>JAFMSR010000003.1:55606115-56075715 GCA_022818135.1 Saxidomus purpurata
GTGTACATGTGGATAAGATGTTTAATGCTCACGGTCATCCGCATTGCACATCAAAAGCTCGAGCTGGGTTTACTTTTACATTTATTTTGTTCCCCCTGATGAGTCTTAAAAGTGCCAGTTTTGCAAATAATTTTGCCTCAATTTTGAAAAATGTAAAATACAAGTTAATATTTTAAAGACGTTGATATGTTACTGTGTGCAAACTTGCCAAAAACTATCAGGGTTCAGTAGTACCAGTGCCGTTGTCTATTACAGTTTTGAAAATTCTTGTTGTTCCGCCTTAACCCAAAACTCAAAATTCGGATTGTTATAAATCTGCACAACCTTTTGCGTCTTTCTGGTCTACGTGCCAACTAACTTAAACAATGATGCACACTTTTCATAAGAATCTCAGTGTGTAATTGTGAAAATTGTTTAGTGCCTAAATCGTGTTTTTACGTTTTACCATTCAGTCAATCTCACAAGATCACAGTTTTACTCAGAACATATCGAACTTTAAAGGCCTTTGAACTGTTTGTCTAATTTTTTTAGCGATTTTCAATAAATACCAGCATGTATTGGTGTTCAGTACAACATCTGAACTTTCATTACGCAAATACAATTGTATATTATATCACCAGAATGTTGACTTCTCTAGTGTTCTAGTGGTGTTGAACAGTAGTGTACTTGCACGACAGCATGTAGAGAAAATGCATGTCATGTTTACTCGACTATACCAAAACTAGTTTCTACATTCTGTACTTTGAGGTCACATGAAAAATTGCACATGGAATCCAACCATATAGGGCATCGCTCGCTTACAAGTTCTAGTCTGTTAGAAATGTTAGATGTAATAGTCACATGGGTTTGAAATATATCCACTGTATGTACATGTATATACTATATAAATGGATCTAACTTACAACAAACCTGGATTTTAGATCTCGGTAATAGATGTCCTGCAATTTGAGCACCGTTTAATTCAACATTCAATATTTCTTACGTGCTTGTAGCTTTTATCATATCATCCTTGACAAGCACATATTTCAACTTGTTCAATATCAATCAGTGGGTGTAAAAGTGTTTGATTTATACGGTTTTGTTAACGAAAAATTGCTAAGATAATCTCTTATTCACACCACTTGAACCTTATACGGCGAAATGGCATTTCATCAAAACTTCCCCTAAAAAACTATTTTCTAGCACTCTTCTGTAAAACACACATCTTTTTCTTTTTTTTCCACCAGGAGAAGTGCATATATAAAAGCTTTAGGGTATAATCCCCGCCTTCATCAGACGGGATTGAAATGCATTGGCAACAAAAACATTTTATAGCATGCATTTGCAGAAATTCCCGCTAGACGTGCTTAACTGATGCAATACGAGTATATGAAACACCTTTGTATCCATTTTTGTGAAACAATAACCTACTGCTGGTCCAACACGTATGGAAGAACTTAAACTATCAGTTTCTAATGAATTATATGGCAATAGCTACCACCACGTACACAATATTGGCGAGATATACAGTTCAGGTTTATTGCGAGTTAGATCCCTTGCTACAGAACACACACCGGAACATAGATATGTGTCAAACCCCTGTGGTCTTGGTCAGGTTCGATTTGCAACAAAATGATTTTATTCGCATTGGCTTAACATTTGACGTATACCATACTTGCATTATGTTGCATGGCTTCACGTCCGCTCTACATTTCCGTGCTCAATATTCTATCATTATCTCCAAATAAACTGAGAACAATTTGTAGGTTTTGAACGTTGAAATTTCCTGTAAAATGTTTTCTGCTCATCCATATATTTTTAAAATATGTGTCTAGTTGCGGCTTCTTTGAACTGACCAGCTGAGCTTCATTACGACAAAAGGTCACTGTTAAAAGGTCGAGGTGTGTAGTGAGTTTGGCAGATAAGAGGTCTCGAACAGCCCACTTTTTAAAGGTGATTGCAAAGTAAAAAGGTGTTTCATAAAGGTAGCTAGTGTTGAGACATATCTGGTAGGCTGACTTTAATTTTTCGAAAATACACTGGACAAAAGTCATCACTTGAAACTTCTAGGAAAATAAGTAACTGGAGTATTGCAAACATTGGTCCCTACCAGTTTAAAGCCTCCAGGAAAGTATTTGTTTACAGGAGGACAAACTCTTGATTTTTTTTCTAAAGATATTTAAAGGGAGTTAAAATTAATGCAAGGGACAATTGGCGTTCTTTAATACTCACACATTCATTCAATATCCTCTATCTTTGTACGCAGTTTGATTAAATTTCCTTCCGTATTTTAACAGTTGTACTCTGGATGAAAAATAATGGAAGATAATTCAAAACTAGACAACGGAGAACAATAGTTGTTTCCGAGTACACTTTCTCTTAATACTCTCTGTATTGTACTGTTTGAATAAACTCAATTCCATACTTACTAAATTATGCTACAGACAAAAAAGTAATTTACTATTCTGTTGCCGTAGCAACCACAAGTTTTGTCTGATGAAGAAAATAAAATGATGTGCATAATCCTCATTATTATCATCCTCTATCCACATGCCAAGACTCATGGTGCTACTTTGAATATTTTTTAGATATCACAGGGTACATGTTGTATTTTTCCTTTTCCTGTTGTTTGTTTGTGATTGTGCTTATTAGGTCCACCATCCTCTAATGAGGCTATAATCGGTACGACCCGAAGGCTATTCCTGTTGCCATAGCAACCACAATTTTATTCTGATGAAAAAAATCAAACAGCTTGCATAAGCTCTATAGACACTATACACAAGCCAAGTTTAATTTGACTAGTGGCTGTTGTTCTGAGATATTGCGCAATGCATTTTTGTTCAGATGGACGGACACCAGACGGAATGACGGTCAGAGGGTAAACATATAGTCCCAGACAGAGCCTAACAACAACGTAATCTGGTCATTCTACGCTGTAAAAAAGATTTATAATTTCCCCTTTTCAATCAATTGGTGCCGATTCAAACAACTTGACTGCCCCCATGAGATTACATAAACAAACAAGCATGCTTTAACAGGGTGACCTTCACACGTAAAATCTTCAAGTAAATCCACAAAAACGAAATAATTAATAAATTTCAATGTATTAGTTGATAAAATACTGAACTGCTTATAATAAAAGCAGGATAATATATGTATATGATTCTACAAATAGTCATAAAACACAAAATGCAAAATAAAATATGGCACATGGAATCTGCATAAATAATCATCGAAGAAGCGACGAAAATGCAAATATATGAGATGTAAATGTATATGCATGACATTACTATCATCGTCATCTATCAGATCAGTGATTACTTAGTTTCTATCAAGCGTCGGAAGATGTGCGATTAGCATTTTTCTTTAAATTTGGACTGTTAGTGGTATTTATATGACGTGGGGAATTCTGCCTGGAAGAATCACTATCACTGTCTTTATTGTCAAACAGTTTAGCCATCTTCAGCACACCTTTCACGCAATCTACTTTTTGGTAATCTTTGGTATCTACATTGTCACTTTTTACTGCTTCACTGTCATCTCTGACATTAAGTTTCGTTGGTGCTACAGTAGTAGAAACCTTTTCGTTATTTTTATTTTCAAGATTCTTTAAAGCCTTGGACTGATTAACTTTAGTTTGCTGAGTCCTTTCTTTCAATTCCCTTTTTAACAAGCTGGTATTAGACGCGTGTGTTTTTGGTTTATTTGTCGTATCTCCATTGTCAGCATTTACACCTGGTGATGATATTGCACGTGTTCGACTCGTTACAGGCTCTAGGTATTCGTTCGAATCTTGAGGTATATCCGCAGCACTTTTGTGCTTCCTTACACTGACTAATCTAGAATCTTTGTCAACGTCTTCATATATTGAACCTGACTGATACGTTTCATCTGTTATTTCAGAATCGCTGACGTCAGCGTAATCATAGACCTGTTGCTCCTCCAGAATTTTGTAAGAATGTTCTGATGACACGTCAGAAACATCTGAACCACGTGGACTTGCATTACGAGACGACACTTGAGTCTCAGCAGCATAATCATAACTTGGTTCAGATTCCTCGTGCTTTGCATTTCCAGGTGTAAGTAAATTTGGAGACTTTGATCGACCATCCTCTTGTACATTTAGTACGCCGTGTTTTGGTTTTGGGCTTGACCTCGGAGTTTGTGTTTTGCCTAACTTAGCTGCAGATCTTGGAGATGGAGGGGGTCGGCTAGGAGGAACTGGCCTTTTGTTTCCTGTTTCTTCTTCAGCTTTAACAAGATTCGGATGGTTTTTGTCGATGGTACCAAACTGGAATTCTATGTATGAATCTCCGACATGCACCGCATTGATGTCCTCCATTGGAATGCCAGACTTTCTCTTTATTTCAGGCGATGGTTTACCATTCGTTTTGTTCACAGACTGTTCTGGTTTAGGAGCTACCTGTCTCTTCACAGATTCATCAGTTGTGTGTGAATACGTGTGCTGCATTTCTTCTGCAGGTGGGGTAACCTTTACATGCACTTCCGAGTTAGCTGACGTCGGTCTTAGATGATCGTAAGATTCATCTGACACATTCTTTTCTCTTTTTTTAACCTGTTGAAAATCATTTTCATGCTGATTTCTAAAGAATGAAATCAGTCTATCTGTATGAGCTTTTATATTTCCCAATGGCCATTTAGGTTTTTTGGATGCTTTGTCTTCCTCTTTATGCAAACTCCCAACATTCTGATAGCTGTGTCCGTTACAGGTATCCTGAGCATACTTTTGGTTCTTTGGTTCATACACAGGATCATAAGGCGGCTCTGTCTCTGGCTTGTCAGGTACGAAACCTATCTCTGCATACTCGCTGTTTTCAACAGAATTGTCGATGACTGGATTTTCTGTGTACCTGTTGGGGTTTACATGTGGCTGCTTCTTCTTTCGGAAGCATCCTCGTCTGTAGGTAGAAGAAAAGTACAAAGATGAAGTGTGTAATAACATGGTTAAATTTGTAATTCTTTCACTAACTTATTATAGGAGAACTTATTAATAACTATCTTTTCCAAGAAATAAAGCGTACGGTTTACAACTATTCCATATATAACGGTTGCCACTTCACTGGATCTGTTCCATATCTACTCTGTAACAAATATGTGATGTGTTTGTTTTTATCTTTTCAGTGAGAACTCAAAACTTGAATATTTTAGCGTGAGAGTATCATCCCAGCTTAGTACTCGGACAAACGAACTGAATTCTGCTATAACATCTCACCTTTTCCATATGAAAAATGCGACAATAGCACCTATAACGGCTAACAGGATGATTGGAACAAGTATGCCAGCCACAATAGCACCGGTGTTTGAATCGTCTTCATCAGTAAGCGCATCTGAAATAATGGACATAACTTGTGAAAGGCAGCGGATTACATTTTGTTGTTCAGTAGTCAATGTTTAACTAATTTGGTTAACCAGTAATAAGTTTATGTAATAAATAACATGTATGTTGAAATAAAACGTTTTTAGCAAAGACCTGTTAGTAAACAAATATTCCAGTTAGTGCCACCCGCTCCCACGGAAATAGAAACTTGCAAGTATATGTATGATAAGGTTGAAAGGTTTAGCATATTACTGACCTAATCTAATTTAGCGGGGTATGACTGGCATTCTCTTTAACTTGTAGCAGAAGGAATCAAATATTAGCAACATTGTTTAAGTATATATATCAAAAGCGAAAATGTAGACAGCCCGTACTGTTATGCTAAAATGGTTCATATATCACATGGTTATATACTCAGAAAAGGTCATACAACGAAAGACGTCGAAGAGGTCCCATTGATGACGACTTTTTTAATTCAGAAACTCCAGTTACACATACCTTTTGATCAAATATTTCATATACACCCACTATCGCGTCATTCCGAAGTCTAAAGAAAAACATTTTATATGACACAGAAATATATGTTAATCAAGTAAAGAACAGTTTATTTCTCCCCAAAGTCAAAGAGCGCACAGTCTTGCGATTAGAGAAAAGTTTATTCAATACTTAAATGCATACTAATCATCTATATATACATACTATCTGTTGTGTTGTGCGATGTTGTGTCAGGAGTTGAGGTGATTTGGGTGGTTTGAGGGCCATCTACGTGTTTGAAACACTGTACATCAACAGGATTTTGATCTTTCGCTGAAAATTGAAAAGCAAGACTGGTTTTCGGATTACTGTAAATGTTGAACAATTGCGAAATCTTTATCATTATTTCGAATGTTGCTTGCAGTGTCAGGAATACGTGAGCAAAATCGGTAAGGAATAAATTTTCGCTTATATGAATTCATGACTGAGCTAAGCTGTAACATTAAATCTCTCTTTTTCTTATTGTTTACAAAGTAGATGTAGTTGATGTTTGTCACGCATATTTGGCAAAATTCACTTATCCGTAAAAAAACATCTCGTGTTACCGACTTTGTTCTAAAATTTCTAACTGCGTGATACGTTGTACTTTTTTCATTTACCACTTCCGTAAATATTTATTCCATAAATTAAAATTATTATAGTGGTTGACATACCATTGATATTTAGCCAGATGAACTCAGGTGCGTCACTGTTTCCGTTCTGGTATAAGTTCAGAAGTTTAACCTCTATAATTTTTACATCAGTTTCCGTTAGTAGCGCATGGACAAAATTATCTTCCTCGTTCAAGTCATTGTCACATGTTGTATCGGTGTTATCATCTGGCACAGTTCTGAGTACTGCCGTCGAACAAGCGCTTCCCTCATTAGTGGTGAATGCTTTGATCATGCGGACGTCTACGTAGTCTATATTTATTTCGCCGTCCGAGGAGATGAAACATGAGCAGGCTGTAGGTTGTGAGAAAACGTCTACTGTACTGTTGAACACCACACTAATATCTACACCATTCAGATTGACGATGTTTTTTTCTCGACAAAAATTCACTGCGACATCATCTGAAACTGACAAAAAAACTGCAGTGTATATCATTAGTATATGAAATATCGGCTCTAGACCTTTTCAATTTTCATATTTTGCAATTGCATGTGGTGAGATAAAAAGCACATGTTAATAAACTATCGTATATAATCATAAAGAAGCTCGTCACGTACCAGCCTGACACTCGTATGTCACGTGCACATAAGTAGACATGCTGCTGTTGCAACTCTGAAGTATATTGTTAGGCACGGGCAAGGGCCCACAACTCTGTTTCCCGGAACACTCTCTATGTAGGTTATAGGCATGAAGATTGCTGTAATATTCCATACAGTCTTCATTCTCTGGAACACAGCAACCGTTCTTGTTAGATCTGAAATTTCCAGAAAACAGATACTATTGTCCCACATTCTGCAAATCGCATACTGAAATGTTTTCCTATTACTTTTCTGCTACATGCGAATCTAACTAACGATATCTTAAAAACAAGCAACCGAAAAAAAGCAACAATAAAATCAAAACTTAATTGAACGAGTTTTTAACATTCCTTAAATGGTAGCATGATGAGAGATTGTCTAACCTTTTAATAAAAAATATAACAAATTCCATTCTGATCTGTAATGAATATGTATGGAAGAGGGTTAGTGTGCACGAGGAGTAAGATTTAGTATGAACTTATATTGTATAATCATTCATGAGAAAGTTCACTGTAACAGGTTTCATAACTATGGGTCATACACTTCTGGAGTTACGCACGACACAAACTCTAAAAGCTCTTTGTTTACTATTTCAAGGGCCATAATTTTGCTTTTCCTGTGTGCAGCCACACACCAAACCCAAGATTCACAACTTGACATCCTGAATAGCTTTACTGTATGTATGTTTAACTCTATGTCCTATACGTTTGGAGTGACATCAGGAATATGTTCACTATATTCCCTATATCAAAAGTAACAAAGGGTCATAATTCTTGTAAAACTGGTTGAATTTGAAAGATTGAAGTTTATGAGGAGTTTATGGCATGGACGTACAGACTTCCACTTTGGTGACTTACTTTAAACAACGATTGTTCCTACTGTCGCATTCATATGTTTTCACACCATACTTCATACTCAAGATACGTATCCTGAATCCCGGATTACATTCTAGAGTCATATAGTTGCATGTTGTACTGCCAGTACCAAAGCACGCGCTTACCGACTTCACTTCCGCTTTCACTGAACCGGGGTAAACTGAGAATGCTGGAAAGAAAGAAGAAAATAACGTACTTCATATAAATTCTCATTATACTATTATAAGTATAAATGATATACCGGTATGTTAGGTGGTGACGAATTGAAAGAGTTCTGAGTCTAACGTATTAAAAATTCAAAAGTAACACCAGTTATTGCAATAAGTTAAACCTGGACGAAATAATGAAAGCTTTCTTAACAACATCCATGGCCATTCGATGTCATGACATATGGGTTAAATTTAAAGGGGTAATTGCAACAAGTGAACAGTTCGCAGACAACACACATCCTAGGCAATAACTTGTAAGTACCGAAGCGTATTGAAAACAGCCTTAGCCTAGTCAAGGAGGCATGTTAGTAGCATCACAAGGCGAAAGATCTTAAAAGACCAAGATTGAACAATCAAGGTAAACAAATGAAACACAAGCAAGATACGAGATTTTTTAAAATACAAAATTGTAAGGAGACTGTTCTGATTGGATCGAGTATTTCAAGCGAGCTTATAAAGAATATTTATATAGTCATCGTATATCAATTGTAATCATACTTGTGTTTACAGTTATTGCTTTTTATATATTACCTGTCTTCATAAG
This sequence comes from Saxidomus purpurata, assembly GCA_022818135.1. Lineage (NCBI taxonomy): Eukaryota > Metazoa > Mollusca > Bivalvia > Venerida > Veneridae > Saxidomus > Saxidomus purpurata. The sequence continues at coordinate 55,614,824 of JAFMSR010000003.1, forward strand.
ACTATTGCTATTCTTAACATTGCGTTTGATATACAATGTATTTTGATCTGCAATATACAGTAGCTCTAACATATTATAGCTAAAAAAAAGATAACCATAGCTCCCATTTCATTACACTTGCGAACATGCATTAGAAACATGTTATTTCGAATTACGAATTTACTTTACTTCTGCAAATCCTGCATATATATGTGAGTTGCACTTATTAAGATCATAAACATACTGAATTTATAAGCTACCGGGTGCCAGGCATATGCACAGCGTGTATACGCCCGTTTAGCCTTGTTTTTACTTTTGACATAGATTCTTTTATACCAGACAATGTTTATCTTTTTAAATAGTATGAAAATAAGACGTAGTTTAAAGTTTGTTCAAATAGAATTATAAGCTGTTGAAGCATTAATCAAATATTAGTTCAATGGAGTGTTATCATGGTTATTGATAAGAACAAAATATGTCAAATTTATGCCAGATGATGAGAACGTCAGTATGATCTCTTGATACGTACACATGTACTTAAAAAAGTGGGTGCGAACGATGTATCCACAATGAAATAAAACAGACACGATCATCATATCAGCCTTTAACATTTTCTACTTAAAAATGAATTCAATAGATCAAATTAAAAACATATTTGCGAAAAGAGAAAGATACAATTTCAACAGAGGACATGTATTATAATTATACTGGTTGGGTAGTTTCGATGAAGAAATAGAAACCGCTTAACATCGTTAACATCCCTATTTGTTCTCTATCTTATTGACTTTCGACAACGTTTCCCTCTGCGGAAAACAAATCTTGATAGTTTTATAACTATATTCAGAAACGTTTCTCGGCCCAACCTCGGCTAAGAAAGGGACCGTTAGGCAGATCTATTTGGCCACTGAATATTTAAAGCAATAAATCAATCAAGCCTAGTTAGGTTACGAAATCCATTACAATTTGTGTGAAAACTTGCACGTTCAGTCATGCTACTGGTTTTCAACTCTATTTTAACAGCAACATATAAAAAAGAGGATCAGCTAAAATCATTTAAAGTACTTCGTCTTTCTTAGGTCACTCGGAGTTTAAATTTAGGATCGCCGTGTAATTAATCAATAAATCTTTACTGAGTATCAATATCAGCCCAAAGTAAATAACTTTAAAGTAGGGTCTGGCGTCTTTATATGGTGAAGTTTGAAGACTATGTGTATCTCGTTTATTTCTGACACTTATCTTTACATAGTGATCTGATTTTATCTTGAACTTTGTTTCATTTTTTTTCTTTAAAGATATTTTACGCCTACTTTATGTGTTTGTAAGCCCATGATACCATCTCAATAAGCAAAAAGGAAGTAGTTGTATGTATTTAATGCATTCTTTTCTTCACTACATAAGTTCGCACCCGGGCGAAATCAGTTTCAAAAGAAGATTGGTTTATTTCTATACTTTCTAAGTTTCTTTCAATACATATTACAACATGTATACAAATGTATGACGATATTGCAATGTATTCTAATTATGGTTATACAGGAGAAGGTATTTAATATTGGGCACACCGGGCTAGAATTAGTCATTTCGCAGTATAATTTATAGTCCGCAATTTCAAACTAAGTTTTACAACTAGTGAAGTCATAATAGTCTCTCAAATCGCTGTTTTGAGTGTCCGTAGGTTTGTCATGGGCATCTGGGGGATCAGGTGTAAGCGTAGGTAATTTAAGGTAGAAAATTTACATAAGTGAACATCTATGTAAATCTACATAAAGATCTTTTTTGTGAGAGATGTCGCTGCTCACACAGTTCGGCCTATAATAGGCCAGTCATAGGTTAGTTACAGTACAAGGTATATTTTGTATGGTGGTGTATTAGGGTTTTATCGTTGGTACCGGTTTCCCATGTGACCAACGCCCCCAGAAGAGTTTAGTTACTTTAGGTTTTCGGGGGATAGTGCAAGATACAGAAAGCGTCCCAATTCCAGAGACACCCCTGGTTCTTTATCATGCCAGGTTTTCACCCATACATGGGACCTCGGTTTTAAAGTCTCATCCGAAAGACTGTTAGTAATTTTAGTTGGTCAGCCCTGGGAATCGAACCCACAACCCGAGATTACAAGTCTCGTGCTCTACCTATTGAGCTTTCCGGGCTGACTAAAAAAAAGTATATTTGAGTTTAGAGCAGTTAGAAAACTTAAATTCAATGTTGTGACAATACAGAAATGCATACACAGGAATTGTCTCATTTTTTAAAGAAAATTACTGTGATATTCATTTCATGATATTTAACTGTCTCTGGTGTAAACACAAAGTTAGGTCCGACGAAACTTTCCCAGCTCTTAATCATATTTTGGTTGAACGATATAGTTAAAACGTTACCGGAATACTGACGGACTAGGGCCAGCATGTACACACATAAACGAACTTTGTCAAACTATGTCAAAATGCCAACCATACAATAGATTGAAACCTTCCCAAGTTTACACGAATATTACAAAACTGAAACAGAACAGAACAGAACAGAACAGAAATTTATTGCAGTTAAATAACCACTTTTCATCCATACATCTTATAAGCCATGTATTAGGTTAAATGTATCAAAACATCCATACATGCAAATATGCAAAGTACATGTCAAAATACACAAAATAATCTTATTCTACGGAGAGCCAATTTACCACTCATTCTCACAATATTTCTATTCGGATATTATCTCTAATTTTCAGGCACATCAGTAATTTAGCAAGGTTATCAAGACTTATATAGTCTTTAGAGTTAATAATTCTAACAACTTCATTATTTGGTCTACTACAATGTGACTGGGGACGTATCTCCAAAATTTTATATTGATCACATATTAACAAAAAATGAAACTCATCTTCAATACCCCATTTTACAAATTTGACAAAGTCTTTCTTGCCTTTCAAAGCGATTTCTTCATATCGTCCATTTCGATTCCAATGGATGTGCTGATAATCTCAACTTCAGTTAACACATACCTGTTCGTTTATTATATAATAAATTTAGGTATCTTACATTAGTACGAGTCTTTCAAATGTATTATAAGGTTAAACGATACACTGTTATTATTAACATTATTTTTCCTCTTGCATAATACGAGACCATAATACGTTGCCTGAAGGTTAAAGTCGTAAATAAGTTATGGTCAACATTTAGCGGGTTTTCCCAAACGTAACCAAACCCATTTTGATATAATATATTTTTAACTTTTGATGCCCAATTTGTTTTCCCGTTTTGAACACTCTTATACAAACAATTATATACTGTAGTAAGTACAATTACTACTGTTTATTACTTTAAACCAGACTTGATATTCCTGTGAATCTGTTAAGTATAAGGGTATCTGGCTAGTTCACCATAAATACCGCATTCTTGTTGAGTTTTTAAGTTAAGGATACGTTTAAAATCTAAGTGAATTCTTTTAACTTTTAGATTTAGTCAAACCCCAGCAAAACAAGCAAAACATTCTTACCAGTAAAAATGAGCAGTAAAATTCCACTTTTCTCACATCTTGCCATGTTTGGTTAAATGTATCACACCATCTGATATGTTATAGACTGTCGAAGATATCTTATTCAACAAACCAATCACGCATTCTCACTATTTGTTTGGGTATTTTATTACAACAAGTTATTTATCCACACCCGACTGATATTGGCCTAGTTTTCCACTTTATGACACCCATGTGACTGGAGCGTACACAATTAAAATTGGAAAACTGATCGAAAAGTTTCACAGTTGAATGTGCGATATGATACACACATGGATTCCTGTCAAATCAAGTGCGTTAGACATTAGGCCGTTGTAAGATATATGATCAGTATAATCCGTGTAGCATATATATCAATACTGACATTAGTGGACTCTGAGTTTTAAAGGTTAAAGGAAGATGTGGTTTAACAATTTTTCCATTATTACACTGAAAATGACAGTTAAAGTGTAAATATATTAACTTTATTAAAGTAAACAAACCCTTTGGCATGCGATCATACATGACATTTTTTAAATGTTTCCGTTGAGTGACTAAACCTGTTCAGTGTGTATACTGAGTTCTTATAGTATGTGAATATGGAAAAATACAGATGACTCGATTGGGCCAGAATCGCTCTCCTGAACCCAAGTGTCTGTGCTACTTACTAGCTCTACGATGGGATAAGCCGTGCAAGCACTAACCCAGTCACAGATAGCCACCAGTATTGGGAGTAAGGCTTGCCACATTATTATTAGTCTTGCTTAGTTCTGCTGTTGAAATTTCCCGTCGTAATCTTGGAAAGCTCTTAAGGAACAGAACAATACAGACGGTACCTTTATTTATATACACAGGTTACAAAACGTACATTTTGTATTAACCCGAAAACGAGCGAAAATTACAAATATTTAACCATAACATAGGAACAGAGTTGAAACAATGGGTGTCGGTTCACATCTTCTGTGGGGATGGTGATCATTTTTTATAAATTAACAGCGAATTTAAAAAAAAATGAATGTGGCATATTTACTTATATTCTTCAATGTCACTGATAATAAGAGCTCCATAAAATCTTGTTTCATATCAGTTGATTAAATAAGGCGAGGACTGCTATATATCACCATGCTGGCTGTCTATTATGATGAGTATTACAAATTTTGAAAGACTGAAACACAGGATAGATAGTACATGTACATGGGTATAGACTTTTTCAGTGAGTCCATTATACCTAGATTACAATCAAAGATGAGAACATCATACTTTTTGAAGCCCAGTTACCTAAGACTGATTGTCACATATAATGTTTCATTCAGCAGTCATGGAATAGTACTCCTGCCTAGCTGAGGTTTATTTTAAAGACTTGGACTTTGTGGCTCAAGTCTGTTGCGTTCCCAGTGCTAAATGTGGGTATCAGCGTCGCTCTACTTGTTGATGTGTTGTCGTTCGGACAGACTGCAACGAAACAGCTAACACAGAAATAGTATGAAATTCGATATGGAGATACACAAAGAAGAACTTTGAGAAAGGAGACGGTTTCAATATTTGGTTGAGCTCTAGCAAATGCTACTGATTTTACGATTGCTTTGACAATGTTAGGTTAATAATTATCTCTATTCATGGAATTTGACGATGTAAATTTACACATATCGTGAACATAACTTTCTATTTATTTCAACTCAGTAACAATATTTCTTTTCATTCAGCAAACCAGAAGGGAACAAAAGACCTACTCGCGTCTGCGGTAACCATTGAGTCAACCTATTTCTTGGAAGCGTGTTTATTCAGTGCTTTGTGTTATGTCTACATAATGTATGTGTTAAGTTGCCCTTTACATGTGTGCTTGGCAAAAGCGTTGTTTGTATATAGCTAATATATATGTATGTATATAGCTAATATATAAGCTGCTGTGTGTATCTTGTCTACTGCCTTTTCTCATAGTTGGTGTATTCGTGTCAGGCTGTTGCGGTGTAAATGCTGTCACGTCGGGTACTCTTTACATGTTTGCACATGGATCTTTCTTATGGGCCTGATAAAATCTGTTACATATATTAGATACATATGTTCACATGTTTAGGGTATCGCAAGATGTAGCTTCCATCAGTTAAAGTAATATCATTTTAGAGTTAGTGCCCGGTAGCAGTTTATTCGCTTTTCCATTGGCTCAGTATTCAGAAGGGGAGTAATGGAACCCGTAGTACGTATTATAGCTATGCAAGAGAATAATACTAAGACGCGTATGGTGTTATCGGATTTAAGTTAGAGTAGGTATGTCATTTTGCCATTTTCTCACCTTTTATACCAACTCTTTATTAAAATATTATGTTAAAACTAAAATTTGAAAATTCTGTATGGCCGATAACTACGCCATAACATCTGTCATTGGCAATTTTACAGTAGTCCACTTCTGCTGTGCTTGGCTGGAGTCTGGTCTTTATTATATGCTCCTTGTAAAATATGGAGAAAAACACTCAAGTCGCTGTAATCATTAATCAAGAGAGGTCACTCATACAAAGTTACCAGACAGTACGGAAGTTAAGTTTCGTCCCCGGTGTATGTATATAAATTCACTCAAATTAATAAAAGAAAGAAATTGTAAGGGATCAAGTAGCACATAAAGGAGATATCCGTTTTTATTTTATACCTAACGGAAGGATTGAAAGGTTCACCTGAACGATATCTAGAAATATACATATATTCATTAATACAGAAATATGATCTAGAATGCCAAATTTGCTCGAGTCGTGTATCGGATCATACGAGTGCAACGAGAGCCAATCCTGTACATTTCTATACACATTATTATCATCCTTTACAAGTCTAAACAGTAATCGCGGTCACAACTCAATGAAGAAAGCATCCCTTACAATGTGTATCATTTCTTCCCTAGAGTGGTAGATTCTGGCAATACACTTTTCTTTGACTGTTCATACAGAGGACATAGCTGACGTAAGTGTTCTTCTGTAAGGTTTGAAAGAGCGCGTAGGACCTCTGTTGACGGGAACTACTTTTTATGTATATGAGCATTGAGCCTGTTGTGTCTTAAATAGTGATATTTAATTTTAGGCTTACTGTTGACAAGAGTCTTAATCACAATGAGCTGTTCTTTTCATGTTAATCTAATGTGTAGTTTGTCATTTTCACTCCTATTTTGACCACCGTGTGCATCATTTCTTCGCCAAAAACAACACAGTGTGCGAATATCCACTGAAAGGACACTTTCTGCTTCTTTCTGAGTTTCCTGGGGTCTTTTAAGTTCTTTAACAAATAATGACAGTTCTGAGTCAGGAAAGACAACCAGGACGGAAAGTATTCATGATGATAGCCGTCATTTGACACTTCAATAGTTTCGATGCCAGTATGATGACCTCTTCTTGCCTTGTAACTGGTTAAGTGTTTGCCTGCTATGCACCCCCGGGCAACAGTTTTACTGATTGTTGGAATGGAAGTGACTTCCTCCATTCAAAGGGTGTGCTTATTTATGTCTACATAAAGCATTTTAGAAAATAGCTAGAAACGAGTGTGCACTAAATCTTATGGAAGCAATTTTCAATATACATAATGGAAATTTCAATGTGACCTTGACCTTTGAGATAGTGAATCTCTGTTCATTAGGGGACACGCAAAGTTGGAAGAATGAAAGATATATAGTCTTTGGGTTATCGCCTGGAAATCATTTGAAGGTACCGACCGATCTACAATAGCAAAACAGGACACCCATCACCGAAGAGGGATGTAAATTGATGATTGAACTGAACTTAGCTTAGTATGGTTTAGATCTATCTTATGTAGATAAAGTGAGCGACAGAAAGTAGAATTTACCAATTACATGTACCTTTGAAACACTTTTCCATAAAACAAATACATGTACCTAGAGAGTACACATGTACTCAGGCAAGCTGAAATCATCTAGAGTACCTGTTCTCTGATGCCAGTTTTAGGACATGTCAGTAGGATATATTCTTACATTGTTACTTATGGTGCTTGACTCATGAATCTTGCAGATTTTTTTTCTTTCAGGACTTGTCAATCTTGCTTCTACCAAAACAATTCTTATAATTTCACGAGACTTAGTTAGATGATACTAACGGGCTGCCGAAGGCCATGGAAGAAAAATAACATTGCAAGTGCCAAGTAGTGGTAGTGTCTGTATGCAAGCCACAGGCAATTCCACATTGTCTCTCTGCCTCTTCGAGGTTGTTCCATCTGGAGTGAGACTCAATGTATGAGAGCGATCAATATAAGTTGTAAGAACTTGCTTTGCAATCTAGTTAGTTAAATAACTTAGTTCGTACAAATAAAGAAATGACATGGCAGATTTTAAGGGATGGTTGTAAAGATCCAACCGATATGTCGAAACACATCTGTCTTATGATAATAATATTAAGCTTTAACGAGCAAGTCCGAAATTCACAAGATTAAAGATCCATGTCAGAGTAAAAAGGTCGAAGGAAAACTGCATTTATCAACCTTGACAAAGACAGTACAAGTATTTGGAACTGCAGTCATTCATCTGCAGAATAATGATGAAGGACGATTACATGTGTGCAACAAACCGGTTAGAGACTGAGCGCTGTTGTTAGTAAACAGACAGAAGAGATTCACTGGCTATCATGAAGGTGTTAGTAACATACAAGTGTATCAACAGAAATCCTATGAGACACGGTCTCGAAAAGAACGGGGAGGGGTAGCAAAAGTTCAGAGCAGGAAGGCATGGGCACAGTCCCTGTCCTGAATAGGCTACATGTATCTGAAACAGCTCAAGTGCAAGAAGCATTTGGCACGGTGACATCACGAACAAAATAGTGACTTTTCTTTTAACAAGTATCTATAACAAGTTTAGGGGAAGCAAGCTCCCAGAATATGTAAACTGTCAAGTGGAGGATTGGAGTCTAGAACTGGTCCATCCCAGGGACGATGGTTCTAGGTAAACATTACCGTAAATATGGCCCATACACGATTCAATGCTCACCAGTGCCTGTTGTCGTTAATTGTTTCCATGACTTTCACAACAAGTGTATTCAGTGAAAAAGTTTTATTAGAAAAACTTATAAATACTACAACTAAAACGAAAATAGTAAACATATAAAGCATCCATGTAAACGTATCACAGTATAGTAAATTTCAGAATAGAAAATCTATACACTTTACATACAACGCTACATGAATAAATAAGCATTAAAATGTGCACAGCAGGGGGAAGGAAGAATAGTGCGAAATTTAAAGATTAAAATTAGTGAGCAAGTGAGTAATAACTTATTTTATCCATCTGAAGAATCGTTTATGTTTATTTAAATTATAATTCATTTTGATGGCATACTGCAATATCGGGTACTAGTAAATGCTTAACAGTTTAAATGGAGATTGAATACAACCATATACTTATTTCATATGTCTTTTACAAGACAAAAGATAATGCTTTAATGAAATATCATTATTAACTTAGAGATAGAAACAAATTTTTGAAAGTGTAATTATACCCCTGAAATATTATTTTTTGAAGCGACACTCTAAACTTATTTCAATTTAAATTCACAAATTTAACGTGACGCTAGACATGTTTCACGTAAGTAAAATACCTTACATTGGTTGTTTCGTTCAATACCACCAATTACCACACCCTTTACCATAGCGGAGTCGTGTCTATAACGTCAACGCGATTGACCAAATTACAATCTTAGTTTAGTGAGCCTACTCCCGTATAATGGGTTTGTCAACTAAGATTAAATGTTACACAATAAAATTTGAAACATTTCACATTGGTTCAAAGAGCGGCTTTACCTTTTGAAATTTGGAAATGTTACCATAATTCGGTCAACTAATGAACAAACTGCTTCCAATATATGTTGCCGTTTCACGACAGATCGTCAGATTCAAGCGGAATATCATCACATTTCTGGATAGCACTTGTACAGTTCAAACTAATCAGCTTCACGACGCCATTGTCATTTTTTAGAATTTCGTTAGACTAGCTCAATGGCACAGCGTATTTAAAAAGTTGGGTTTTTTTCTTGGTTAACTGTCGGCGATTATTACAAGCAGAGCGAGCGTGGAAACAATCAGTAATCCTCCGAGTATCAGCAACAAGATGAATGGTACGTTCTGAAAGAAAGCAAACAACAGCCTACTGTGAACGAAAATCAGACTGAAAATCACACGTGGCGCGTTGGTCGAATTGTTAACTCTCCGAACTAGCAATCCGGAGGTCAACGGTTCGATTCTCGGCCGAGGCACTTGAGATTTCAGAAACGCTTTTCAGAGTTCCCTACAGATGAACTGGTTGCAAAGCAAGGGGTAATCTCATGTATATCGGTGCTATACACCGGGCACGTAAAATAACTAAGGCGTCTATTCGTAGTAAAGCTTGTATCCGCATCTGTCCCTTCAATCTGTGCCTGTCAGATTTACTGAGCGAGTAGCGATCATGTTCACATTGTACGGATGGACATGCTGATTATGATCTACGCCACAAATGCAGAATCATTTGCTGTTAGACAGATAAAAACGAATCTCGAAACTACTTACAGTTGTTTTTGGAGGATCCATCTGTTCTTTCAATTCCATGCCGTCTGGTTCGTTCTCCTTCCTAATTTGCTCTGTAAATACAATGACTGCCTTGACAAATCTCAACACCTTTAGTCAATAAATATATAACATTTTTTATCAGAAATTAAACACAATTATAACTTATATATTGCAAACATTTGTTCGTTTTCACAGTTTCATGTCGGTCTTGAGAAATGGATAGTTTAAGATATTTAACATGGCGTTAGAAATTAGTAAAAGTAAGATATTGTCACTTTGGTAACTATACATAGACGATAAATTATTCTTAAATAATCAATTTACGATTCTTCTTCGTGATGGTGAACCACTTGTGCATCTCGAGGGCACCACAGATGAAGGCAACAACAATGAGATGTGCAATAGTCACATAGATGGCCGCGTCAGGTAACACGGAACGTTCAAGTATATAACCAAGAATAACGTTCACAACTGTAAAATAATTAAAACTTCTTTAGTGAATTTAGATGCAAAAATAATAGCTACATTGTAACACTGAAAGTAGATTTGAAAACAACATCACGTTTTATCTAGCTTCGTCATATGTTACAGAAGTGTAAGAACGGACCTGAACCTTACACCAACATCGCCTGGCGGTGCAAAGTAAGAACGCCATATACCACTTACAAATGCATATTTAACCATATTCTTTCAAACATATGTTTTCAAAGTGTCCTGCGACTTTAATAGGACCCTTCTTACAAGGAAATGTCAAGTGTTGACGCGGAGTCCCTTTTCTATAAATATGTGTAATGCAAAGACGAACATTAGTTTATAGTTTATACTAATTTATTTTACGAACATTATGTAGCTCAAGTGCGATCAACGGTCCTGATACGTAGTGCAATTCTTGAAATGATAAAATTCTTAATGCATAAGTACACCAAATATTATTATTATTATTACATATAGCATTTCCTATCACATTTTGTAATAATTCTTCGTGCTACTAATATACATATATTAACGAGTCTACATTAAATAAAATGTCCGATATAAATCGGCATTTGCGATTATTATAAATGTACTTACTGGCAAGGACCTGGGCAATGACTCCCACACCTAAATGTGCCCAGTTGAAGATCCATCTAAATTCGTGGTCGTTGCCTGGACGGAATAATGCCATAATTGGCTACAATGGAAATCAAAAACAGTTTGATAACATGAATTTTCAAGCTTGACGATTAAAACATTTCTACCCGACTTTTTTGTTTGAAGGTAACTTGTTGTTAAGTAGCCACCAGATCATATATTAGAACTTACGAGGTCGGGAAACTGAAATAAATCAAAGTCTTAGATCAATAAAATGTGATTCAAAATGTATTGTCAGGTAAAGCATGTGTTGAGCTGGGTGTGTTTTTGGAAATATGCATACATCTAATTTCATACTGACTTATCTGACCTATTTTTGATTGTTCCCATAGTGCTTTAACGATATACTCACATTTAAGAAACATAGGGTTGTCACAACGATACCCAAGACAGGATGCGCTTTTCCGGCCTCCTTTGACTTCTCCGATACTATCTATTTTGGAAAAGAAATTAATTACAACGTACATATTATTTTTCTAACATGCAGATGAGTAGTAAACTGGTTGTAAGTTAAATTCATTGAACATACTAGTCAAGAAGAACAGCCATAGGCTCTCTTTTTTGTAGTTGCGATTTATCTAGTCACACATATCAAGGTTTTATATGTAACGAAATTACCTACACTTATATTTAAACAATGAATGGTGTTTTATTGTTAGCTTTAGTTAAAATAGAAGATTTGCAGTGTGTTAAGCGTGATCAACACATATTAACCAAGGGAGTTGACATAATAATTTGTATTTGTATGCAAAAATGTGTACATTTTATATAATTATACTTGTAAAAATAAATGATAAAAAACCTGACTGTATCCTTCGACTTCTACGAATATGGGTATGAACCCTATGACGACAAACACAACAGCCAACACCATAGCTCCCCGATGAACCTGTCATACATACAACATATCTTTAGTATACATAGTATACCATAGCGTTTTAGTGTGAATATAGAAACTCGTTCGTTTGATTCTTTTCCCACATACATGAAATAAGATCACGCACATCTCTGTCTCTGCAATTTCGATCATTACTGTTATGTTTAAGCTTACACGTCTCAATATTTAATAATTTCACGTACTTTATGTAAACAAACTATGTTGATATTGATGTTAATTAAACGTAAGGGTTCATGTTTGTATTTTCCCATTGGTACTCAATGGAAGATTTGTTTCTAAGTTAACAGTCAGTTAATTCAAGTTTCAAGTTATATAAGATACTGACCTGAAACCAGACTTTGGTCCCAAACAACTTCTCCTTCGGTAGCATATCTTTGTTATATCTGGCCGTTACCATGCCAACGATAACTAGTAACAACCAAGCAAGGACCATCATTATACCTGTAAGTTATAAGATCTTTCAATACAAATCAAATGTCACTATAAGCAATGAAACTGGTATACTTCACTGATAAGAATACTTAGTTGAGTGATTCGCCTTACATTGCAATATTTTATGATCATCTCAGCATAGCGTGACCTGATACTACAATTATTCATACATTCATGGCTATGACAATTCTGATTTTGAGTTTAAATGAATTGGAATGCTTCTAGGACCAGGACGTTTTCCTTTCAGAAATATTGAACATTAAAAGTTTTAACATTCCATCTATTGCAGGCGTTACAAAAACAATAATGGCAGATTCCACTAGGTAGTTTACTACATATAGTTTGCAAACGCTGAACATGTTTATTTAATTACAGAAATTAATTGACATCATTTTTGTATGCTAGATATATTTTATATAGGCAACCTCACCGTGCAACTTTACCGCTGGGCTATTTAGCTTATATAGGTCGGCGATGCTGTTTCTGTTAAAGTCCACCTTGCCGTCACTCATCCAGGGAATCTTATTATGTTCCTTCATTTCATAGGAACCTGAAATGTGTACAACGTGTCAGTAAAATATAACATTGATTCCTCCTCTTAAAGCATTCAACCCCGAATGGTTAACTTTTCAAACTTTTCCCCAGAATTGTCAATTGTTAAGAACTACATGTATATCCTTTTAATGATTCATATTAAAATTTCAAGAGATGTTACCGTCAAATTAAAAGATATATGGAACTTTATACTCGTACACCCATCTCAAAATTTGTCAATATTCAATAATAACAATTTAACAAAATTTGCGTATGTATTGACTCTGATTTCCACTATATTATGGTTATTTATGCCAGATTTGATATTATCCTGATTTACCAAAATCTAGAGAGATATGCAAGAATAATTAAGCAGTAATTATTACAACTTTTATGGGTTTTTTTTAACTCTATTAAGTCATTTCAAAGAACTTCAAACATGTGTGTTACCATGCTTTGCTTCAGCTTCGCCAACGACTAACATAATGATGTAATCATTGTTCAAATCGAAGTACTTGTTGTCAGACGCCGTTAGGGCTCGAGTGAAATTGCACGTGATCACGCCATTAGTTTGAGAAACTGAAGAACCAGTCAGGCCCAGAGTCGGCTGGAATAGAATGATATGCGTGTCGATCTGTATACACTGACATCGTGAGAAACAAAAAAGACTTTACGATGTATTTAACTATAGTTCTAACATACATGGCCATCGAATCAGTATCCTTGAATGTACATACATGTACATATATTAGGTTTTCACCATTTACAAAGGTCCAATGTTTATATTCGAATGACTACGTCAACACAGAAAACATTTTCATTTGGTTAAAAACTGAATGAATCGATGACCATTAATAACGTAGTTAAAATACTTTGTGTGGTTTAAAGACAACTGTCGAATGTCCAGGGAGTTCTTATTGCATAATACTTATTGAATAATTACCCCAAACAGCTTCTTTTCGGTGCTTTGACTTTTTCTCAAAATTCGTTATACAACATGTATATGAATTCTTATGATGTATTGTAAATGGATGCGACTTTTATAAACATTATATATACATGTACGTATTATGACTGAAATATGCAAATAAAATATGAGTAGAAATATACCGTTGACAGTTCGTTTGTATTGGTGCCTTCATTGAAGTAGGAATAAACTGTATTTCGAGGAACAGTACAACCCACCACGCTATCATCTCCCTGCATGTTGGAAAATATTCGGTGATACAGTTAAAGCACATAGAATAGTTATTATACTTGCTTTGAAATGAATTATTTGTTGTTAGTATAAACAGAGACCAATTCAGTAAAATGACTACTCTCTATAAATGTTGGAGTATCCATACACTCAGTGCATTGCATTTGTCATTGTTTATAGGACTTAGACTTCAGACATTTTGAAATGAACTTTCACTCATGTACATGCGTACTTTATGTTATATGTACTGAAGTTTTCATGCAATTATATTAAGCTTTATAGATTAAAGAAGTTGGCATTAGTAAATACCGCCTTTGACAGAATGCAAATCAATTTACGCTTTATATATACAATACAAGGAACACTGAACGTAATATATCGAATATTGAATAATATATAAACTTTTAAAATCGATTATGGGTCTTAAACTTGGATGAAAATCACTGGGTATTCGCGAATTTATCACAAAATTACGATATTGCAATATCATGTACCTTCGTGTCATACACTGATGTACTTTTTTGTTTGCGCCCCCGAATTCAAACAATACAGCGGCCTTTCATTGACATTAACATTAAAAAATCATGATTTATTTTTCACAAAGATTATAATAACATTTGATATTATTAATATTTTATTTGATTATACAAAAGACCGACATTGGATTCCGTCAAAATCATAAAAGGCGCCGGATTTCATACCATACCAACCAAACATTCTAATGAAATATATATTCGTGGTTTATGTTCTGTTGCTAACCACCAGTAATTGTACCGTCTTGAATACATGTAGACAAAAGCATCGGTAACATACAAGTTTCACTTAATGTGCGTGAAAATTAAAATTGTAGACAAGAAAATAATAATATTAATAATAATAATAATAATAATGACGTTATTCAATCATAGGTCCAGGTATAGGTCAGATATCGGTATTTTTTATCCATTGATTTACATCATACATGTATATCCTGTAAAAAAAAAAAGTAACCCTGTATCATACCCAGCTATCGAGTGTAGATCAATGAATTTTTGTTTCGATCAGACAGGTCTCTAGGACAGCCTCAAGTATTGGAATAACCAACCCAGATTATACTATTTAGCACAAGAGAGACACAGGTGGGAGTTATAGATCTTAACCGCATGTGTCTATCTTTTATTCAGATAGAGTTATTGGTGTGATATATTATGAATATTCCTATACGTACAGAAGAAATTTTATTTTTCAAAAAAGCATGTTTCATTTGTAAACACAGCCCTTTTAGCTAGTCAAGTAATGACTCGCTGAATATTTCGTTTTAGCCAATACCGAAAAAGAACTGCAATAGCATCATCTGCCTTAAAATAATGATTCTTAAACAGTGCACTTCCGTTTAATATACTCTTTCCAGAGATTGTGTTAAATATCAAATAAATACATTGAACGGTTTTGAGCAATGTTCCCTACAAGCTAAAGGGAGATGATAATTCAAAATGAAGCAAGCTAGAGTTACTGTATTAGACACTGCACAGCCTCTAAACATCTTCAGTCATTATCAGTTTCATGGTTTTGAAAGTATGTTTCGGAAAATCATAATTTTCTACGTTAAAGCCATTCCCTCTCTTTGTGTTCAATCACTGTGTGAAATATCAACTGAATTACTTCAATACTTTTTAGTTATACTCCGGACAAGCACAATACATCAATGGAGATCATTCAAAAATATGTCAGCTAGAGTTATTCTTCTTGGTCACTTTTTCTCAATTGTCTTTATCAATGTGTGTTTTGTCAACTCAATCCCTTCAGTTTGTTCTAGTTATGCTCCGGACAAGAAGTATTCAGACGGGCGGAGAGAAAGACAGACATACCGATAAAGCGGCGACTATGACAAAATTTGGCCAAGTATGAAAAAGGAATTATGATTGACAAAGGTAAAGAAACAACAAATTGAATATTACCATACGTTTGTCATTTGAGAAACCTATTGCTAGATATACATTGGGGTCCGTCTCCTCCACTTGTAGTGTGAACGTGGTGTTGGAACCAGAAGTCGTCCAAGTGACCAGGTACTCGCAACCATTTTCGCATCTCGGGAAACAACCTTTACTTATTCCACAGGCTGGATCCCAGCTTATCAATTCCGATGCCACGAACTATAAAAAAAGACATCGCTGTTCTCAGTTTTTGTTGTAAAATAGTAAATTTACAATGACACAGAAAGGATTGATATAAATCGACATTTTGCGAAAATTTATTTCTAAGAGAAGGCCTTTTTTGTATGATCGGAATCTATGACAAGTTGTAACATTGCAGTTGTACCAATCAGCTGAGTTTTCCCCTTTTATCTCGAACTGTGAAGTTAAAACGTCCCGAATTGGATTGTTTTCTTGTTTTTACCATTTTTATTCCTTTCAGTACATATACATTCAAATACTTTGTTTACAATTCTTATCTGATATTCAAACATACAAATAATCCATGGTTACTATTTACTATATTTAAAAACCCGAAATGTGAGTTCACATACTTCAAAGATTTTTTTAAGTAAAAAATATCAAGAGAAAGAAGAAAGAAAAAATATATGAAGTGAAAGTGAAGAGTTTAAAAAGCTCGAAAGGTTAGAAATGTTCTGCTTTTGAAAATGTTACTAAATATGTTTTGTTTATCTATCTAGCGTGTATTATGACATAAACTCCCTCCATTTATGAATAAATATGTCAGTCTTATTTCTCATCGTTTTTGGCCTGGGGACTGAAAGTCCCCAAGGCCTAAGTTAGTATACCACATTTCAAACCCTGCAAGAATTTTAGCCGTGCTATGTGCGAATAACAACTGTAAACATGCGCTATGCGAAAGTAGTGCAAGACAGACCAGACCAATCTTCTGTTTGAATGCCGCATATGCAGGGGGGTGAACGTAGCCCCGTTTCTTCAGAGGGTTAAGCGACGAACCGGTATCTGCGGAGGAAAAATGGCGGATTGTGTTGTTTGAAAATGAAAGTAGAGCCATATTTTGACGTGTAAGTATACTTGTAGCATACTTTGAAATCTTTGAGTACTTTCATCAGGTGAAGAAATATATAGTCTTCAATCGGCTTGTCGTTTTAGCTTCGTAGGTGCCATACTTAGCCTGTTTGCTTGAACATTTTCCGCAACGATCGATGTTTACAAATGCAAAACGATCGACTCCCGGTATTCTTACGTCTTTTCCAAGGCAAAAACAAGGGCTTTGCACTTTGTTTTACAAGTTATCGTTGCAGCTATACCCACTGTAAATTGTTGTGGCGGTGACAGTGACTATATGGACTATATGGCCGAAAAAAATAGTATTATGCACTTTTTGGTCTCTGCAGAGAGTATTACGCAAGTTTTGGTATCTGCATTCATTCGTTTTCAATCGCTATACGTACCCGTTTGACGACTATTTACACATAATGTCCATTATACTCACATGTTTGCATGAACACGGCTATAAGCAGATTATAAGAACATTTTGAACTGAATATACGTCCGTTTTCTCATGTACAATATTAAAAACAAAAATGTGTTAGGTACAAAATTTATAACATCCGTTGTAATATGTCATTAAATATACGTCTAATTTGTTTAGATATCAACAACATTTAGAGTCTGTTAGCACCTAAACAAAAAGTCTAGTGGAAACGTATTAGCGTTTTTAGGTCGTTATATACGAGTAATATTATTAATGTTCATCAGTAGGTATTATTATAGACATATATCCAAATTATTAATATTTATTGTATGCGTTTCGGTGGATTATTGTATTATGATAGTGGACTATATATACCGACAAACTCAATGTCCACACAGTGAAATTATCAAAATATGTTATCCGTATTAACGTCAAAAGGTATACCGAGCGTAATGAATGCCGGAATACATATGACGATAGCGTCGTTAAAATGATGTCATGCTTGCGATGCTTTCTGAAGATGTTTCCCCCGATTTTGACACTTTATTGAAATAAACTGAACAAAAGTAAAGTTTGAGACATAAAGTAACAGTCCTCGTGAAAACTCACTTTTGGTGCCCACTCGTGATCTTACATCGAAACCAACAATTATTGGCGCTGTGCGGAAGCACAGTGCCAGTATTGAATAGGTTTTAATTTTGTACCATGGGGTTGCATAATCGAATAGGGAGCAGCCAACATTATTATTGTAATTAAAAACTATGTATTATGTTTAAACAAACTCCCTATAATGAATAAATAAATAGTATTAACTGATTACAAACAATACTATACCAGATGCATACGTCTTCGACCGTTAATTCAAAACTTTTGACATATTCATAGGTTATTTAATAACTTTTCCACAAACTTGAAGGTTACGGTTTTTTTATTGCTTTGTTTACGGACCCTACGGCCAGATTCATCAAAGTTCAGAAAAAACGTCTCAATAGTTGTTTTGCTAACTCTAAACATTTTGAAGTTTAGATACATATGTTGTCAACGTGAATAATTAATGAAAACCCTTTTTAATTACTACATACTAAAGTAAAATGTAGGCATTATAAATAAGACCGTTCACCTAACTATGCGATACATGGGGTCTCAATGAAAGTTATGTAAAGCATCGCTAACAACTGACCAATAGTAAAGACAAAATTAATCACGTGGGTTTCGTCTGCGTCGAAAAGCGTCTACTGACCACGAGCTGTAGCCTTGTTTAATGGGCGTCATCGTACCATTATACGGAAGGTTGTTTTATGATTCGTTTATTTTTTTGTTAAACTGTAGTAAATGTGGTTTTTTACTTATTATGATAACAGTTACAAATAACATAATGTATTTGGTTTTTCCCGTTGATAGGTTGTTTACTGATATTCTAAAATGATTCTGATTCGTTTAAATCATGTTTCAAAAACATGCACAGCGCCTTTGATGCTTTGCATCAAAATTTGTCTTGTCCTCTATTTATTTTATGTGTTTCGGTGGATTATCGATTTATGATGGTGGACTTTATATATCGATAAACTCCCTGTGAAAGTTATCAATTGTTCTACCAGGATTAACATCTAAATGTATAATGAGCGTAATGAATGCCGGTAGCAGTCAAACAACGACGATGGCGTCGTTAATATGTGATGACGTTTTCGGCGATTTTCGGCATTTTATTGAAACTAAGTTAACAAAAGTATTGTTTCAGACATAAATTTAACAGAAAAATTGTCGGTATTGATGTAAATCATAATTTGATATTACACCTAAACCAACAATTATCCTGTATATCTTTACTTGTTGCAATAAACATCTGACATTGAAAATTCAAAACTGTTTACCTCACCCGCCAAGTCATTTACATGCATTTTGGACACCTAGTTACTCCAGACACATGTTGTTGCTCTACAATGCAAAATTGTGATGATGTATTTGGCTTAAAAATGCCTTCGCTAGAAACTGGTATTGTGATTAAAGCTCATGTAGCGATCGACAGGCTAATAGACCTTGATATCCCTTTCGAGGTGTATTATAGCGTTGACTGATTGTCGAAGCAGGGATAAAGACTAACATTTTCAGCCTGGTGACCAACTGGACCATTAACTATTGAATCATGGTGGCCCAGAGAAAAATGTGGTTGTCCAACTATTTCAATAATACAATTACGCAAATTCATATCGGAAAATGTTTATTATGTTATACAACAAGCATACATGTACTTAATTAATTAACATTTATTTTCTCATTTAAGTGCAAAGTACACAGGTACTGTCACACTACAAGCACTTTGAACAATTCAACAGTCTCTGTTACACTTATCCAATGAATCCATCAACTTGGAAAATACTACATCCTCTTCTAAAACAGAATCAAGGTCAGAGTCAGAACTGTCAGTTTCATCATCAGATGAATAGTATTTCTCATGGCATCCTTCAGATGACATCGGTCTTGTTGAGTGAGAGTAGTAAACATTTGCAAATGTTTGTTTGCCTGCTTCTTGAGAGTTGATATGGTCAGTTTGACATTCTACTTCAACGGTTTTAGAAGGCTGAGATATACCATTTCTGTCTGGTTCAGCTTTCTGGTTGATTGACTGTGACCTCAACTGTGGGACCTTTCTGTACTGGTTCAGCCTCTTGTTGTACTACCAAGAACTCAGCTGGGTTTCTCACTGACTTGTCATTGAATTTCATTCTTTTTGTTCTATTTCCATCACTATGCCACAAATAAATAGCATCTCTGTGGTTAAAGTTCTCAACATTTGGGGCATGTAACTTTGTAATTAAGAGGTCATTCAAACTACCCTGGTTTAAATTAGTTCTGATTTTGGTTAAAACAAGCTTCATCATGGAAAACCCCCTTTCTTTTTCAGCACTACTAGGACTCAAAGTCATTATAATATCCACAACATCTAAAATGTTCATATACTGGTGTCCATACACTTCATTGACTTCTTTCTATGAATCAAATTTGACCATACTGAAATGTAAATAAGACATATGATAATTATCATTATCGACGAAGGGACTTTCTCAATTCTTGTTGTCATTTAATTACCATGGTCAATGAGATATAATTACCTAATTTGTACCTAACACATTTTTGTTTTTAACATTGTACATGAGAAAACGGACGTATATTCAGTTCAAAATGTTCTTATAATCTGCTTGTAGCCGTGTTCATGCAAACATGTGAGTATAATGGACATTATGTGTAAATAGTCGTCAAACGGGTACGTATAGCGATTGAAAACGAACGAATGCAGATACCAAAACTAGCGTAATACTCTCTGCAGAGACCAAAAAGTGCATAATACTATTTTTTCGGCCATATAGTCCATATAGTCACTGTCACCGCCACAACAATTTACAGTGGGTATAGCTGCAACGATAACTTGTAAAACAAAGTGCAAAGCCCTTGTTTTTGCCTTGGAAAAGACGTAAGAATACCGGGAGTCGATCGTTTTGCATTTGTAAACATCGATCGTTGCGGAAAATGTTCAAGCAAACAGGCTAAGTATGGCACCTACGAAGCTAAAACGACAAGCCGATTGAAGACTATATATTTCTTCACCTGATGAAAGTACTCAAAGATTTCAAAGTATGCTACAAGTATACTTACACGTCAAAATATGGCTCTACTTTTATTTTCAAACAACACAATCCGCCATTTTTCCTCCGCAGATACCGGTTCGTCGCTTAACCCTCTGAAGAAACGGGGCTACGTTCACCCCCCTGATATGATAAGAACATGTTACAAATAAAAATAGTACATAAAACTTCAAACGACTGCAGGAAGGTATATAGCTTACGGGCTGCATTACACATTTTTTCTGTTTTAGAAATTAATGCGCTGTTAGCTGATTACGGAAGATAATCATATGCATATCACGGAAAAGTACGGATATTTACGGAAATTTACGAAAACGTACGAAGCTCGATATAAGAGTTTGTAGTTTGATTTTCAAATTTCCGATGTTATTTCATTGGCAACTTTGTTATTTACGAACGATAACATATATATATTTACCTAAAAATAAATGTCTCTAAAAAAAGATATAATTTACGTACATTCCCGAGAAGGAACTAACGTGATCAAATTCACCCGCCATTTATCGAGGACGCTGCATGTCGAGGCCCAGTGAACGGTTTCACTGATTACAACTACAAGGTAACCCAGAATCATTTTTGGTTTTCTCTGTTATACACATTGTACAGTACTGTATTTATATTTCATTGCTGGTATTGCTTTGTTTATTTCTGTTTCAAGGTCTTGTCATTGGTACACAATAATTTTCGATCCACATCATCAGATCATATCGCTTGAAGTTGTACAAAGCGCAGATCGAATTATTTGTACTGGCTTAAACATTTTATAATGTTGACTATGTGATTATTTTTCATTTAACGTACATTTCATAATAAAACAAACTTCCCTGTCACCCATATATTTGTGAATCATTCATTCTGTGTCATATATTGAATTTCGTCCTCTGCACATTTCGACCCGCGCTTTAGGTAAGATTCAACGCAGAACACGTAGGTGAAAAGTTGTTTTTCGGGGAGTTAACCTATAGCCCCCAGACCTTCAGCGCTCACAGCGCTTTGATTATAACATGCTCTAATTTTATTTTACTGTTCAAATAGTACACAAACATTTCAATGGAAGGTAAAGTTTGTTGCATTTGTTTTTTAATATAAAATACTTTGCTAAAATAGTAATGAAATTGGCAGTATTTAATTTCTCCTTTTCTAATTGGTGCTCTAATAAACCAAAAGAAATAGTTTCAAATGTCAATGGAGCAATTTCATATCCTTTAATTGTTAAGTATTTATGTATTTCCACCCAAAACTGTTGGATTATTTCACACTCCCAAAACAAGTGCCAAACGGTTTCTGGAGCCATAGAACAAAAGTCACAAAGGTTACTCGGAACTATCTTACTTTAAAGTATTGTTTTATTTTCTGGCATGCTTTCCCCCTTTTTAACCTCTATATTATATAAAGCATTTTAGTTATTTTAGTTTCTGACGTTATTCTAGAGATCAAGTAATCTGGTATTAATGAACTATTCAAATGTAAACCGGAATTACTGCTAAATGTGTCTAAAATACAAATTCGTATTTCAAATGATTTCTTGGACCCATCTAGACTGAAACTTGCATCATCAGCAAAAAGTGTTTGTTTTATCTCAACATTTGACAAGCGTATTCCTTTTATTTCTTGGTTATTTCTTAGAGCCATAGAAAATACTTCAATACATATAATGAAAATATTAGGCGAAAGAGGACAGCCTTGTCGAACTCTGTTCTTAATGTTAAAGAAGTTTGAAAAAAAAAATATTTTGATATACAGCTTTTAGCATCTGAATAAAAAAGTTTTACCCATTTTATTTAAGATTAAAAGCCTTGTGAAAGTCCGAGAAAAAAATTATTCCTGGTTCTTCGTTTTCATTGAGCTTGTCTATAATATCGTATAAAGCTCTAATTTTCCCCTATTTACCTAACTTTAATAAATCCTGTTGATCTTTTTCAACAATATGTGTTAAAGGTATATAATTAGATTTTGGCCATGTAACAGATTTGTTTGAACTTTTAACATCTGATCATTTACACTCATTTAAATTCACTTAGCGCTTAATTCATGTAAGATTTTCACTGCTGGTATTTTTAAAATTTGATTTCCCTATCCTGGTTGCCCAACCAAGATATAGTTATTTTATCATAAGTAAAAATTTTATACACATACTTTGCGTAAGGAAAGATATAAATATAAGACCTATTGTATTATATTTGTGAAATATTTGCATTAAAAATTATATATTTAGATGGAATTCGTTAGAATTTCAAGTTTGAAAAATTCTTATTACCTCCCTTTACCTATCTTGGGTGCGCAAGGTTTCAGTTTGCGAAATTGGTCTCCAATTATTGATTTATGTTAGTTTCCTGTCTTTCTTAGGTAATAGTGAAATAATTCCTTGTATTTGCATATCAGGTAACTTTCCTGTTTGAAAAGAATAGTTCAGATAGTTGATATAATAAGTTTAAATGTCATTCCAAAAAACTTTATAAAATTGTACAGTGATTCCGTGTGATTCCGGACTTTTCATGTTTCATTTAATGTGTTTCGTGAATTAAAAGGTTAAAAATTATCATTTTCAATTATCGAGCAGTCTTTAGCATACAGAGATTCATAAAATTGTTGAGAATCTTGTTGATCAATAATATCTTGTTCATTTACTTCTAGCTTTTTTTATTAGTTTTTCCTCGGCTTTTTTATTTTCAAGATTTGCAAAGTATTTTGTGTTTTTCTCAGCAGCTTCAATCCATTCAGTTTTTGTCCATAATAATATTCCATTTATTTTTTCATCTCTTAATCTGTTTAAGTTTTCTTTTTTTTCCTTCTCCAGTTCGTTGAGAAGACTTTCATTGTTTTGATCATGATTTAATTGTATTTCTAATTTTCTTATTTTGTTTTCTATGTAGATTTATATTGTTCAGTTTGCTTTTTTTTATACATGTACTTTACCGAAGTTTTAATAGATACGTCTCGTATACAACCTTTTATTTCTTCCCATAGCGTATTAGGGTTTGCTTTTTTATTTATGTTTGCTATTTCTGTTATAGAATTTCGGATGTTTTCTTGATATTCTTCATGTAAGATAAGACTACTATTTAGTAAAATCCAGGCCTTTTTTTCCATTTGATTTTCTTTAATGTTAATGTGGACCAAAGAGAGATCGGAGCGATAACCTGTTGATACATTACATTTAGCAACACTGTTAAGTAAGTTTTCCGAAATCAGAAAATTGTCCAACCTAAAAAATTCGGTGGCTTATGGTTCGAGTGCCATGTATACTTCTTAAGATCAGGGTTATGAATGCGCCAAATGTAATATAAGTCATTATTAATAATTACATTAAGTTTCTTAGAACATTTTTAGATTTATATCTATTTTACCAATTATTTTATCCAATTTGTAATCAAGAACGACATTAAAGTCTCCTCCTACGATAAGAGTTTCACTATACTACGCTATTATATTTTCCTCTAGTGTGTTAAAAAAGGTTATGTCTGCATCGTTGGTCCATAAACGTTTAATAGAACATAAATATTTTTATCAATCTCTAGCTTTAATACTTGCAATCGACCTATCATTATTTCTTTACATTCCAACATTTTGTACTTTAGATGTCTATTAATAAAAATGCCTATCCCTTTGCTATTACTCTTTTTCCACTTAAGTAAATGTCCCCGCCCCATTGTTATTTCTATGAATCATAATCCCCCTGAACACAATGAAGTTCTTGAAAAAAAAACAAGATTGTACTTTGTATTTGTTGTAAGTATGCAAGTAACACTTTTGATCGTTTTTTTTAGATGCGAGTCCATTAACATTGAATGTATTAACGTTCAGACTCATACACTGTTAAGAGTAAGAAAAATATTTATTGTTTGCTTGTTTTAAGCTGTTTGAATCTGCTGTGTCATTATCTCTTAGTATGACGTTTTCGTTTCAACAAGGAAACAGGAAAACATAATCTAAAACAATCATATAATTTGTCCCATTACCAACCTTCTTTTTCTTTTCTGTAATGATTACTTTTTACAATTGAACATTATGGTCATGCATAGCGGGAGGGTTGTGGAGGTAAAAAGTAAAAGACTATTAGGTTTTCCAAGCTACTCAGTCCACCTGGTACTTCCTGACAGTTGGCGATAAAAAAGTGCAAAACCTAGCACCTTAAAATTCCCGCAAAATATGTGTATTTATAATCTGTTGTGCAGAAAGGAGGATATCGGTAGGGTTAAAACAGGAAAAAAGATATATATGATATTTACGGATGAAACATAGATGTAGCCAGTGCTGATTTAAATCCGGTGATTGTTTCAGCACTGACTACATGAAATGGACAACAAAGAGGGAAAACTCAGTTTTTGTAATAGTCAACAGTGGTAAATAGTATCTGAAAAACTAAAGGATGGTAATGTCTGGATTGTCTTGTGTAAGGAGTTAGGAATTGTTTGGGACCGACATCAACATGATTATAAACCATTTTATGAAATAGAGTTAGCCAACAATGTTGTCTTCTGAAATGTAAAGAATTCAAATTCAAATCAGTTAGTATATTTGAGACTGTGCCCGGGCTGTGTCAAATCTAGCATATTAAGCGGTAGTGTAGAGGTTAATGGGTCTGCCGCTCATCCCGGAGATTGCGGGTTCGAGCCACAGTGGGGTCACGACCGTACCTCCTCATATGACATCAGTACTGTTTTTTTTCAGGAAGCGCACTCGACAGTGACTCGATAAGCTACAAGCTATCTTCACAATCGAGCTAAAATAGATTAGTATTATCTAAATCTAGCAGCCTGCGTTCGAATATTTTCCAATTTATCTATGTCCTTCTGATGGTAAGAATACGCTGGACTTTATTCTAAAGTTAGTCTAACTACGGTATTATTAGCATCTGTCGAGTGATCAGATCAGAGCACAGTCCAAAATACAAAGACAAATTATTTGTAGCGAAGGGCAACAACATTGCAGAAACGGTTAAAAATGGACTACTTTATAGTTTACTGGGTAGACTCGTGCACACGGGATTTAAACTATTCATTCAACACGGACACGCACGTTTTGCAAACGACATCAAATAAAGTGCGCATGTTATATAATCTCGTGCATGCAACATGGTGCCTAACGCGCAATAATTAGTACGCATGGAATAGCATCACGTGAATAATATAAGCATGATTTCATGTGTAATGCACGTGCAATAATTATCAAATGTAATGCCAAGAGTCACGCTCTTTTCAAATGATAAGTTAGCAAGACACCGATGACGTGGAAGACGCAAGTGCCAGAAATTCAATAGATATTTCACCTCATACAGAATAGCATACCGGGCAATCAGTGCACAAATGGACACTTTAGAAGACAGGAGCGTTTTGTCCTCTAAAGTGTCCATTTGTGCATGTCCTGTAGGAAGGAAGAAGGAAACGGGCCTTATACTTTATCATAAGCAAATAACTAAAGAGATAATAGTTATTTGTGTTTCCCCCTTTTATCTATAAGCACTTAGTTTACCTTACTGATAACACTACCCATGTTGTACTTCAGTATGAAAAAAATGTTAATCCCTGAAAAACAACATTCAGTTGTCATATGTTCGCTATTCACAACCAGAGTTCACTTGAGACAAAAGTGTCTAATATGAAGATTTGCGACCATAAGCCCCACCACACACAGAGTATATGTGCACACATCTCACTTTAAAGAACAAGTTGACCATAAGCCCCACAACACACATAGTGTATGTGCACACATCTAACTTTAAAGAACAAGTTCACCATAAGCCCCACAACACACATAGTGTATGTGCACACATCTAACTTTAAGGGACAAGTTGATCATAAGTCCCACCACACACAGACTATATGTGCACACATCTCACTTTAAAGAACAAGTTGACCATAAGCCCCACAACACACATAGTGTATGTGCACACATTTCACTTTAAGGGACAAGTTGATCATAAGCCCCACAACACACATAGTGTATGTGCACACATCTCACTTTAAGGGACAAGTTGATCATAAGTCCCACCACACACATAGTGTATGTGCACACATCTCACTTTAAGGGACAAGTTGACCATAAGTCCCACCACACACAGAGTATATGTGCACACATTTCACTTTAAGGGACAAGTTGATCATAAGCCCCACAACACACATAGTGTATGTGCACACATCTCACTTTAAGGGCGAGATGACCATAAGCCCCACAACACACATAGTGTATGTGCACACATCTCACTTTAAGGGACAAGTTGACCATAAGTCCCACAACACAAATAGTGTATGTGCACACATCTAACTTTGAGGGACAAGTTCACCATAAGCCCCACAACACACATAGTGTATGTGCACACATCTAACTTTAAGGGACAAGTTGACCATAAGCCCCACAACACACTTAGTGTATGTGCACACATCTAACGTTAAGGGACAAGTTGACCATAAGTCCCACCACACACAGAGTGTATGTGCACACATCTCACTTTAAAGAACAAGTTGACCATAAGCCCAACCACACACAGAGTGTATGTGCACACATCTCACTTTAAGGGACAAGTTGACCATAAGTCCCACCACACACTTAGTGTGTGAGCACACATCTCACTTTAAAGAACAAGTTGACCATAAGCCTCACCACAGAAAGAGTATATGTGCACACATCCCGCTTTAAGGGACAAGTTGACCGTAAGTCCCACCACACATATAGTGTATATGCACACATCTCACTTTAAAGAACAAGTTGACCATAAGCCTCACAACACACATAGTGTATGTGCACACATCTCACTTTAAGGGACAAGTTCACCATAAGCCCCACAACACACATAGTGTATGTGCACACATCTAACGTTAAGGGACAAGTTCACCATAAGCCCCACAACACACATAGTGTATGTGCACACATCTAACTTTAAGGGACAAGTTGACCATAAGCCCCACAACACACATAGTGTATGTGCACACATCTAACGTTAAGGGACAAGTTGACCATAAGTCCCACCACACACATAGTGTATGTGCAAACATCTCACTTTAAAGAACAAGTTGACCATAAGCCCCACCACACACAGAGTGTATGTGCACACATCTAACTTTAAGGGACAAGTTGACCATAAGTCCCACCACACACATAGTGTATGTGCACACATCACTTTAAAGAACAAGTTGACCATAAGCCTCACCACACAAAGAGTATATGTGCACACATCCCACTTTAAGGGACAAGTTGACCATAGGTCCCACCACACACATAGTGTATGTGCACACATCTCACTTTAAACAACAAGTTGACCATAAGCCCCACAACAAACATAGTGTATGTGCTCACATTTCACTTTAAGGGACAAGTTGATCATAAGCCCCACAACACACATAGTGTATGTGCACACATCTCACTTAAAGGGACAAGTTGATCATAAGCCCCACAACACACATAGTGTATGTGCACACATCTCACTTTAAAGAACAAGTTGATCATAAGCCCCACAACACACATAGTGTATGTGCACACATCTCACTTTAAGGGACAAGTCGATCATAAGCCCCACAACACACATGGTGTATGTGCACACATCTCACTTTAAGGGACAAGTCGATCATAAGCTCCACAACACACATAGTGTATGTGCACACATTTCACTTTAAGGGACAAGTTGATCATAAGTCCCACCACACACATAGTGTATGTGCACACATCTCACTTTAAAGAACAAGTTGACCATAAGCCCCACAACACACATAGTGTATGTGCACACATCTAACTTTAAGGGACAAGTTCACCATAAGCCCCACCACACACATAGTGTATGTGCACACATCTAACTGTAAGGGACAAGTTCACCATAAGCCCCACCACACACATAGTGTATGTGCACACATCTATTTTTAAGGGAAAAGTTCACCATAAGCCCCACAACACACAGAGTATATGTGCACACATCCCACTTTAAAGAACAAGTTGACCATAAGCCCCACCACACACATAGTGTATGTGCACACATCCCACTTTAAGGGACAAGTTGACCATAAGTCCCACCACACACATAGTGTATGTGCACACATCCCACTTTAAGGGACAAGTTGATCATAAGCCCCACAACACAAAGAGTATATGTGCATACATCTCACTTTTAGGGACAAGTTGACCATAGGTCCCACAACACACATAGTGTATGTGCACACATCTCACTTTAAAGAACAAGTTGACCATAAGCCCCACAACACACATAGTGTATGTGCTCACATTTCAGTTTAAGGGACAAGTTGATCATAAGCCCCACAACACACATAGTGTATGTGCACACATCTCACTTAAAGGGACAAGTTGATCATAAGCCCCACAACACACATAGTGTATGTGCACACAACTCACTTTAAGGGACAAGTTGATCATAAGCCCCACAACACACATAGTGTATGTGCACACATTTCACTTTAAGGGACAAGTTGATCATAAGTCCCACCACACACATAGTGTATGTGCACACATCTCACTTTAAAGAACAAGTTGACCATAAGCCCCACAACACACATAGTGTATGTGCACACATCTAACTTTAAGGGACAAGTTCACCATAAGCCCCACCACACACATAGTGTATGTGCACACATCTAACTTTAAGGGACAAGTTCACCATAAGCCCCACCACACATAGTGTATGTGCACACATCTATTTTTAAGGGACAAGTTCACCATAAGCCCCACAACACACATAGTGTATGTGCACACATCTAACTTTAAGGGACAAGATCACCATAAGCCCCACAACACACAGAGTATATGTGCACACATCTCACTTTAAAGAACAAGTTGACCATAAGCCCCACCACACACATAGTGTATGTGCACACATCCCACTTTAAGGGACAAGTTGACCATAAGTCCCACCACACACATAGTGTATGTGCACACATCCCACTTTAATGGACAAGTTGATCATAAGCCCCACAACACACAGAGTATATGTGCATACATCTCACTTTAAGGGACAAGTTGACCATAAGTCCCACCACACACAGAGTGTATGTGCACACATCTCACTTTAAGGGACAAGTTGACCATAAGCCCCACCACACACATAGTGTATGTGCAAACATCTCACTTTAAAGGACAAGTTCACCATAAGCCCCACCACACACATAGTATATGTGCACACATCACACTTAAAGGGACAAGTTGACCATAAGCCTCAACACACACATAGTGTATGTGCACACATCTAACTTTAAGGGACAAGTTCACCATAAGCCCCACCACATACATAGTGTATGTGCACACATCTAACTTTAAGGGACAAGTTCACCATAAGCCCCACCACACACATAGTGTATGTGCACACATCTCACTTTAAGGGACAAGTTGACCATAAGCCCCACAACACACAGAGTATATGTGCACACATCTCACTTTAAGGGACAAGTTGACCATAAGTCCCACCACATACAGAGTGTATGTGCACACATCCCACTTTAAGGGACAAGTTGTCCATAAGCCCCACAACACACAGAGTATATGTGCACACATCCCACTTTAAGGGACAAGTTGACCATAAGTCCCACCACATACAGAGTGTATGTGCACACATCTAACTTTAAGGGACAAGTTGACCATAAGCCCCACCACACACATAGTATATGTGCACACATCCCACTTTAAGGGACAAGTTCACCATAAGTCCAACCACACACAGAGTATATGTGCACACATCTCACTTTAAGGGACAAGTTGACCATAAGCCCCACCACACACATGGTGTATGTGCACACATTTCACTTTAAGGGACAAGTTGACCATAAGCCCCACCACACACATAGTGTATGTGCACACATCCAACTTTAAGGGAGAAGTTGACCATAAGCCCCACCACACACAGAGTATATGTGCACACAACCCCACTTTAAGGGACAAGTTGACCATAAGTCCCACCACATACAGAGTGTATGTGCACACATCTCACTTTAAGGGACAAGTTGACCATAAGTCCCACCACACACAGAGTGTATGTGCACACATCTCACTTTAAGGGACAAGTTGACCATAAGTCCCACCACACACATAGTGTATGTGCACACATCTCACTTTAAAGAACAAGTTGACCATAAGTCCCACCACACACATAGTGTATGTGCACACATCTCACTTTAAAGAACAAGTTGACCATAAGTCCCACCACACACATAGTGTATGTGCACATATCTCACTTTAAGGGACAAGTTGGCCATAAGCCCCACAACACACAGAGTATATGTGTACACATCTCACTTTAAGGGGCAAGTTGACCATAAGCACCACAACACACATAGTGTATGTGCACACATCTCACTTTAAAGGACAAAATGATCATAAGCCCAACCACACACTCACTTTAAGGGACAAGTTGACCATATGTCCCACCACACACATAGTGTATGTGCACACATCTCACTTTAAGGGACAAGTTGGCCATAAGCCCCACCACACACAGAGTATATGTGTACACATCTCACTTTAAGGGGCAAGTTGACCATAAGCCCCACAACACACTGAGTATATGTGTACACATCTAACTTTAAGGGACAAGTTGACCATAAGCACCACAACACACATAGTGTATGTGCACACATCTAACTTTAAGGGACAAAATGATCATAAACCCAACCACACACTCACTTTAAGGGACAAGTTGACCATAAGTCCCACCACACACATAGTGTATGTGCACACATCTCACTTTAAGGGACAAGTTGACCATAAGCCCCACCACACACAGAGTATATGTGTACACATCTCACTTTACGGGACAAGTTCACCATAAGCCCCACCACACACATAGTGTATGTGCACACATCCCACTTTAAGGGACAAGTTGACCATAAGCCCCACCACATACATAGTGTTTGTGCACACATCCCACTTTAAGGGACAAGTTGACCATAGGCCCCACCACACACTCACTTTAAGGGACAAGTTGACCATAGGCCCCACCACACACTCACCTTAAGGGACAAGTTGACCATAGGCCCCACCACACACTCACTTTAAGGGACAAGTTGACCATAGGCCCCACCACACACTCACTTTAAGGGACAAGTTGACCATAGGCCCCACCACACACTCACTTTAAGGGACAAGTTGACCATAGGCCCAACCACACACGCACTTTAAGGGACAAGTTGACCATAGGCCCCACCACACACATAGTGTATGTGCACACATCCCACAGCAAGGGACAAGTTGACCATAAGCCCCACAACACACATAGTGTATGTGCACACATTTCACTTTAAGGGACAAGTTGACCATAAGCCCCACCACACAC
The DNA here is from genome assembly GCA_022818135.1 of Saxidomus purpurata. Lineage (NCBI taxonomy): Eukaryota > Metazoa > Mollusca > Bivalvia > Venerida > Veneridae > Saxidomus > Saxidomus purpurata. The sequence continues at coordinate 55,647,316 of JAFMSR010000003.1, forward strand.
ATAGTATATGTGCACACATCTCACTTTAAGGGACAAGTTGACCATAAGCCCCACCACACACAGAGTGTATGTGCACACATTTCACTTTAAGGGACAAGTTGACCATAAGCCCCACCACACACAGAGTGTATGTGCACACATTTCACTTTAAGGGACAAGTTGATCATAAGTCCCACCACACACAGAGTATATAAGCACACATCTCACTTTAAGGGACAAGTTGATCATAAGTCCCACCACACACAGAGTATATGTGCACACATCCCACTTTAAGGGACAAGTTGACCATAAGTCCCACCACACACAGAGAATATGTGCACACATTTCACTTTAAGGGACAAGTTGATCATAAGTCCCACCACACACAGAGTATATGTGCACACATCTCACTTTAAGGGACAAGTTGATCATAAGTCCCACCACATACAGAGTATATATGCACACATCTCACTTTAAGGGACAAGTTGACCATAAGTCCCACCACACACAGAGTGTATGTGCACACATCTAACTTTAAGGGACAAGTTGATCATAAGTCCCACAACACACACAGTGTATGTGCATACATCTCACTTTAAGGGACAAGTTGATCATAAGTCCCACCACACACAGAGTATATGTGCACACATCCCACTTTAAGGGACAAGTTCACCATAAGCCCCACCACACACAGAGTATATGTGCACACATCCCACTTTAAGGGACAAGTTCACCATAAGCCCCACCACACACAGAGTATATGTGCACACATCTCACTTTAAGGGACAAGTTGACCATAGGCCCTAACACACTCACTTTAAGGGACAAGTTGACCATAGGCCCCACCACACACTCACTTTAAGGGACAAGTTGACCATAGGCCCCACCACACACTCCCTTTAAGGGACAAGTTGACCATAGGCTCAACCACACACTCACTTTAAGGGACAAGTTGACGATAGGCCCCACCACACACATAGTGTATGTGCACACATCTCACTTTAAGGGACAAGTTGACCATAGGCCCTAACACACTCACTTTAAGGGACAAGTTGACCATAGGCCCCACCACACACTCACTTTAAGGGACAAGTTGACCATAGGCCCCACCACACACTCACTTTAAGGGACAAGTTGACCATAGGCCCCACCACACACTCCCTTTAAGGGACAAGTTGACCATAGGCTCAACCACACACTCACTTTAAGGGACAAGTTGACGATAGGCCCCACCACACACATAGTGTATGTGCACACATCCTACTTTAAGGAACAAGTTCACCATAAGCCCCACCACACACAGAGTATATGTGCACACATCCCACTTTAAGGGACAAGTTGATCATAAGCCCCACCACACACAGAGTATATGTGCACACATCCCACTTTAAGGGACAAGTTGACCATAAGTCCCACCACACACAGAGAATATGTGCACACATCCCACTTTAAGGGACAAGTTCACCATAAGCCCCACAAGACACATAGTGTATGTGCACAAATTTCACTTTAAGGAATAAGTTCACCATAAGCCCCACCACACACAGAGTATATGTGCACACATCCCACTTTAAGGGACAAGTTGATCATAAGCCCCACCACACACAGAGTATATGTGCACACATCTCACTTTAAGGGACAAGTTGATCATAAGCCCCACCACACACAGAGTATATGTGCACACATCTCACTTTAAGGGACAAGTTGATCATAAGTCCCACCACACACAGAGTATATGTGCACACATCTCACTTTAAGGGACAAGTTGATCATAAGCCCCACCACACACATAGTGTATGTGCACACATATCAATTTAAGGGACAAGTTCACCATTAGCCCAACAAGACACATAGTGTATGTGCACACATTTCACTTGAAGGAACAAGTTCACCATAAGCCCCACCACACACAGAGTATATGTGCACACATCCCACTTTAAGGGACAAGTTGATCATAAGCCCCACCACACACAGAGTATATGTGCACACATCTCACTTTAAGGGACAAGTTGACAATAAGCCCCACAACACACATAGTGTATGTGCACACATCTCACTTTAAGAGACAAGTTGATCATAAGCCCCACCAGACACATAGTTTATGTGCACACATCTCACTTAAAGGGACAAGTTGGTCATAAGCCCCACCACACACAGAGTATATGTGCACACATCTCACTTTAAGGGACAAGTTCACCATAAGCCCCACAACACACATAGTGTATGTGCACACATCTCACTTTAAGGGACAAGTTGATCATAAGCCCCACCACACACAGAGTATATGTGCACACATCTCACTTAAAGGGACAAGTTGATCATAAGTCCCACCACACACATAGAGTATGTGCACACATCTCACTTTAAGGGACAAGTTGATCATAAGCCCCACCACACACAGAGTATATGTGCACACATCTCACTTTAGGGGACAAGTTGACCATAAGCCCCACCACACGCATAGTATATGTGCACACATCTCACTTTAAGGGACAAGTTGACCATAAGTCCCCACCACACACATAGTGTATGTGCACACATCCCACTTTAAGGAACAAGTTGACCATAAGCCCCACCACACACATAGTGTATGTGCACACATCTAACTTTAAGGGACAAGTTGATCATAAGCCCCACCACACACAGAGTATATGTGCACACATCTAACTTCAAGGGACAAGTTGACCATAAGCCCCACCACACACAGAGTGTATGTGCACACATTTCACTTTAAGGGACAAGTTGATCATAAGTCCCACCACACACAGAGTATATGTGCACACATCTCACTTTAAGGGACAAGTTGATCATAAGTCCCACCACACACAGAGTATATGTGCACACATCTCACTTTAAGGGACAAGTTGATCATAAGTCCCACCACACACAGAGTATATGTGCACACATCTCACTTTAAGGGACAAGTTGATCATAAGCCCCACCACACACATAGTGTATGTGCACACATATCAATTTAAGGGACAAGTTCACCATTAGCCCAACAAGACACATAGTGTATGTGCACACATTTCACTTGAAGGAACAAGTTCACCATAAGCCCCACCACACACAGAGTATATGTGCACACATCCCACTTTAAGGGACAAGTTGATCATAAGCCCCACCACACACAGAGTATATGTGCACACATCTCACTTTAAGGGACAAGTTGACAATAAGCCCCACAACACACATAGTGTATGTGCACACATCTCACTTTAAGAGACAAGTTGATCATAAGCCCCACCAGACACATAGTTTATGTGCACACATCTCACTTAAAGGGACAAGTTGGTCATAAGCCCCACCACACACAGAGTATATGTGCACACATCTCACTTTAAGGGACAAGTTCACCATAAGCCCCACAACACACATAGTGTATGTGCACACATCTCACTTTAAGGGACAAGTTGATCATAAGCCCCACCACACACAGAATATATGTGCACACATCTCACTTAAAGGGACAAGTTGATCATAAGTCCCACCACACACATAGAGTATTTGCACACATCTCACTTTAAGGGACAAGTTGATCATAAGCCCCACCACACACAGAGTATATGTGCACACATCTCACTTTAGGGGACAAGTTGACCATAAGCCCCACCACACGCATAGTATATGTGCACACATCTCACTTTAAGGGACAAGTTGACCATAAGTCCCCACCACACACATAGTGTATGTGCACACATCCCACTTTAAGGAACAAGTTGACCATAGGCCCCACCACACACATAGTGTATGTGCACACATCTAACTTTAAGGGACAAGTTGATCATAAGCCCCACCACACACAGAGTATATGTGCACACATCTAACTTTAAGGGACAAGTTGACCATAAGCCCCACCACACACAGAGTGTATGTGCACACATTTCACTTTAAGGGACAAGTTGATCATAAGTCCCACCACACACAGAGTATATATGCACACATCTCACTTTAAGGGACAAGTTGATCATAAGTCCCACCACACACAGAGTGTATGTGCACACATCTCACTTTAAGGGACAAGTTGACCATAAGCCCCACCACACACAGAGTGTATGTGCACACATTTCACTTTAAGGGACAAGTTGATCATAAGTCCCACCACACACAGAGTATATATGCACACATCTCACTTTAAGGGACAAGTTGATCATAAGTCCCACCACACACAGAGTGTATGTGCACACATCTCACTTTAAGGGACAAGTTGACCATAAGCCCCACCACACACATAGTATATGTGCACACATCCCACTTTAAGGGACAAGTTGACCATAAATCCCACCACACACAGAGTATATGTGCACATATTTCACTTTAAGGGACAAGTTGATCGAAGCCCCACAAATAGTATATGTGCACACATTTCACTTTAAGGGACAAGTTGACCATAAGTCCCACCACACACAGAGTATATGTGCACACATCTCACTTTAAGGGACAAGTTGATCATAAGTCCCACCACACACAGAGTATATATGCACACATCTCACTTTAAGGGACAAGTTGACCATAAGTCCCACCACACACAGAGTGTATGTGCACACATCTCACTTTAAGGGACAAGTTGATCATAAGTCCCACCACACACAGAGTATATGTGCACACATCCCACTTTAAGGGACAAGTTCACCATAAGCCCCACCACACACAGAGTATATGTGCACACATCCCACTTTAAGGGACAAGTTCACCATAAGCCCCACCACACACAGAGTATATGTGCACACATCTAACTTTAAGGGACAAGTTGATCATAAGCCCCACAACACACATAGTGTATGTGCACACATCTCACTTTAAGGGACAAGTTCACCATATGCCCCACCACACACAGAGTATATGTGCACACATCTAACTTTAAGGGACAAGTTGACCATAAGCCCCACCACACACATAGTGTATGTGCACACATCTCACTTTAAGGGACAAGTTGACCATAAGCCCCACCACACACAGAGTATATGTGCACAAATCTCACTTTAAGGGACAAGTTGACCATAAGCCTCACCACACACAGAGTACATATGCACACATCTCACTTTAAGGGACAAGTTGACCATAAGCCCCACCACACACATAGTGTATGTGCACACATCTCACTTAAAGGGACAAGTTGGAGCTGTAGACAAAGTAAGAGACGGCGTGAAAATATGTGACAAAAGAATAGACCTTATAAAATATGAAAACGGAAAATTTTCGGGAAAAGTAACCTGTGAAAGATGATTCTTTTTGGGTTATCTTGATGTAAGGCAGAGTGCAACATTTCTAAAACAAAATTGAAAGGTAAAAACCCCACACCATTTCGACATTATACTGCAGATAAGGATAAAATGGGACAAATTATCACGTTGTTTCGTTGTACATACCATTTTATAGATTATGTATACATGTTTTTCCTTCAACCTTTCCCCGTTACATTTATATATTTTGTAATTATAATTTAAATTTGTATCTAAAATTCAATTTTGTTGACAACATTGCTTTGCATATATGCTCTTCTAATGGCGGAAATAAAGAATATCTATCTGTAATTTGTTTGTATAACTTCTATTATCACTATTCACAAAATAATGCACATTGTATCTGTCCTCTTATCCGTCATGTCTAATCTTTTTATTTGTTTAACATTAACTTCTTTGTGAAACTTGTCATATGCTAAATTGAAAACAAGAGGTAGGGGATTGTTTTAATAAGTAAATTGCAGAAATGTATACATAAACATACGATATTGTTACATACCCGTATGGAAAAGATGGCAAAAGCTAGTTCTAATATAATCCTGTTTGCCGGCGACACCATTCTTAAGTCCGCACTGATCGCTCTCTACCTTCGATTCGAAGTAGACTGTAATAGATTTAACGTATGCATCAATACTTGTCCGCTTATCAAAGCTAATGGTAAGATATCTCTCTATATATAGCATTTGACTCATTTTTGAGTGCCCATTCTATGAATACCAGGGTTGCTAAAGCGGTCACGATCTCACGGAATGACAATATGACGCATTAACGGTATGAAATTATGACATAATATCCGTTCGTCTTAAGAATCGTATGTGTTTTTTCTGCATTTCTTCGAGGTATGAACTGTCAGAAGCTTTACACTTATTTTGCATTAACACCGAAGGTGTGTATGTTAAAATTATGTGTACAACTTCTGAAATGCAGAAAAACACATTCAATTCTTATAATTAAAACTTACTATACCCGGATTCTATTTTAATATTTCGTCGCGCATTAATTTGGTTGTCAAAACGCCACTACTAATCATAGCATACATCAGTTAGCTGCTGGAACTAAGTCTTTGTGTACAAAATTATGGCTTGATTACTACATTTAGAAAGGAAATTAAATGATTCTTTTAATTTAAGTCGCGGATACACTTTTCCTTTTTATTTTTCAAAGTGTTGTTGTTTGGTGACATGCCCTCAATCCATAGTAAAGTTGTCGTACACTATCATCAGCTTGATGAATATTATCCGTGTCAGATGACATCAGGACGGACTTGGAAACTGTTATGGACAGGTACGTTTTATCAGTTCAAGTGCGTTAAAGTTTAAAACAATTTAATTCATTCTATATCTTATGTATTGTAATAGTATGCCATTAAGTTAACTATCGCAGTTTTGAACCGCAACAACAACAACCTCATGACTCATTAATCCTTTAATTGTGAAATGTCTGGAGGAATTTCCAATTAATTGTTCCGAATGTTTCATTCCATATTTTTCCGACAAATTAATTTACATATAATTTTCTTGCTGGGAAGGGCCGTTTTACTAAGTTAAAAGAACACGTGGCCCGACCCATTTGCATTTTGTTTCGTTGTGTATATATGTCATTGTATTATCATATGTGTGTGTTGCAATAAAATATGGTTAAACCTATTAAATAATTGTTCCGAGACATTTTTTGGGTGGAAAATACAACTCAAATCCCCGAATAAGCCTGCGAAGAGTGCAATGGTGTAGGTCATTTTGTTTTTACTTTTGCAGGCGAACTCTGCGTCAATGCTCTGAGGCTCATTGATTATAAATTCAAAATGAATCGTTTAGAAAGTAAACGGATACATTTTGTCATAAAATCTTTATTTAGACAATAATTACTTGACACACAAGTAAAGATACCTTTATATTTTGTTAAAATTCACGCCGTATCGAAAACGTGTAGCCGGTGTAAACAACAACATGTCCCACTTAAAATTATGAATGAAAAAGTAGCCCGTCATGAATATAAAAGAGAAGTTATGAATACGTACCTGCTTCAACGTGTAATGAAAAGATAGCACTGGGGCAGAAATAATCAGAAAAAAGATTTTGTGTGAACTGATTGCAAGTTGAAATTATTGATAAGCAAAGATTTGGAGTTTTGATGCGCAGTAATCAACCACGTAGGCCGGAGGCCTGAGTGGTTTATTACTGCTCATCAATACGACAAAGAGTTGTTTACTAGACAAAAACAACGCTGAAATGGATGTTATTTCGATTCTAACATAACCAGATATTACAAATGGTAAATAAATGCAAAGCGTTATTTTCTACGCGTACATTTATTTGACGTCATGTGACACAATATGACGTCAATTTGACGGCATATCGTTTCCCGTGTTGTTTATTGCATAATAAAACATAATATATTACGCTTTATATATAGACAGACTGGCGAGTCATGTAAGAATGCTTCGTTCTACCTGGGTGAACGCCAAACAGCATCACGTACAATTCGTTTAGACAAAAAGATAACAATATTTTTTAAAAAATGACATACATGTACCTTGATCTAATTAAGCCAGGGAGTAGTCGACCAACTCACCGACGCGTTAGAAAATGATAGTAATAAAATTGGCTTTTGTCCCTGTGTATGTTTTTTTACATAATTGCATAATTACGAAAAGAGGGAGGGAGGAAGGCAGGGATAGAGACATGTGTTATTTTTAAAAACAAAAATATCGACTGTAGTCCGGTATCTGATAATGGTTTAGGAAACAATAGATCAAGTTGATCAGTATGCAGTTTTTATCATCTCTGATATCAATAAAACTGAAACATATAGACAACAATAGGAGACATGTCATTTAAAACGTTCAAAACTTTATCAAGCTTAGATCAAAATCATGGAGGTTAAAATGTCGTCTAAATATAAAACAGAACTTCACAAATATCGTGTAATCTCCGGCATTTTGTTTTACCATTTCAGCGTTTCCATTGCAAATTAACCTGGACACAAAGTTGACAACTATTTTAATGATGATGAGAGAAACTTTGATGTGTGACTTTGTGCATAATAGAAACCTGCCACTATATTGGGTGCTGACCCCAGGAGCATCATCCAACAAGCAGAAAATGTATATTTTCACCTCAATATCTTCACATCTATCTGAATCACTGCCACCTATGAACGAACCAATCATTACGTATGGAAATGAGAGCCAGTAAATGCAAATACCGGTACCTTTTTAACAGCTGGATGTTCGGAACTTTGGAAGCACGATTGACGTAAGATGACGTAGGGTGCATATCACTGGGACTTATCGAACTCGGTAGAACCTCTCGCCCGTAATCCGGAGACCAGTCAATGTCATAACCACTATACCAGTAAGGACAATACTGGTATGCTTTTAATGGACGACTTTTCTCGGAATTTACTCCCTGCCTCCTTATATCACCAGGCTGTTCAGTAGTGTCCTTGTCAATGTCAAACTAGAGATATATTTATCATGACAGCAATAGAGATATCTCTTTTCTAAGATTCCTAATGAGGTAGCACTTCTACACTATCGGCTATCACTTACATTTTTTGTGTATGGTAGTAGGGGTCAACGAAATGAGCACAGTCAATTATTATATTTTCAAGTAATTGTACAGGAAAATTAAAATATAGTTTTCAAATCTTGTAAAATGGCATCATTTTTCATGTAATTTAATTCAATTACTAAAAAAAGAAAAAAATACGAAAACAAATTAAATTGGCTCTTACGGGGAATGAACCCAGGACCTCTTGTTCTCAGAGCAGACGCTTTAATCACTGCGTCACAGTACAAAATAGGTACAACTATAAAATCCAAAGTATTACAAAAGGTCATTTAATAGGAAGTACTAATTTCACCTCCACTACCTTAAGAGGTACCGTTACATTATTTATCTTTAGCATCTTTTGAGAAATATCTTTCTGGTTTTGAGCTGTATCTGTTACCGTGGATATACCTCGTACTTGTAGAGACATATCTATCAGAGGTTCCTCTGTAAATACACAATATATTATTTGTGAAAGACATATTGTTAAGCAATAGAGATTATTCTCATTTTCGGCAGTTAAATAGGTTTTTTAAAGAATAACAAGTAAAAACGTAATGCATTTACCATTAAATAGTCTGCATAATTCTACCAAGTTAAAATAAAACTTTGAAACAAACATATGCAGCGCAAGTACAGAATTTGTGGCATGAAAAAAAATAATATAGAATTGTCTACCTTCCACTAATAACTGATATTATTATATTGTTTTTATGACCATTTACATCGACGGTAAAAAGTAATGTTTACATGGATCTATCATATAAGTTTGGCAAAGCGTGTTACATAATTTGAAACATATGTTTACATGTTAAGGGTAAAGCAAACATATTAGAGTAATGTCATTTTAGAGTTAGTGCAAATGTTCAGTTGGCAGTTTTTTCGGCTTTCCATTGGCTTAGGATTCAGTAGTGGTGATGGAACCCGTTGTATGTATTATAGCTATGCAAGAGAACAATATTATAACGCGGATGGTGTTATCGATTTTAAGTTAGAGTAGGTATGTCATTTCGTCATTTTGTCTGCTTTTATGCCAACCCTTTATTATATGTTAAAACTTTTAAATATTAAGTATGACATATAACTAAGCCAAATCTGGCATTGGCAAGTTTACATATGTCTACGCCTGCTGTGCTTGGTTGGAGTCAGTTCTACAGTAAAAGCTCCTTCACAGTGTATCGATGGATATGCAAGAGTAATCAAACACTCAACACTATAAAAAATTTACAATTTCAATTACAGTGATGAATATACACAAAGATGAATGCAAAATATGAGGATAAGGGTGGACTATAAAAACGTCTTATCTATCGACTCCTTAAAAGTGGACAATAAATAACCAACAGACCGCTTATAAGGTCAATAATAAATTATAGACCTATATTGTTGTCAGTCGTGCAGTAAAAAGTTATGCATCAGACTGTAAAACACAGGTTTTCTTCTAGACTCTGAAAAGCATGGACGGATTTCTCCTTCCATTTTATGAAAGTTAACTTTATTACAGCATAATTTAACAAAAAAAAAAGTCCCATTAGCACCTTATGGCCAATCGATTACTAGTAGCTTTGTGACAATGTATATGATATAAATGTATATAAATCATTTACTGGTGAAATTGGCGTAATCTGTTTAATCAAACGGTTCATGTCATATATGTAGCGCTATTTTCAGATGATATTGCACAAAATAAGACACACTTTCGACAGCACTTTTACGTGACAAACTGACAGACATATATCTACCTACTTAAATAATACCGACTAGTATGTGTAGACCTGGAAAATAGATAATGTAAGGCTCTGTACGGCTCATTGCAGACACCATTTCTGTTATATTTATCACATAATTGCTTCACCTACCTATGAGGTATACGGTATAATAATTATAGACTAATGTTTCGGTCAATACATAGTTTTTGCTCAATATACCTTGAAAGGATAACTTTCAAATATAGCTCCCTTCGTAGCCAGCTGTGATCCGAAAAAGTACATTTACAATCGAAAAAAGGTCCACACCTCATCAATCGGATAATAAAACGGATTAAATAAAGTCTGAGTACGTGTTGAGTGCCTATTGGCCAAATGAATTTATGTCTCCACTTTAGGAAGAAGTGTTTTGGCCTTTCAAAATTTTTATAGTCCTTTGTTGTTCGAAAGCTTGGAACCATCCGAATATATGTCTGTTATGCTATCCTGTATGTTGTTTTACTAGACAACGTCTGTAGAGCCTTCCTGTAGGTGAATGTGCTTCGTTCCGTAAGAAATGTTATCTATGAAATGAAGTACAAAACCAATTAAACTACCGCCTTATGAGTATCTAGGGTCAAAAATGTTGGATTATTTAAAATATTATTCTTCAATACACAAAAAAATCATTACAACCTTGAATATTCCGTTCAACGTCCTTCCAAGCTACGGACAGACAAAAAGACAAAATCACAGGGCTAAGTACTGCATCCTGAATAGCGGGTTGATCCTTATTATTCCATAATAAATTATGATACGCCTTAAATATACGGGTCAGGACTCTATTCGAAAAAATGGTAAAAACCCCGAATACAGCTCCATTTGATTAGGAGTGTATTCGAGATATCCCCAATAATGCTCTCGTTATTGTGTTTTCGTTAACGCCACACGGGGGCTGTATTGAAAGCGTTGTACACGGTAATACACCTTTAACTGTTCCGCAAAAGTTGTCTTGACTTCAAAATTAGTCTATAATTGTATAAGAATACATGTTCGTTCCCTGCGATTATAAAATCCAAGGATAATAAGAACTATCACATTGATCATTCTGCATCTGAATAAAAAATACAAGAGGGAATTTAAAGCAAGCTCTACCCGACTGAGCTACTCGTGACTGCGACATGCTGAATTTTTATTATTATACAATACAGTACCTGTTCTCTGATATTATCAGTTTAAGGGAAAGTCAGTAGGAAAAGAATGTTATATAGTTACTTGGTGTGCTTGACTCATGAATCTAGCAGAAAGTTTTCTTTTAAAACTTATCCACCTTGCTTCTACCAATACATTTCTTATAAATTCACGAGACTTTAAAACTTCAGCTTCGTCAGATGATACTAGCGGGCTGTCGTAGGCCATAAAAGAAGAATAACATGGCAAGTGCCAGATAGTGGTAGTGTCTTTATGCAAGACACAGATCATTCCACATTGTCTCTATGTCTCTTCAATGTTGTTCCATTTGGAGTGAGTCTCGAGAGCAATCAGTATAAGTTGTTAGAACTTGCTTTGCAATCTATGGTAAATAACTTAGTTCGTACAAATAAAGAAATGACATGGCAGATATTCAGGGATAGTTATAAGCACATCCATCCGTTTTATGATAATAACGAGCTTGTGCGAAGTTTACATGTTTCAAGATCCAGGTCAGAGTAAAAAGCTCGCAGGAAAACTGCATCTATCAACCGGGACAAAGACGGTACAGATGGTTGGAACCGCAAGCATTTACCCGCTGGATCAGGAAGAGGGACAAACCTTGTTGAGAACGACCGCTGCTGCTAGTAAAAAGACAGAAGAGATTCGCCGACTATGATGAAGGTGCCAGTTACATACATGTGTATCAACAGAAATCCTATGCGACAGTCACAAAAAGAATGGGGAAAGGGTAGCAAAAGTTTAGATCAGGAAGTCATAGACACAGTTTCCGTTCTGAATAGGCTACATATAGCTGACATAGCTCAAAGGCAAGACACATTATTGGCAAGATCACATCACAAACGGGACTGACCCTTCATTTAAGATGCTTATAAATAATGATCTACAATAAGTTTGGGGGAAACGCAAGCTCAGTGTTAAGTGGAGGATAGGAGCCTAGTATTCGTCCTTCCCAAGGACGATGGTTAGATAAACCATACCGTAAATAGGGCCCATCCACGATTAAATGCTCACCAGCGATTGTTGTCGTCATTTTCATTCCTTTTAAAGTTTCCATGACTTAGACTTTAACAACAAGAGTAGTCAGATAAAAAGGTTTTTATTAGAAAAAGGTAATAAATGATAAAACAAACCGAAAATAGTGAACATATAAAGTATCCATGTAAAACGCATCACAGTATATTACATATCAGAATAGAAAATATATGCATCTTATGTACAACATACAACACTACATAAATAAATAAAAAAAGCATGAAAATATGTACGGGAGATGACAGAAATTTATAAAACTGTGCAAAATTTAAAGAATGAAATAAGTGAGAAATTGAGTAAGAATTTATTGTTATCCATCTGAAAAATCGTTTAAGTTTATAATTTATTTTGGTGGCAAACTACAGTAGTATCAAGTACTAATAAATGTTCTTTAGGTTAAATACAATTATATACTTAACACTGCAATGTCGTACACTTAAAACCATCTTCATTAAACGCATGCCTTTATCTTTTCGTTATTATTTTTTATTGATATTTCGTTGTAAAATCATTAGAAGCATTTAATTACGCTGCCTGCAAATAAATTTCCGTTAAAGATTTAGTGTAAAATTGTTTACACTACTTCTTCATTCTTCTGGCTAAATTTCGTGTGTTTCATGTAAATTCTGACATTTATTCCAGTTTACAGTTTTAGCATTATTGTAAAACTGATTTCAAATGTATTTTTTACATAACAAAAGATAATGCTGCAATGGAATATCATTATCAACTTGAAGAGTGACACTCTAACTTGCTTCAATTTAATTGGACTCCGGACAGGTTTTATGTAAGTAAGATACCTGACTGTTTAGTTCAAAACAGCCAATTACGTTCAAAACTGCCAATTACAATTAGCACTGTACCATAATAGAGTTCTGTCTATATATCGTCATATACCCTGTAGGAACGCGCTTGGAAGCACGAAATGGTTTTGAATTAAACCAAATTACAATCTTAGTTTTGTGAGCCTACTCCTGTCAAGTAAGGTTAAATGTTGCACAATAAAATTTCAAACATTTCACATTGGTCAAAAGACCGGTTTTGCCTTTTGAAATCTAGAAATGTTACCATAATTCGGTAAACTTACGAACAATCTGCTTCCAATATATGTTGCCGTTCCACGGTAGGTAGTCAGATTCAAACGGAATATCATCACATATCTGGATTGCGCTAGTCCAGTTTCAACTAATTAGCTACACGGTGTCACTGTTATCGTGTAGAATTCGCTAGACTAGTTCAATGTTGTTGTTTTTTTGCAATTTTATACATATATACAGCATATATTGGACAATGTATAACACAGAATATAAGGCGCAGATTGGTCTTGCAGCCTCACTTTGGAAAAACAAGAATCAAAAGAACGATTTTATGTGTAGTATTAAGCAAAACAACATAACCAAGAAAACAATATTAACAAAGTTCTGAAACGTAAAAAGCCATTTTAAAGTAGCATGTTTGTTTGTGTGTGGTCCGGGGTATTTTAAATGGCATTTATGTTCCAGACCTTGGTTTAACAGTGTTTCCTTGTTATTTTTCTTGTTATTATAAATATGAGTGTACAGGTAGGGGGTCCAAACGTCAAGTGAAGGAGCTTGCCTGTATAATTACGTCATGGTGTTACTCTTCTAACAAAAACTACTTTAGAATTTTCTATTGATTTAGTAATGTTCAATATATACGCCTGCAGATATAAATTAACCGATATTTAGTTACTGAATGTAAGTTAGATGTTTGGCTTCTACTTTATATATATACACACGTTCACACACATACTATAAATATATATACATATATCACAGTGGTATGGCTTCGTAGTTTTGATTCCATAATTACTTTGTCCAGAAATGACCAAGTGCGAAAATCTCTACATTTTTATATGGCACAGCGTATTTAAAAAAGTTGGGTTTTTTTTTCTTGCTTAACTGTCGGCAATTATGACAAGCAGAGCGAGCGTGGAAGCAATCAGGAACCCTCCGAGTATCAGCAACAAGATGAATGGTATGTTCTGAAAAGAGAACGAAAATACCATACAGCATCAAACACTTTACCATACAGCATCAAACACTTTACAATAGCATCAAACACTTTACCATACAGCATCAAACAATTTGCCATACAGCATCAAACACTTAACCATACAGCATCTAACACTTTACCATATAGCATAAAACACTTCACCATACGGCATCAAACACTTTGCCATACAGCATAAAATAGTTTATCATACAGCATCAAACACTTTACCATACAGCATCAAAATTTTTACCATACAGCATCAAACACTTTACCATACAGCATCAAACACTTTGTCATACCGCATCAAACACTTTACCATACAGCATCAAACACTTTGCCATACAGCATCAACCACTTCACCAACAGCATCAAACACTTTACCATACAGCATCAAACACTTTACCATACAGCATCAAATACTTTACCATACAGCATCAAATACTTTACCATACAGCATCAAATACTTTACCATATATGGATGCAATTCATAAACTACATGTACCGCTTTGTGTCTACTGAACATCTACTGATCAAGTAGCGAGCAGATCATGTTCACTTTGAACGGATTGGCATGCTGATTTTGATCTACGCCACTTGCAAAGACAGAATCATTTGCTGTTTGCGAGATAGAAAATGAATCGTTAAATGACTTACAGATGGCTTTGGAGGGTCCATCTGTTCTTTCATTTCCATGTCGTCTGGAAGTCCATTCTCCTTGTCAACTTGCTCTGTAAAAAAATGGCTGCCGTGACAAATGTCGAAAATGTAACTCAATAAATGCTGTCATTTTCTACTAGAAAATAAATACGTAATTATGCTGATATAACGTTTTCGGGTACATTTTGTAAATCTATGATTTTTTTTCACATTTTCATGTCGGTCTTGAAAATATATAGTATTAAAAATGTTGTTACAAATTTGTAAAAGTAAGCTAATATGAGTTTGGTAAACTATATATTATATATACGTAAAATTATAATAAAATAATAAATTTACGATTCTTCTTCTTGATGGAGAACCACTTGTGGATCTCGAGGGCACCACAGATGACAGCGACAGCAAGGAGATGTGTAATAGTCACATAGATGGCTTCGTTGGGTAACACGGAACGTTCAAGTACATAACCAAGAATAACAGTTACAACTGTAAAATGATTAAAAATTCTATTTTAACAGTGATTTAAATGCAAAAATAATAGCAATTATATTAACAGTATCCTAAAAAGTAGATTTGAAAACAACGACACGTTTTATACGGACCTGAACCTTACACCAACATCGCCTGGCGATTCAAAGTTAGAACGCCATGTACCACTTACAAATGCATATTTATCCGTATCTTTAAAGATGTTTTCTTTGTTTCGTGTGAGTGTTGAAGCGGAGTCCGATTTCCATAGATATGTCTAATGTAAAGATGAACATTATGTAGCTCAAGTGCGACCAACGGTCCTGATACGTAGTGCAATACTCGGCAAATGATAACATTCTTAATGCATAAGTACACCAAATATTGTTATTATTATTATATATAGCATTCCCTATCACATTTTGAAATAATGATTTTTCATGTAACTAATCTACATATCTTGACGAATCTACACTATGGACGAAACAATCTACCTGATAAAAATTGACATTTGTGAATTTTATACATGTACTTACTGGCCAGGATCTGTGAAATGACTCCTACACCTAAATGTGCCCAGTTAAAGATCCATCTAAACTTGTGATCGTTGCCCGGACGGACCAATGCCATAATTGGCTACAATGGAAATCAAAAACAGTTTGATAATATGATTTTTCAAGCTTTACATTAAAACATGTGGACCTGTATTTTATGTGTGAAGGTAACGTGTTGTTAAGTAGCCACCAGATCATCTTGATTAGAACTATATAAAACAATTTACAATGCGCTAATATCATGATTGGCTTACGAGGTCGAGAAGCTACAATAAACCAAGGTCTTAGATTCAAAAATATGTGATTCAAACTGTATTGTCAGGTTGAGCATGTGTTGAACTGTGGGAAATGAGCATACATATAATTTCAAACTTGCTAATATGATCTCTTTTTAACGATTTCTATAATGCTTTTTCGATATACTCACATTTAGGAAGCACAGGATTGTGACAACGATACCCAAGACAGGATGCGCTTTTACGGCCCCCTTTGACTCCTCCGATACGATCTATTTTTGGGAAAGAGAATTATATACAATGTTTTTCGTACATGCAGATCAGTATTAAACTGGTTAATAGTTAAATTATTTGAACATACTAGCCAAGAGTAGCTTATTCCCAGCCACAGGCTCGCTTTGTATATAGATTCGTAAAGGTTTGTGGTTTAGTCAAACATATCAAGGTTTTATGTAACGAAATTATAAACTATATTTATATATAAAACAAACTTTTGACAACATTATGTACAAGTGTATAGTGTTTTATTATTAGCTGTAGTTAAAATAAAAAGTGTGTGATATTAAAATACAATATTGCAGACTTGAATAATATTGAATTGAAGGCTGCACTATTTGTTATCACGTTTCATTAGTCAATAAATTCACTACATCTAACCTGACTGTAGCCTTCGACTTCTACGAATATGGGTATGAACCCTATGACGACAAACACAACAGCCAACACCATAGCTCCCCGATGAACCTATCATACATACAACATATCGTAGTATGCATGGTATACCATAGTGTGTTAGTGTGAAAGTAGAAATTCATGCGTTTTAAATTTACCACATACATGAAATAAGATCACGCATATTTCTGTCTCTGCAATTTCGATCAATACTCTTATGTTATTAAATATTTCTAACATTTTATGTGAACAAACTCATAACAATGTTGATGTTGCTGTTAATATTAAACGTAATAGTACACGCTTGTATTTTCAAATTGGCTCCAAATGGAAGATTTACTAATAAGGAAACAGGCTGTTAATTCAAGTTACAAATTTAAGATACTGACCTGGAACCACACTTTGGTCCCAAACAACTTCTCTTCCGGTAGCATATCTTTGTTGTATCTGGCCGTTACCATGCCAACGATAACTAGTAACAACCAAGCAAGGACCATCATTATACCTGCAAGTTATATAAGATCAGATATTTCAATACAGCTTTTACAAATCAAATGCCATTGTAAGTAATGAAACTGTTATACTTCACCGATAAGAATACTCAGTTGGAGTGATTCGCCTTACTTTGCAATATTTTATGATCATCTTAGCATATCGTGAACTGACAGTACAAATATACATACATTCCTGACTTTCATAATTTCTGCTTTTGTTTTTGCTATTCGTGGTATTAATGTCTTGCCAGAAATGGCCGACTTTTGAGAATAAACTCTGTTCTATTCTATTCTATTCTATTCTATTCTATTCTATTCTATTCTATTCTATTCTATTCTGTTCTGTTCTGTTCACATGTTTGTTAGAAATGGACAAATGGATATGACGTTTGTATGAAACAGAATCTGAATTCGATTCATCAACTTAAATTACTAGCTAGTAATATTTTGGCAAGCCTTAAATCCCAAGGCTCACATAATCAGTATTTAAATAATCTGGTGTGCAGAATTCAGATATTCATCTGGACATCTTTCTTTTCGAAATCTTAAACAGCTTAAACATTACATCTATTGGAAGCGTTGCAAAAACGAGAAGCCCAGCTCCACTATGAAGTACTTTTGTTTTATGTTTTTTTATAAACCCTTGCCATGCTTTTTAGGAACATTCAGTTAGAGCGCAATGGTATAATTGTCGGCTTTAAGTAGGGGTATGTGTACTGTTAACTACATAGTTTTACAAACGATGAAAATGTTTATTAAATTACAGAAATGGATTGACGTCATTTGTGTATGCTCGACAGCATGATTTAGTCTAGGCAAACTCACCGTGCAACTTTACCGCTGGGCTATTTAGCTTATACAGGTCGACAATGTTGTTACTGTTAAAGTCCACTTTGCCGTCACTCATCCAGGGAATCTTATGGTGTTCCTTCATTTCAAAGGAACCTGGAATTATTTTACATAGCTTCAGTAAAATGTTTTATTAATTTCTCCTTCTAAGGTATTCAACCCATAATAATCAACTTTTTAAAGGCGCAAGGATTGTTATTTTCACTATTTACATCAATTCAAATATTCATATTCATTTACCGTCTAATTAAAAAGGTGTACTGATGGAATTTTATATCACTACCCCAATCTCGATGAACCTTATACCAGAAAGAGTAAATTGTCAATAATCATGTACACAAATTTGGTATTAAAGTATTGAGTATACAATATGGAGTTACAATATCAACACATTTAGTATTTATATTCCACCAACATATGAGCCTGTCCAAATAATTGTGATGTATATGATTACAAATTTCAAAAAAGGTAAAGGGGATTAAATTCAAAGCAAAATGCGAGTTTATAAATGGGGCATCACTTCCACTATGACAATTATCTTCTTTATACTATTCTAAATATAATGGCAAAGAATGATGAGCTTTTCAATAAACCAGATCTGAAATCAGCCATTTTCGTATTTGTACACTTAGTCTTAATTTCACATTGGCATTATCCTAAATTCATGAATATTTGCAAAGAAAAATGGTTTTAAAGCTGAAAAAGATAATTAAAGGAGATAAAAACATTTTTTTTTAAATGTGGTTTTAGATTTAGAACTTAAACTCCATTTGTAAGACTTTATGGAGAGTGAAAATAAACTGATATTGTGTTGTATGTAATTAAACGCAATAGAAGAGCATGCAGTTGCAGGAGTTTCCAGATACTTTAAATTTTTAATTGCCAAAATCGATGTTCAAAATCTGCAAATGCTACGTTTTCTCTTCAGTATGGCATTTCATCATTACTCGTGTAAAAAGCAACAATCTTGTAGCCCGAGCCAGGGCCTAGTACTGTGTTATATATACATGTGACTACCTGTCTTTACACATTTAACAGATTCCATAGGTGCTAAGAAAAGAACAGAATAACTCTTATATCGGTCTCTTATCTGTCCACCACGCATGACTACCTGTTGGTTTTTAACAAATCCTTTATGGATGGGTGGGAATTCATCTCAAGATCTGTGGGAATTCATCTCAAGATCGGTGGGAAGCGTTTCTGAAATTTCCAGTACTCCGGCCGGGATTCGAACTGGGCACCTCCTGATTGGTTGTCCAAAGAGTTTTAACAACTCAGCCATCAAGGGGAGGCTTTGGTTACTTATCTTTGCGGATGTTATGAATCTGATTACCACTGTAATATGGTCACTTATGCCATGTAGGATATTAACACGATATATGATGCTTACATGGATATGCAATAATTACGCAGCACCATTTTATTACTTGATATATTATTTTAGTATATTAAGTCATTTAAGATTATTAAAAACGTGTTACCATCATCTTCTTCAGCTTCACCAACGACTAACATAATGATGTAATCATTGTTCAAATCGAAATATCTGTCGTCTGACGCCGTTAGGGCTCGTGTGAAAGTACACGTGATCACGCCATTAGTTTGAGAAACTGAAGAACCAGTCAGGCCCAGGGTCGGCTGAAATAAAAAAAAACGTGTAATATGTGTTATCGCAAGTTTGCTTCGGTCTGTATACTCTGATATCGTCTGAAAAAAAGACTATATTATGTGTCTAATTAAAATCTAGTTCTAGCCAGTATGGTCATCTAATAGATACTTTTAAATGCACATACTGTTACGTACATAAATGTTTTACGTTTATATAGCTTTAATATATCAGGAGAAGTTGACATTGATCACCATTTATATCTCCTTAAATACAAAGACTGATGGCTCCATTTGAATGACTATGTCAACACAGGAAACATTTTCATTTGGTCAAAACTGAATTAATCGATGCTTTCAAGTGAAGCACCATTTATAACGTAGTCAAAATACTTTTTGTCGTTTTAGAGCGACTGTCGAATGTTCAGGGAACCGGTATTTTATTTCTTATTGCATAATGATTAACCCATCAACTTTTCAGTGCTATGATTTTTGTCGTTGCCGTATTGGTCAAAATTCGTTATATTATGATTAAAATGTCAAATAAATATAACTAGATATATACCGTTGACAGCTCATCTGTATCGGTGCCTTCATTGAAGTAGGAATACACTGTAGTTCCAGGAACAATACAACCCACCACGCTATCATCTCCCTGCATATGACAAAATATTCGATGGATACATAGAATAACGGTGTAAGATTGTTATAACTAGTTTGCAATAAATAAGTGCATGGTACTAGATAAACGGAGACCTCTTCAGTAAAATAACTTTTCCACGACACAAGATTACACTTTGAGGTCTTCTCTTTATAAATGTTGGTGTTACCATACTATCAGTGCATTGCATTTGTCATTATACAGCACATATACTTCATATATTTTAAAAGAACGTTCGCTCACGTATAGGTGTACTTTAATTTTCTACCGAAGTTTTCATGGATATACGTTTATATGGCATTTATATATCAGAAGAAGTTGACATTAATTACAGAAGTTTTAGCGGTGAATACCGCCATTGACAGAATGCAAATCAATTAACGCTCTATGTATAGTCCAAGGATAACTGAACGCGAGTAATCGATTCTAGCACTCAGTCACATTAACATTTTAAAAACATGATCTATATTTCCACAGAGATTAGTAATATTTTATATTACTTTTATTAGACCGACATAGGATTCCGTTAAAAGCCTAAAAAGCGTTAATAACCACTATTCATCACAAATTTACGATACATGTCTAATGCAATAGCATGTACTGTAATGTTGTTCAATGTACTTTTCGATTTGCGTCGCCGGATTTCAAGTCATACAGAGACATATTAGCATACACCCAAGAATTCTAACGAGATACGTGTTTGTAGTTTATGTTCTGTTGCTTACCACTGGTAACTTTATCGATTTGAATAGGCAAAAGCATCAGTAACATACAAATTCTATTGGGTGTATATCAATGAAACTTTGTATTTGTTCGTTTATATTGTTTTGTACTGGAATAATTAAAGGTCCAATACTAACGAAAGAGAAAATTCAAATATACTTTAAAAAGTACAGAAATAAGTTATTTTTAATAAACAATCAACGTTTCCAGGTATTGATTCTAAAATGTACATGTCCAGTTATTTTCTATGCATTATGAAGGTTAAAAGACCTGGGTGGTATTTTGTCGATTCACTGATTTCAACATAATACACATAGCTTTTTTCGTGTTCGAATTTTGTAGATTTCAACCTGCCAACTTTGTATTTAGTGTCTTCAGGTTGTATATTCTTTTGAAATAACTGTCACTTCATTTTCGCTTAGTAGTGGACCATTAACTGATGTGAGGATACTTCCCACCGAGTCAGGTGAGAGAGCTTGTGTCCACTTTTTACGTCAGATGGAGTTATTGGTGTTATACATTATGAACCTTCGTTTACGTACAGTAGACATTTAATTTTTCAAATGAGCATTTTTCATTTGTAAACACAACCTTTACAACCAATCAGGTAAGTTCTCATTGAATCTTACGGGGTTCCCTGTACATTTTAGCCAATTCTGGAAAATAACTGCAATAGCATCATCTGATTTAAAATTATGCTATTCTGTTGAATATCCTCTTTTCGGTGATTATGTTAAAAATCGAACAAGGTGACTGCGTACAAAGCATCCAATGGGTTAGTGCCGTATGAACAAATCAAGAGAGCTGTAAAGGCGCTCAACCGAAACGTGTTTGGAATTTGAACCAATTTTGGAGCTTACATGCATATTCTATTCTAGTTGACCAAAGTTAACGTGAAAAAATTTGATGCTGAGAGAATAATTCATTCTTATATGAAATTAGGAATAAAGCTAAACATACTGAAACAACACCAAAATCTTTCAGTCAAACGTACAAACAGACGAACGAACGAACGAACGGACAGAGAGATGGTCACAATAGCACGGGTGTTACACTCTTTGGCTGAGGCCCCCGTTGGGGAGCATTAAAATTGGCCAAGTGTGAGCAAGAAATTATGCAAGATAGTGATAAAAGAATACAAGAAGTTGAATATTACCATACGCTTGTCATTTGAGAAACCTATTGCTAGATACACATTGGTGTCCGTCTCCTCCGCTTTTAGTGTGAATGTGGTGCCCGAACCAGACGTCGTCCAAGTGACCAGGTACTCGCAACCCTTTTCGCATCTCGGAAAACAACCCTTACTTACTCCACAGGTTGAATCCCAGCTTATCAATTCCGATGTCACAAACTATAAAAAAGACATAGATATTCTCACTTTTTGTGTAAAATAGTAAATTTAAAAAGGCACATGTGCATGCACGTACGCCCCTGAGTATACACAATGCTTTATTGAAGATTTTATCGTGTGAACATTTAGAATTTCACACCCCAAAAAAAACATTGTAAAATAGTGCATTGGTAACAATTTTGATAGTGAGTGCATAAACTATCTCTGAACAGCGATCAAAACCAAGAGAAACA
The DNA here is from genome assembly GCA_022818135.1 of Saxidomus purpurata. Taxonomy (NCBI): domain Eukaryota; kingdom Metazoa; phylum Mollusca; class Bivalvia; order Venerida; family Veneridae; genus Saxidomus; species Saxidomus purpurata. The sequence continues at coordinate 55,670,540 of JAFMSR010000003.1, forward strand.
TATAATGGAAAAGGTTTACATCGTTTTTCAGCTATATGCTGTGCAGTTACCCTAAATACGAAATGTGATAGGCCACAATCTCATTAGATATGACAAGATGGTAGAACTATTTGCCGGCGTTCCGTATTGCCCAGTGCGGGTATACCAAATGCATTTCACGATTTCATTCGTGGAAGATCTCTTTCCAAAGCGATTGCCTTCAGACAAATTTCAGTTTACCGATTGATATAAACCTTTTTTTCGAAAATTTACTTTTTATATGGCCTGCCCGGGCTTACCCAAACAGCTGTGAATGTTCATCGTACTTGGAAGTTTAAACGTGCCGTTTACATATTTTGCGAAAATTGAAACATTCAAATTCATTTTATCAGAAGCTATTATTTAACATATAATATACATGTTTTTAAAACATTATTTTATATTCTTCATAAATAGCCAAAGTCATTGTAACGGTTTGACATATAGTTCCTTTTTCTGCATCCCTCACATTCCCAAAACCTTTCAAGTACCTGTTTTTGTCCACTCAAATCAGTAAACGTGCAAGTCATTCGAGCAAAACTAGATCAAGATTATTTGTTAATAAGTCATACATATTTAGTTAGTAATGTCAATGGTTGTATTGATATGATATCAAACAACACAAGTTTTGGATATTCTTATTCAAACATACGACATTGAGGAATTAGGCGAAGCGTTCTTGGCGTCTGTATTTGACTATATACATAAGATTGTTGCTTGCATGTATACATATAAGTAAATATACAAAGATGTTTAAAACCAGGGTGACGGTGTAGACCGTGAACACGGAGAGGGGAGTGAGAAGAGAGAGAGAGAGAGAGAGAGAAAGAGAAAGAGAGACATCGTTGTCAACTTTTCGCCATGGTTCGGCTATGATCCAACTACACCAATGCTATTGGTTTTAGCAGGAGTCGTCACTGGATTTCGGACCTAATACTTAGTTGAGAAGAAAACAAACATCCCGAAAACAAAAATGAAATAACAGTATTGTTCATTGCAACATGTTTGTAATGTTCATTAAGTTAGAAATCAGTATTTTAGTACATTTTGTGTATTCTTAATCTGTAGTAACATTTAAATAAACGTAATGTAAAACTAAAACAGTCTATTGCATTTTATGGTGTTCCAAGCAACTCGAGGTATCTATCTATTCCATGGCATTTTAAGTAATAACATTTGTTACAGTGTACAACATCGTGCTAGTGTGTTCCACGGACATCCGCAGCACACATGCAGGAGACTTTTACAAGAATGTGGTACAGCATCAACATATATACTTTTTAAATGGTCTGATATCTTTGGCTTTTAATAATACATCGCACGTATTTGATAAATTTGTTCTTTAAAAAATCAGTGTTTATTTCCATGTACTTTGGAAATTTCTATAAGTAACTTGCAGAAAAGTATACATCAAACATACAATACAGTGACATACCCGTATTGAAATGATGGCTAGAGCTAGTTCTAAAATAATCCTGTTTGCCGTCGACATTATTATTTTTCCAAGTCCGCACTGATCGCTTTCTACCTTCAAAATGAAGAAGACTATGCTATATTAATAGATATACCCCATTTAAATGTATGTATGGATAAATATTTGTTCACTTGTTAAAGCTTTTTTTTTCAAATTGCCAGCACGATCTTGGCCAATATTTCTATACATAGCATTTGAATCACGTTTGAGTGCTCGTAATATGAATACCAGCGTTGCATTAACAGTCACGATTTCACGTTCACATTTTGTTCTGCCTGGGTGAACGCCATACAATACAAGTTATAGGACAATATAATCGTACTCTATATATCGGACGGCGCTGTTATTTTGCTCCAAAAGACGGAGAATGAAAAACGAAAATGAACTGCGGTACTAAGATACTGTTTACTGATTATAAGATGTACAAATGTATGTATTAAGGCTGGCATGTGTCATTTAATTAGCATCTGTGCCACAAAATTGGATCACGTAATTCATCACACATGTGCTCAGCCCAGTTAGCTCAATCGGTAGAGCACAATACTTGTAATCTCGGGGTTGCGCATTCGATTCCCGGGGCTGACCAACTAAAATTACAAAGAGTCTTTCGGATGAGACTTGCAAACCGAGGTCCCATGTATTGGTGCTATACACCTGACATGTATAAGAACCAGCGGTGTCTCTGGAATTGGGACTCTTTCTGTATCTTGCACTATCCTCCGAAACCTAAAAAAACTAACCTCTTCTGGGGGCGTTGGTCATATTGGAAACCGGGTCCAATGATAAAGCTCTAATATATATACATTACTGATGTGTAGTTTGATTGAAATGCATCCAGTCGTATCGGTCAAGGGCAATAACTCCGCTTTAAGTATTAACAAAACAATAAATAAATTGTCGATAAGCTAAAAATGACTTTTTAAAACATTTGTAGACCCTTTTTTACCAAGAAATGGAAATAACTTGCTTCTTACTTGTTGCTTCTAGTTTTATAAATTCACTTGTAGATCTAAATTTTTCTGGGTTTGATGGGATTTTTGAGATATGTTTCCATCGCATAAATAATTCATTTCAATTAAAAGCAATGGACTGTAACTCTGTCATGCATTGAAGGATTTAAAATAATTTGACAGAAATGTTCAGCACACCAATACGGTGTGTCGCGTTCAAGATTTTCGACCCAACCTCAAAGGTCAAGGTCACACTTAGAGTGTAAAGGTCATGAGATCCCGTATAATGTGCAACTCCGTGGCACAATTGTTGAGCATATGGAGATGACGTGTTATGCGCAAGTCTTGCGTCCTTACCTCGAAGGTCAAGGTCAGCGGTTTTTGAATTATGTATATATATGCACATGTTCATATCAGGATTGTAAGTCTGATATATTTGAATGATTTTAAAACGAATTCGCACAAATGTTCAGTACATTGAGATATACCATACATAGTGTTAGTACCGGATCAGCACCTTGAAGGTCAAGATCACAGACTTCGTCACTTATGAGGGTCAGCACTTGTACATCTATTCAGGAACGTAGAATTAACATTTTTTGTTATGTACTGAAAATTTGAAGAAAATTGAAAAAAAAATGTTGACGCTTTCGTTTAAATAGTTAGACATAGGTACTTCGATATCGGCCAGTTTGCGTTAGGCGTTCGATTAATGACAAGGCGCTTCTACGGGTAAGCTGTCGGAAGAAAATCGATAGCACGGCACACATATTACAATGCTTTATTGATTATCGCTAACCGTTGCGTATCCCTGTATATTCTACGTTCCTGATCTATTTAGTAAATTTTGTAGTGAAATGTCGTCTGCTTTTGCAGTTTGCTTGTTTATCGATATTGCAAAGAGTCAACAGGAAATATATCGGGACTTTAGAGAACCCGACACTTAATTTATTCCAGTTATGCGATAAATTATAAAAATAATCGTGCATGTTATGAATAATATTATTACGTCATATACATGTATATGAATATAATGTCGTAAACAACTCGTGACTACTAATACAACAGTTATCAGTATTAAAGTATTCTATATCTTGTGCATGACATAAACTTAATGACGTAATGTAGAAAATACATGCAACTGTATAAATTAAACTTAAAGAAATAATCAAATATTCTCTTCGAACAACCTTCGAACAAGCAGTGCGAAATGGGTACGCATCTAGAAGTAAACTACAAAACTCGTATTCCTACCAGTAACGTATGTTTATGTGCTCGGTTACATCGTACATCGTTTTTGTATGTGACTAAACGAAACAGGTGTGTGCAAAGGGGCCAGGCACGCTTGAATTTTTTCAACCGTGCTTAGCCCCTATGGATGTGTATATAAGGTCAAAGTAGAAAATGTTGAGGTTTTTTTCCTTCATCAAAAAGATAACCGCGCGTTAATTTCAAGCCTTTTATACAGAATGATTACTATGGCAAGCCAATTTACTATTTAATTCAAAAGAGATATCTCTCTAATTTCATTTAAATATCTCCTACCATAGGGTAGGTATCTCTTAAATTTTAGAGATATGTCTGGAAATAAGGAGATTTCTTTCTTTAAACAGAGATATTTCTCATGTTTTAAAGACATCTCCCAATACTAAAGAGATCATTCTCTATGTAATAGTATTGTAATGGTAATTAAAGAAAATAGATAAATATTGGCAAAATGCAACTTACGTTGAAGAATGTAACAATTTTGACGTAAAGAACGCCGTATTCTGTGAGCTACTGCTGGACACATTTTACCGTTTTACTCGGAGGTGACCCTACCTGAGCTTTTTCGTATTGGTAATATAATTACAGTAGGTGATTCAAGTTATAAAATGAAATCGGTGAGTCATCGAAGTAACTATTTTGCTAAATAGCGTCAAGAAGAAAATATTTCTTCACTTTTTCATAATTGACGACATTGACGTGAAACAACACAGAAGCGTAACGATACATGTTTTACGTGGAAAATAATTACCTTTTTGTTAAAGTTTTGTTTCTAAAGACTCAAAAGAAAGAAAGTATGGTATGACATGATGATTTTTGTCAAACATCCGATTTTTTGCCTTTGTGATCCCGGTTTTAATTACAAACAGTATATTTACTATAAGTTTGTAATAATTATTTTTATTTTTGAAAAAAATTTATGACCCTTGGCTATTTCTTGCCTTTGAACTAGATATTTATATTTACATATTTGTGTTATTATGAACGTAAGTACCTTAAGGAATCTCCATTATCAGATATATGTTACATTTTGTATTATGAATAAGTAAGGATTCTCCATATCAGTGAATAACTCAAAACTCAAATGTATTGTTGTAGTGTTGCCAGGAGAACTCGGACGACAATCTTTTCATAAATAAATAAACACTCTAGCAACAAGGACACACTGGTTTAAATAAACTTAACCGAATGACATACAGCTAATCGTTATTAGCCGATATAGGTTGACTCCATCAATCAATATCTACTTAACTATTTGTATACTGATCAGAAAAATAAACTTGACATTATTTGATATAACAGTCGTCTATCGCCGTGATCCTCTGAAGCCTATAATGTGACTTATCAGAGTTGATCCCAGATTTCTGTAACATCCTTTGCAAAGCTTCAATGGTAAATCCTCTACATCCATATGTGCATGGTACTTCTGCAACGTTTCCCTGGTCTGAAGCATGCCGTTTGTCGTAATATCACAGAACTAGAATAATCTAGTTATCTGTTATAAAAGAGTACGACCTATATAATGTGACTCCGGTGCTTTAAGTGAAAAAACATGTAGTCTGAAGTGCTAAATGGATTTTCTGAAGTGCTAAATGGATTTTTTGAAGTACTAAATGGATTTTCTGAAGGATTTTCTCATATGGTAGCACTATTATACATACGATATCCGTTTCAGCTAACTGTAACTAGTTTTCTTTTTAACGTGGTCATGCTAATTAAAATGTTTTTGAAGTAATTCCTCCTTACGGTCCAACTTGTCTGGCGGTCTTAAAAATGTATGTCTTACTGTGAGAGAAATTGGCCGTTTCTCTTTTTCTTCTTCTTCTTCTTCATTTAGGTTGTTTATAGTCCCGGCCAACCCTCGGATTTCTCCCCGGGTGAACTTGCAAAGACTCCAGTATGACTGCCATGAATACTGGTGCCTAGCAAGATTTGAAAACTTAGGGCGTTTTGTTTTACCTTACTGCAATACCTAGTCAGTTTTGTCAAATGGTATGTGTATTTAGCCAAAACATGTGTTAAATGCCAGCAGCCAAAGATATGTGTGCGAGCGTACACAGGTACTTTTTCTGATCGACTTTGCATGAGTACGGATTACAGATTGTTCAAGGTCGTTTATATATCCAATGTTCAGGAGAAGATTCTACTAAACCTTTCAGCCTGAGGATACTTGAAATTGTTCTAGCACTGTCCCGAGCTATATGACAATTTTAGTTTACAAGACCCGAGAATACACGGAGTTCCGAGCTACATACATAATAATGTCTTAAATATAAAATAATCGAGCAGAAAGCTTCTTCATTTAGGTTTATACGGACATACAATGTACATGTATATGTTAAATTACACAGGTGACTAGAAATCAATTACCACATTCTCGTTTGAAACAAAGCCGGTTACAGTACTAGTATACAGTTAACTGGAATATATTGCTAGGTGCTGGTCAGTAATTTTACTTCGATTCCAAACAAAAAGTCTCCAATACAAAAAACTTCATGCTATTTCGATTCCAAGCCACGAAAGTATATCCGACTCGCTTAAATATCTTATTACCAACGGCATGGCCACATGATATAGCACATTTCTTCAACCCATGCTTTAGCCAATTTTCTTGGTTAACAATGAGGGTCATGGTGAGCAATCTATTTCTTTTATCCCTTAGTGACATAATTATTGCTACCCCAAGTAGATAAAAAAAATAATCATGCTTTGGCATTTTGCATGCAATTAGTTATGACTGAATGCAAAATGTGCTAACTTTCGTATATCCAACAAGTTTTTGTCTTTTATGCCCCAGGTCTAACTCGACCTAAATTTCAGCATACAGTATGGTAAAGTTCACAAATTCAATGAACTAGCACTGTTGATAATTAGGTTTTGGTAACATGGCCATTGGAAATAATATGCCGATGTTTGCCAACCTAAACTGAATCAAGATGTAAATTGTGTTCAAGAAAAAAACACCTGAAAGCCACAACATTTTAATTCAGTATAAGAAATATTTTTCGTCTTGCACCTGTATACAATTATTGACCCAAGGTGATTTACATTAAACACAGCAATACCAGCACTCTGACAATTTTCATGCAAAATTAGTTACCAAATGAAGTTGCCTCTAGAGAGTTACAACAGGACAGTCGTTTTCGGATAAACAAATAATTTTTAGCCATAGGTAAACTTGTGTTTTGAAATAAACCCGCGATGACCCATTTGTCGAACGAGCTTCGACTTATTAATTTTAACAATACAGGTCATTAATAGGTTCATTAAGTTTCACAAATACCCAATGAAAAGCGTAGCATCTTTTTTTTGCAATATAAGGTTTTTTCCATGATTTGATTACAAACAATGCTATACCATCTACGTTGTTAGTTCTTGAGTCTGAGATTATCATAGGAATTTAATAATTCCAAAATTAAAGGTTAAATGCAGCCTCATAGTTAGAAAAAAGTCTCATAGGTTGTTTTCCTATTACATTTGAAGTTTAAATACATATGTTGAACCTGAATATTAATGAAAACCCTTAGAGATCACTAGATTTCTTATAAACAAGACACTTCATCTGTCTGTGCAACTGGGGTCTAATGAAATTTATGTACAGTTTCGCTATCAATTTACCAATAGTAAAGACAATTGACCACATGTTCGTCTGCGACGAAAAGTCGTATTCGGACACACTGTACCTTGTTTAATTAATTATGCGGAAGGTTGATTTTTAAATGTGGTTTTTCGGTTATTATGATAACTTTACTTGTAACATAATGTATTTGTTTTTTCCTTGAAGAGTTGTTTACTGATATTCTAAAATGACTCTGGTGGCTTTATGCGAAAATGACTTATCATCACAATTGTACTTTCATATTGAATATGAACAAAATGTCATTATGTATACTTCTATTGGCCGTTCCAAATACAAGCAGAGATGAAAATTGCTCTTTCCTAATCTAATGAGGTCCTATGAATCAATTTTGAAATAAAATCTTCAGCTACATATCTGTACATGTCTGTATATCTTCAAGTCAGAATACGAGATAACTCCAAAAGAACAAATCGAGTACTAACCCGAGGAGAAAACCTCTAATCAAACTAATTCATTCACCGCGCTTCCATTAGTAACATTTAATTGGTGCAAAAAGTAGGTCAAAACCCGTCTTATACAGCAAACGCCGAATAAAAGACTGCTACATCATATGCATTCTTTTTGTCGTGCGGTTTTGACGACATGGTACATGCATACGGGATTTGAACTTCTAGAAGATTGAATATCAGAATACATTAGTATATCATATTCACTATCTAAACCTACATTGGGTATACTTCTGTCGGCTGTCTAAATATCGATGATAATTGCGTTTTCTTAATTTCAAGAGTTTTGAAATAAAATCTTCAGCTGTGTCGGTGTATCTTCAGACGACGAGATGAACTAATCGAATACTTAACCCAGGAGAAAACCTCCAATAAAAATAATGCATTTCTTTTACCACGCTATCACTCGAAACATTTGATTGGAGCAAAACATTATATCAAAACCTAACTTATTCAGCTAATGTCGAAAAATATCAGCTATGATTTTACGTATGTATCGTTTTTTTTCCTGTCCAGTATATATCTGTCCACTTCATCATGTTTGATAAGTAGATCAAAATTGCGATGGTTGTTGAAATTGTCTGCCTTCAAGGTGAAAGAGGCGAGTCAGATAACACGCTCAATGAACCTTATCATTCCATGTAGCACGTTTCAACACTTTTTCTTTGTGGTAATTTGTACAATAAAGTTGTATATTTCTTGTTTTTAGTTTTATATAGAATATTATCACCGTTTTATTCTCAAATTGGTTCTTATAACCTAGTAAAATGTTATAATACCCTTCAAAATGATCACATTGGGTTATAGCCAAGATTGATGCTGAAAGCACAGTGGATGCTTTAAAACATATAATAAATAAGTTTTACTACGTTATTTCTGTTATTGACAGATAATAACTAAGATATACATAACCGAAAATGTGATTTTTTTTATTTTGACTAGGATAGTCAAAAAAGATTTTTACAGATTTCCTCTATATTCAATGTGAATGAAACTGTTATAGTTATTTGTGATAGTTATTTTTCGGCTATAACTATGGCAATGTTTATTATTCTTGAGAGTATTAATCACTGATTAATGTTTTATTTACAATTAAGTTGGTCACTTTGAAAGGTAATATCACTTTAACTTTTGAGCTGTATTACATGTTTAAAGATTTTAGACTTTGAGATTTTGTCTAGATGATAATTGTACGAGGTAAGTCTCTGTTGTTTGTCACTAGGTGCCTCTGGTGATCGGATTCCCCCGTCCCCTTCCTTTTCTGCTTTTTATAAAGCCGTTCACTTTCTGAAAAAACGTTTCTTTTGTAATTTCGATTCCTTTCAGGTGTATTCATAAAAAACTATGCACTCCTTTGAGAATGGTTCGAAAACGAATTGAAAACCGTGCAGTAATACACATGAGGGTATATTATAGCCTAATCAAAACTGAAGTTTAAATAACTAAGCAAGGACCTACTTATGTTACTGAACAATTTTTGTTGGAGATTTTTAATTTAAGATAAAGCTCCAAATATGCAAAGGGAGAACAGCCAGTTAATACGGTGTACCAGAACTCTGTCATAATGAAACTCTCGGGTATGAGAACAGTGCAATGGTATCGACTTATAGACACATACATGTATATAGGCCCATGGTATTATCAATGCTTGGAAATGGGACAGTCGATCTTGGCTCTTCTGCTTATGATTCCTGTAAGAGTATTCTCATTTATTTCATCCAATTCACTCTTTGATTTGCTTTTACTCATATTTTGCTACTTATTATTTATGTTTATGTTTCATTGGTTATGCTTTCCAAGTTATTGCAGAGTTATTATTACTTAGGCATGCTAGATTACTTCAGCTGGGCCATTGAGCCACTATGCAATTCAGCACCACAGTCATGACCCGGGGTTCATAATTTGAACAATCTTGGTAGAGGCCCATTATACAATTCTACATGCTAGATATCTAAGCTCTGGGCCGTGTGGTTTCAGAGAAAAAGATTTTTAGTTTGTTTCAAGTTCCTCAATTCAATTCATTGTATTTTATTTGCATTATTTCTTTAAGAAGCATATTTAAAATCAAGCGACCCTCAGGCCGGGTCAATTTTAACCGGGTCATAATTTGAATAATCTTGGACGCAGGGCGCATAATAGCTCACCCTGGCACAAAGTGCCAGGTGAGCTATAAACGTGTGAGATGATGAAAAAAGTCTACAGAATAGACCATGTCCCTTTTACAAATATTCGAGCGGAGTCGGCTATTTGGGAACTCGCAGTATATCCCTTAGAGTCGTTAGTTTAAGCAGTCAATGATGTTGATGTTAGTGACAAGCGGGCCACTGTGCAGGAGATTTGGATATTTGTGATCAAACTTGGTATAGGTTTGGGACAGTAAATTGAACATTATCAGAAATATTTCACACGAAGAAATTCATCACTATATGGATTCGTAAAAAAGTGGTATACTAAGCGCAACGCTAGCAGTCATTCTGTGTTCGTTAACGTTCCCCGCCTTGCCATTACATGTTAACTGCTTTTGTATGTATCTTGATTGTTTTGTATAAATGGGACGAAATTTCAAGGTTAGTCAGCGATCAATTGAACATCAAAATTGTGTGATTTGTTTATCTTGCTACAGCAGCCTACGCCAGTTATTATGATTTCATGAAATGAAACAACTGGAATATTCGCATTACCATCCAACAATACCTTTACCGGATTTCCGTGCATTAAAAATGCATAAACCAAAACAAATACTATTTCGCCTGTCAACATATCAAATTTAAATTATTCCTACAAAGCACTATTTGTATATTTTGTGTATGGCAACTGGTAAAAACCCCAGACTTCTTTTCATACCTAACTATATTGCCTTGTCGGTCATCAAACATTCATGACGCTGTGCATACAAACACTGAGACGTGTTCCTAAATAGTGTTCAATGTACGATAAAATAAAAATAGTCCGTAATAGTATGCTTTCAAAAGCAAATTGACAAATATTTTATGATCATGCCCCAGTCCTCGTGTCACGGTTTGCCGCCACGTTTAGCTACGTTGGGAAACCTGGCTACAACGTGAACAAGCGTAGGACAACGTGGCTAAAACGTGACAGAACGTGAACTGGAAATTTTAATTTTGGACATGTTCAAATTTCGCTGGCGTTTTCCCACCACGTACTACAACGTGGCAAGAACGTAGTACAACGTAGTATAACATAGCAAAAACGTAGCAAAAACGTAACAGAACGTGAACATAGCGCGTCCCGTCGGTTGATACGTTATGTTGCGTTTGTTGACACGTTTAGCTGCGCTATTCTACGCTGTGGCCTCGTCGCTCCCACGTTCCTCGTGCTGCGCTTTGCCACGCCGTGTCACGCTATGATACATTGTAACACGTTGCACTACGTCATGAGCTGCGTTATGCTACGGTGTTCTATGTTGTATGACGTTGTGCTACCATTCTGCTATGTTGTAGTACCTTTTGATACGTTGTGGAACGCTATATATGATACGCTCTTGTTGAAGGATGCTAGATGCTATCTGCCAGAGACTCCACCTATTTACCACTCCATCTAGGACCTCAAATCATTTGTGTTCTTACTTAAGCCCAAGTGCTAAACCTCTACCATGGATCTCCAACTGGCGAGGACCAAAACATGCTGCAAAATATGTTGTTGCGCCATGCTAATCATCTTTAAACAGACTGGCCCTCCTGCGACGTGTTGTTGCGGCCAGTAAGACCAATATGGAAGAGCGAAGAGGGAGGATCGGGCCCTTCAAAAACTTCCTCAGAGATTGGCCCCCTCATATTCCAGGAGATGGTTGACAGGCTGATCCCAAGCTTAAAGAAGGACAGCTGAGTAGTTCCAGAAGGCGCGCGACATGGTCTGAAAGTTCGCGGTTACTCTCCGTGGACTTGCCACTGGAGACAGCGTACTCATTAAGAGGAGCCCACAACACTATTTCCTACATGGTCAAAGAAGTCAGCCCACTAACACTATTCTAAGAAGTCATCAACAACCCCACTGCCCTAGACGAGTGGCGATGTGCCGCAGAACTTTTCAACACCAGGTGGCAGTTTCCGCATGCTGTCGGCGCTCTGGACGAAAAGCACCTGGCCATAAGAAAACCAAAGAAGGGCGAATCCATGTATTTTAACTACAAGGGTTGCGTCTCCGTCATCTTATTGCTCTTATACACGCTGCCACAAGTTCCAGTGGGTCAACGTCGGCTCCCGTGGCTCCTGTTCAGATGCGCAGATCTGGAATTACTGGACCTCAGAGACCACATCGTCACCGACCGCATAGGCTGGCCACAACCAGGCCCTACTACATCATTGCTGACGAGGCATCCGCCCTCAAAACCTTGCTGATGAAACCTTTCTCAGGGCGGCACATCGACCATGAAGAGAGAATCTTCAACAATCCCCTGTCGCGAGCCAGGAGAGTGGTGGATGATGTTTGCTCACCGTGTTGAAGCAGAATTCGAGCACGGTCGAGTCCATCTTCCTCGCCTGCGTTTGTCTGCACAACATTATGAGGGTCCGATACGCACACAAGCAGAATGGCCTGGTTGACGAGGAGGGCAACAACCGCCAGGTCATCCAGGGTACCTGGCACCAGGGGACGAACTTGGACGACAGGCAACAAGTAATGGGAGACAATGTCAACAACAGGGCGGTCATTGAGCAACGCCTCATAAAGCACTACGTCTCCTCACCAGCAGGCAGTGTGGCATGGCAGGAAAGCATGGTCTGACTCTGTATTCTGACTCGGACTAAGTTCATACTTTGTGATTCATAATCCAGTGTCATGGTGTGTCTTCAACAAGTAGTCGGTGTCGTATAGTTTTAGTTGAAAAAAATCCAGTTCCGATCTCGGCAACAACGGGAATTTGTCATGTTTATGCACATTTGTATAAGTATAATAATATAGTTTATGGAATTCGTCACTTACTAGGGACAGCTCCTGTTTGTAGTACATGTATGAAAATATAAATGAGATTAGGGCATGTAAAAGATAAATAGGGCTGAAAATGTAAATTCTAAAGTAAAAAAAAGATCTAAAGTAAAAAATAAATGTATATTTACATATGCAAAGACAAAACAACAATAGTCACTACCAAAATGTTACTTTAGAAATATGGATGATAACATGAGCCTCTTGAGTTCAGTATCAAAAAGTGACAGTTGAAAACAATAGATTATAGATGATGGTTACCAAAGGTTACCAAGAGTAACCAAAAGTTACCGAAGACTATGAAGAGGTTACAAATGAATATAGTTGTGTTGAGGTGCACATTTTGGGTCATATATGGTAAAAGAACCAAGGAGTCTAATTGTAAAAGGGCTAGGGTCTGGTACCTGGATTCCCTTGTATCTGCATCTGTCTTTCTGCAGCCTGCGTCTGTCTTGGTGATATCCCAGAGTCAGACGGGAGATATCCTAGGGTCAGCCAGGACTGTAGCCTTATGAATTCGGCTGAACGATTTGACCCATTTTTTACTATCAGAGCATGAGAAGGCGAACAACTATAAAATATCAGCCTTTAAAATCCGTTTGCCTTCGGAGTCGAAATAGTTAGACTACCGCGACTGTAAGCAAGCTACCGGGACTGTAAGCAATCAAAGGAAAAAAACATTTTGGGTCATGATCAGCATGTACATTCATGCATTCTGATGAGATTTGCTCTTTCCACCTGTAAAAAGTGGTTTGCCTTAGGAGTCGAAATAGTTACACTACCGAATCTGTAAACGATATTGAAGGAACTACTCATTTCATATTATGATAAATCAGAAAAAGATCATGATTGGCCATCTTTGCAACTCTTTGGTAACAAACATATCCTGGAAATTATAACTTTCCCATTTAAGTCGAGGACCTCTACCAAGATCGTTTAAATTATGACCCCTGGGTCAAAAATGACCACGCCCTGGGGTCACTTGTTTTTACATAGGCTTAATCATTTATTATGCTGTATCAAACAGCACTGTCAACTGGCTACACAGTACCTTGGAATAATGTTCTTTTACTTTCATTGTTGATTATTTGTAGTTTCCCTTGTTTATAGATGCTTTGAAAGTTTTTTGATAATTGAACTTGCGAAGTACTAGATTTTATAGCGTTTAGAATAAAAATCAGGTTGAAGGATGATCAAAGAAAGTTGAACATCGAATTGTGTGACTTCTATTACTTCTATATTATTTTTGTTTCTATCGGTTAATTCTGGATCATCCCTCGTAACTAATAACGTAAACCCTGTTATAAATAACCAAGTAATTAAATATTTAGCGTTCTGTTGCAACTGCCGTGCGAACATACACTAAACAACTCTCATTTGATGTATTTGGGAAGGCTTCTTCATCGGAACCAATATTAAAATTGCGAATTTCTTCTTCGTTTACATTGCTAGCTATTTCTTGTAAAAACGAGTTAGTTTTTGTTGTTAAACTGTTGTCTTTAAAAGAAGGCCCAAAAAATAGTGTTCGATAGTTAGTACTTCTTCAAAACTGACTGTGACGGTCTAGTTCAATCATATTTTGTTGCATATACATAAATACATTTACACAAAAACACAGACATATGGCACAACAAAACAAAAGCAAATGGACAAATGGGTCGGGCCACAATTAACATTAATGAACGTCCCTTCACAGCAGAAAAGAATACTAGTAGAAAATTACGATATCATTAAGGCAACATCAGAAATAAATAATGCAATCGCTTTATTTTAGAAATAATGCAAAGAAATCAAACATCCCGCACATTTGGAAGAAATACAAAGCCATCAAGAAACAAGCCCAGCGGATGTGTAGAACAGCACACGACAATCATGTCTCCAGCATGCTATCTTTAGATGAAAATCCAAAAGTCTTTTAAAATTACATAAATTCAAAGAAAAAAGACTCCTCTGGTGTGTCCCCTCTCAAAAAAGATGGCCTTACATACTGTAACAGTTAACAAAAACAGATATATTAAATGAACAGTTCTCGTCTATTTTCACCAATGAAGACATTGAAAATAAACGAGTTACCTTCAAAGGTGTTGTAAATCTACTAAAAATCCTCAAACCACACAAAGGTACTGGCCCGGATAAGATCCCTTTACGCCTATTGAAGTTGGCTACAACGGAACTAGCTTCAGGACTGAACGGCTTATTTCAACTCTCCATCGACCAAGGAAAAATACCTCTTGATTGGAAGAAGGACAATGTATCTTCCGTTTTTAAGAAGGGTAGCCGAACATCACCAGGAAATTATAGACCCATTTCTCTGACTTCCGTAACATGTAAAATACTAGAACACTTCATCTTCAGTAACATTGTATCCCACTTCGAAGCTCACAAAATTTTGTCCGATAGTCAACATGGTTTCCGCAAAAGACGTTCCTGCGATACCCAGCTCATTTTAACCATGGACGATTTAGCGAAAAGTATCGACAAGAACCAACAAATCGATGCCATCTTACTAGACTTCTCAAAAACCTTCGATAAAGTTCCCCACCAAGGACTGCTACAGAAGCTTGATCATTATGGGGTGCGTGACAACATATGGACATGGGTTGAAGATTTCCTCTCCAATAGATCCCAGCAAGTTGTTTTAGAGGGTTCTGTCTCTGACACCTCCCGAGTCACTTCTGGAGTACCCAAGGGTAGTGTACTGGGACCTCTGCTCTTCATGGCATACATCAACGATCTTTCTTCAAAGGTAAAATTCACAGCTCGTCTATTTGCTGATGATTGCCTACTATACAGACCGATCAAGAGCCAAAAAGATGCACACCAACTACAAAGTGACCTTGATCAACTACTTGGCTGGGAAAGTGACTGGCAGATGGCCTTCAATCCGGAAAAGTGCGAAGTGATCCACATATCAACCATATTTTTTTTTTTTTTCCCCTCAGTGTTAAAAAACTCCAACCTTATCTGAATTCTTCATCCATAGAACTCGCCTGAAAACCACAGATAATGCAAAATATCTTGGAGTCACTATCACCAAAGATCATTCCTGGAAAACACATGTCAACAACATTACAATAAAAGCAAATTCCACAATGTCTTTAATAAGGAGAAACATACGCGCAAGCCCATCTGATGCCAAAGCCAAAGCATACAAGACCTTTGTGCGTCCCATCGGTAGGAGCGTCACATCCTCAACAGCATCTGGTACCCTTTCCTACACACACAAACCCCCACCCCCCCCCCCCCCCCCCCCCCCCCCCCCCCCCCCCCCCCCCCCCCCCCCCCCCCCCCCCCCCCCCCCCCCCCCCCCCCCCCCCCCCCCCCCCCCCCCCCCCCCCCCCCCCCCCCCCCCCCCAAAAAAAAAAAACCCCCCCCCCCCCCCCCCCCCCCCCCCCCCCCCCCCCCCCCCCCCCCCCCCCCCCCCCCCCCCCCCCCCCCCCCCCCCCCCCCCCCTCCACCAAGTCCAACAAACTGCGCAAATCGAAGCTGTACAAAGGAGAGCTACCAGGTTTGTGAAAAGCGACTATGCACGTACTAGCAGTGCCACTGGTATGCTGAACCAACTTGGCTGGGAAACCCTACAAGAACGACGTGAAAAGGCCCGAACAATAATGTTATACAAGATCGATGTCACTCCAAATCCACCACTCACACAAGTCAAATCAACTAGAGGCAACAACCAGCGAATCATTCAACCCCAAGCCAGAACCTCAATCTATCAACATAGCTTCTTCTCTGTAACCATCTTACTATGGAACCAACTGCCACAATCGTCGTCGAACAACCCACTCTGGAGGAGTTCCTGTCCACCTTGGACCAGCTCTCCAAATCTGCCAAGAACTAAAGAAAGGCGTCTGTTTTTACCAGTTTTAAATGAAATTGTACAAAGGGATTATTTTATTGTACATAGTCTACGGTTGCGCATGACCAGTAAATAAATTGCGAGCATACTCTGAACAGAGTGAGGCAATCACTGAAGATGATGATGATGTAGCCTAATTAATTTGGCGTTTCAGTGTGACACCTTTCACAGATCTGATATTTTATAACTGTCACACCTCTAGAAGGCGGACAACTCTAACTTGTAAAATCGGTCTGCCTTCGAAGTGGAAATAGGGAGACTAATGATGATGATGATGTTAAATAAGATATCTGCATTCCGCCATAAATCTTCATTCCGTCCATTTCGTAATTTCTGTAACTTACGCTGAGTTCGCTCCCTTGTCAAAACTGCGCCATCTCTGACACGAGAAGCGCAATTAGGAGCGGAAAGAGAGCTTTGCATTCATGGTGTAAGTTTTCCTGGTTTGTGTTTATTTAACATAAATTTATGTTTGTTCCTTTGCCTAGCAGGAATACGATTTGCTTCGATTTCTACCATCTTTATCAACTCGATAACGATCCACCTTGGACCACAGGCGCGCAGGCGCCTAGGCGCGAATAATGGACACTTCGGACCACGGACATTTCGGACTAGCCCAGGGTCTCTCATTATAGATATGGTCAACTGACACAATAAAAAGACCAATTTAGTTATGGAAGCCAGAACTAATTTCGGACCAGACACTTCGGAACATATTTATAGACACTTCGGGTCATATTTTTTGACACTTCGGACCATCTTTGTCATCATTAAAAATCAAAACGAAATTATTATTATATCAATTTGTACTGGCAAGCAAGGAAAAGCCGATGGCGAGGAATTGTCGGTGGATTTTTAGTTTTCCCATTAAATGCCTCTTATAACAGGTCTGTTTAAAGGAAGTTTTGATCAAAATCTATTGGAGGATTTGTTTTGAAGCAGACTGACAGAAATCATGAGTCAAAGTGTTAAATATTTACTAAGATATGGATTTTTCATTTCAGTACTCACAACCTTGACATATGTTGTTAACAAAGTCACATGGGGGTCATGTGACGGCAGTCAACTTCTGATTTCTGCGCGAAAATATTACTTCAATTTTTCTTAAAACATTAGAAAATCATGTTAAAATACATTTCAACACGCAATAAAAAGGTATTGATAACATATTCAAAACCGTACTCTAGTAAATCGGGATGATTTGACTCTTCAGTTCAAGGGAAGTAATATGTACTGATTGTGTAGTATATAAATTTCCCCTTTGTTTGAGGGAGGCTTAATTCAGAGAAATCATTGGTTATATTGCCAAACGAACACACAGAGACAAATGTCGGGAGCTCTTATCTGATGTTAGCTACGGCTGGAGGCTGTGCAAGGTATTTAGCAAATTAAGTTCCAACTATTTGACTACGTAGAAGACGGTTACTCCCAGCAACAATGACACATGTAGGACCTACTTACCAAGCCTCAAATTAATATAATTTCTGAAACACAATTTATTGTTAAAACCCATTAGAAATAATTATTTTTAATGCTTTTCAAATATTTTTGTGTTATATGCGTTATGAACTGAATATCAGCAGTAAAAGCAAGCCGCCGACATTTCCTGCTGTAATACCGATTTTTCGTGTGCTTTAAGTACCACTTTTAAGGCCCCATATTTACGAGCATGCGCGACCAAACAAAAATTATCTCCACCGACAGAGGTCAAGGCCAAGATTTGTAAAGTTGTCAACGTCTTTATTCTGTTTAGTCTATTTCTAAAATAAACAAAAAAAACATGCAAAATCCATCGGCTTTTCCTTGCTGGCCAGTATGTTTATTTAAAATGTTATTTTTTTAGGTTTATAACTCCTAGCACTTTTCACTGGCAGTATTATATGTTAAAAGCGGTTAATGTCACTAAATGCTTTGTGTCTGTCGGTGTTTTGATAGCCAGTGTTATTGGCGCAAAATGCGACTGTAATTTGCAAACATTGTAACAAATTGTTGTTTTAATAATTGACACGTCCAGTCACTGTCGCGCACCTTTAAAATCATTGTGTATAATGTACTACATTAGATTTTGAAGTTTCCAGATGTGCGTAAATGTCAAAATAAGTTAAACAAATATTATTCATAGACACTTGGGAAACATATTTTTAGACACCTTGGACAGGACAATCGTGAAAAGATTATGTGGAATGGTATTATTCTAAGACGTTTTTTTTTTAAAATGGGAGTATATTTCTTTATTAAAGCTGCTTGCTCTGAGTTACCGTTGAAACAAATAACATTTTCAAAAATGACATACTAATACATACATATTAAATTAAAGGCCAGAAATAACAATAGAAGTAAAAATCTTTATTTTTTTACCAAAATCTGAGAGCGAGCAGCTAGAACACTTTATTAATACTGAAGCAAAATAGTTTCTTTTGCGTATTTAAATGAACTGAGCATATTAACTCAAAGCCCGGATCATTAGATTGGTAACACTTTTAAAGTGCTAATATTAATTCCCAGAGCATTCAAATATGAAACCCGTCTACATTTCATGATGTCAACGGTAAATCACCAGCAGTTATGCCAACCGATTGGCCGAGAAAGTAGAATTTCCATGATCTATTTTTAGAACATACAGAGGGATTCCAGCTGAACATATTCGTTCTCAGCATTTTCGTACGCGCGCGATCTCGCACATGTTGAAAATTATTTGCGCGATATTTTTTTTGCGTGATTTATGTAATAATTTACGTGAGTGGGAACACTGATGCATTTCTATTGACGTATTTGACATTTTTTTGAGTATTGACACTAAAAAAGCCTATTCTAAACATAAGTTTAGTGTTCCCATAGTAATGGTTCACAGAAATGCTTAAATCCGCGTACCTTTTTACACACCGTTTTTGAAAAGGATGTTAATAATCCAATGACGATTTCACGGTTTGCATAAAACTTTGAGGAAACGCGGGTCACTAATTATCGGGATATACAATACCCCTTTTTACAGCTGATAAATTTGACGGCGTTGCCCATTATGCACTCTCATCCAATCAGACCGCAAAAGGTTTCCAATAATTTATCAAAACACAGATGCGTGATCGCATGGACACCCGACAATCAATGTGTAAATTTGTTTTGGCGCTGTTATGAAAACATCAAATCTTTTAATTTTGTTGAACTTGGTTAAATGATTTAATTGGCGGCATGGTTTGAGCGTAGTGATTTTTTTTACACGGTTGATTATCAGCAAGTCATCGCTGTTTGAAAAGTTTATGAATCGCTGCCAGCTACCCTCCGGGTAATTTACCTCAGATGATAGTGACAATTAACACGAACTCGTGTCAGCACATCGGTTTCGTCACCTATTAAACTGTACACAATACTATATAGTACTTCTTCATTATCGATATCATGTGTCAGGGACCGTGTGGACCATGTATATAAGTTGATATTTTACGAAATAAGATTAATAAAACTGATTAATTTTTCCAGAATCTTAATTTACTGGGAGTTTTTAGTGTTTTTGTGAGCTTCCCAGGGGCGCCGGGTTAGGGTCTACATAATGGGAGAACCCACTGAATAACTGGAGAACGGCATGTATGCATGGGGTAACATTTTGTTGATTGAGATCAATTTGTATGCCCTAGGGTCATTTAATATCCATTCATAAAAGGGATACTATAAAACGAACCACTGATTATCTATCCCATAACATATATTACATAAATCTTCAACTACAGAACCATTTAAAAATGATTGTTAGAAAAGTTTGCTTATATTGATAAATTAAGATTTAAAAATACAAAAAAATCAATAATGTTTCCATTCTAATATTCAGGATCTATGTATGTTTATCACCTTCTTTACAACATTTAAAACATTCATGTAATCATCCATAGTAATAAAAATGTAATCATCATTAAACCTGTTTTCACAATGTAATTGATTACCAGGGCACACGCTGGGTTGAAAAAAGTTGGAGCCACTTTTTTCGGAGTGATAGGGAGGGGTATCCACTCCTGTGGCGCGGCGAAAATTTTTCACTTCCCTAAGGCAAATGGTGATATTCCAGCTATACTTAGGGGCCTTTGAAAGACAGTGTGTATACCTTTGAAGCAAGTTTTGTATTTTAAAATGTAGTCCTGTGTTGTTAATTTGCTAAAACCAATACAGGATTACATTTCAAATCCAATCCTTACTTTTAAAGACATACACACTATTCTTTTTTAGCTCGACTTTTCTATGAAAAGGGGAGCTATCCTACTCGCGTCGGCGTCGGCGTTGGCGTCACACCTTGGTTAAGTTTTTCGTACCACCCCACTTTATTTCAGAAGTATTAGAGGTATGGCTTTGAAACTTACCATACTTGTTTACCATCATAACCTCCATCTACAGACAAGAGTACATAACTCTGTCAAGGTTTTTGACAGAATTATGGCCCTTTTTTTACTTAGAAAGTGTATTGAGCTTGGTTAAGTTTTTTGTACCACCTCACTTTATTTCAAAACCATTGGAGGTATTGCTTTGAAACTAACCATACTTGTTTACCATCACGACCTTCATCAACAGACAAGAGGACATAACTCTGTCAAGGATTTTGACAGAATTATGCCCCTTTTTGACTTAGAAAATACATTGAATATGGGTAAAATCCACTTATTGCCTTAACCCTTTGAGATATTGCTTTGAAACTTTTAATGCTATTTCACATCATTACCCCCATCTGTAGGCAAGAGAAGGTAACTCTGTCAGGGATTTGTTTTAAAAATTAAGGCCTTTTATCGACTTAGAATCTTGGTTAAGTTTTTCGTACCAGTCCACTTTTTGACTGAACTGTTTGAGATATTAATTTGAAAGTTGGAATACTTGTTTACCATCATGATTCCCAAACATGGGCAGGAGAAGGTAATTCTGTCAAGGATTTTATTTGAATTATGGCCCTTTTTGACTTAGAAACTCAGTTAAAATTTTCATTCTTGTCCACTTGTTAACTTAACCATTTGAGATATTACTTTGAAAGTTGGAGTACTTATGTACCATCGTAAGACCTATCTGTAAGCAAGAGAAGATAACTCTGTGAAAAAATTTCTTGATTTGTACTTAGAAATTCCTAGTTGAAGTCTTGTGTGCCCTTAACTGTCAAAGTTTTGTTTTATTGGCAAGCACTAAAAAAGTCGAGCACGCTGTCCTACTGACAGCTCTTGTTTAAAGATGTTGCCTGGTTAATGAAAGCTTGTATACCTTGAAAGCAAGAAGTGTATTTATACCCCCAAAACGAAGTTTAGGGGGGTATATAGGAGTCACCCGGTGGTTGGTCGGTTGGTCGGTCGGTCGGTCGGTCGGTCGGGCGGTCTGTTGCATTTTCCTTGTCCGGAGCATAACTTGAAAACTACTTGTTGGAATTCAATACAACTTCATACAATGATCAAGCACATTGAGAGGAAGTGCAGTGCACAAGAACTATAACTCCATCTTGACTAATTACAGAGTTATTGCCCTTTGTTACTTTTCCTTGTCCGGAGCATAACTTGAAAACTACTGGTTGGAATTCAATACAACTTCATACAATGGTCAAGCACATTGAGAGGAAGTGCAGTGCACAAGAACTATAACTCCATCTTGACTAATTACAGAGTTATTGCCCTTTGTTACTTTTCCTTGTCCGGAGCATAACTTGAAAACTACTGGTTGGAATTCAATACAACTTCATACAATGGTCAAGCACAATGAGAGGGAGTGCAGTGCAGAAGAACCATAACTCCATCTTGACTAATTACAGAGTTATTGCCCTTTGTTGCTTTTCCTTGTCCGGAGCATAACTTGAAAACTTCTGGTTGGAATTCAATACAATTTCATACAATGATGAAGCACAATGAGAGGAAATGCAGTGTACAAGAACCATAACTCTATCTAGAGTATTTTCAGAGTTATTGCCCTTTGTTATTTTTTCTTCTCCAGAGCATTCCTTGAAAACTACTGTTTGGAATTCAGTATAACCTCATACAATGGTCAAGTACATTGAGAGGAAGTGCAGTGCACAAGAACCATAACTCCATCTTGACTCATTACAGAGTTATTGCCCTTTGTTACTTTTCCTTGTCCGGAGCATAATTCGTAAAGTACTAGTTGGAATTCAAAACAACTTCATACAATGGTCAAGCACAATGAGAGGAAGTGCAGTGCACAGGAACCATAACTCAATCTTGACTCATTACAGAGTTATTGCCCTTTGTTACTTTTCCTTGTCCGGAGCATTATTCGAAAACTTCTGGTTGGAATTCAATACAACTTCATAAAATGGTCAAGCACAATGACAGGAAGTGCAGTGCGAAAGAACAATAACTCTATCTTGACTCATTTCAGAGTTATTGCCTTTTGTTACTTTTACTTGTCCGGAGCATTATTCGAAAACTATTGGTTGGAATTCAATACAACTTCATACAATGGTCAAGCACATTGAGAGGAAGTGCAGTGTACAAGAACCATAACTCTATCTTGACAAATTACAGAGTTATTGCCAAGAACAATATCTCTTTTTAGTTTGTTTGCAAGGTATTCTGTTACTACGAACTTTCTCAGTTTATAAAGCAGTCTTTTGGGGGTATTAATCACATTTAGTGATAGCTCTAGTTTAAAATGTTGTCCTATGTTGGTAAGTTTCCTTCTATTGAAATTAACATTAAATTGTCCAAGATTGCCTCAATTAAACCATTTCTCAGTGAAGTGTTAATAATGTTTTGTAAACTGATGTAAACAGATTTGATAAGACGGCGGCGACAATGTTTGCAAAATCATCAAACCGTTCATTATTTTGTTTATTAATTGAATGATTCTCCGAAATTAAAGGCATCAAACATCTAATCAACCGTAATTACAAGTTGTAAGGAATCACGTATGAGGGCGACGTGGGTGAAATAGTCGCCAAATCCGAAAGCAAAATTGTTTGTTTGTAATTGTGCTTATTAGGTCCACCAACCTCGTTCGAGGTATATTTGGTGTGACCCGTCAAAAGAGAAAGCAAAGTCGCTATATTTTTCATGAACATTGACAACGTTTTCGAGTGTCAATCTCGATACCGCACCGCCTACTCGCTACCGTTTGTTACATTTGCTTTCATTGGTCAATAATAAACTTTAAGCCAATCAAAAGCGGGGAGACAACACAGCGATTTAAAGGTTGACATGTGCGTTTTGACATGTGTAATGTTTATATTATCAATTTAATAGTTGAGTAAACATCGATTATTAAACAGAATATTTAGTTGCTAATTGATTGCAAATTGCATTTCTCGCGTGTCAAGATATTTATTGATATTTTCTATTTATTGAACGCAGACTGGGTATTCGTATCGATTTTTGCAATCTCGAATCAAGAGAGGTTACGATTTAGAACAAAACAAATACGGCGGTCTAATTGATTTTTTCATTTTCGCCACTCACGATTTTTTTTGCCACTTTGATCGAAGTTTCGCCAAATGGCTCGAGTGGCGAACGACGGCGTGGGACCTGATTACATTACAATTATGTTATAAAAATTATTCCTGATGACATAACAGATATTGCTTTGAAACTTACCATACTTATTTACCATCATTACCTGCATCAACAGACAAGAGAACATAACTGTGTTAAGGATTTTGTCAGAGCAATGCCCCTTTATAGCTTATCTTTTCGTGCTCAGGTGAGATATTGTGATCACCTGATGTCCGTCGTCTGTCTATGCAAAAGAAGCTGCATTTTTCGCTGGATCTTCATGAAACTTAGTCAGAATGATTGCCTTGATTAAATCTAAGTCAAGTTCGAATATGGGTCATCTGGGGTCAAAGACTAGGTCACAGCGTCAAATAATAGAAAACATTGTGTATGCATTAGAAGTTGCCTTTTTCATTGGATTTTCTTGAAACTTGGTCACTATGATTGCCTTAATAAAATCCAGGTCAAGTTTGAATATGGGTCATCTAGGGTAAAAAACTAGGTCATCGTCAAATCCTAGAAAAAAAACTTGTGTATGCAATAGAGGTTGCATTTTTCATTGGATCTTCATGAAACTTGGTCAGTATGATTGCCTTGGTGAAATCTAGGTCGAGTTCAAGCATGGGTCATCTAGAGTCAGAAACTAGGTCAAGGGGGAAAATTGTAGAAAAGCCTTGTGTATGCATGCAATAGAGGTTGCATTTTTCATTGGATCTTCATGAGTCTTGGTCAGTATAATTGCCTTGATGAAATCTAGGTCAGGTTTGAACATGGTTCATCTAGGGTCAAAAACTAGGTCACGGGGTAAAATCATAGAAACACCTTGTGTATTGCATTTTTCATTGATTTTCATGAAACTTTGTCAGTATGATTGTCTTGATAAAATTTAGGTGGAGTATGAATATGGGTAATCTGAGGTCAAAAACTAGGTCACTCGGTTAAAAACCATGTGTATGCCATACAGGTGACATTTACAACCCAATCATCATGTAGAGTGGTCAAAAGGTTTGCCTTGTCAAGGTCAAACAGAATGTTTGTGTTTATGATAGATAGTTAAGGGTTGAAGTTTGGTCACATATTGTCATAAGTCACAGGTGAGCGATATAGGGCCATCTTGGCCCTCTTGTTGATTTTAAAAGCTGTCATTATTAAGTCAGTAGCCCTATACACAGTACAGCTCTGAAGGAATGTTAAAAAATTTCAAAGTAAGGAGTATGTCTTCCACCACTTAACACCGTAGGAAAGGCAGGTATATGTTAAGAGTAAGATAGCAAAAAGGAACAAATAGTAGAATAGTACCCCTACTGTATTATTTACAAAATATGACAGTGACTCTGCTAAGAATCACTGAAACAAAAAATTCTGATGACATGCTCATCTAGACTTGGCACTGATCATTCATGTGAAGTTTTGTTGAAATCCGGCCTAGCTGTGTAAGCAGTTGCGTGGACAAACTAACTGTAAAGGTTTTATGAAAACGCACAATAACTCCACTATGATATGCACAACTACACTTTGTATTAAACATTGCTACAAAACATTTTTACCAAGTTTCAGTAAAATCCATCTAGACATGTAAATGTTTCACAGACTAACTTTTTTGACAGACAGCACCAGAACAGTAAGTCTTCACATTACTAGGTCATGTGCCTCACAAGGAAATGAGGCATCCACTTGGGATTTTAAGGGCTGCTGTCCATGGTGCGTTTTGGGACTGGGGAATCACCATGTTTGACTTCATACATTATGTTCAGAAGTTTACTTGAGATTAAATTTAAATGAGTTACATCTTGTGGGCCTCCTTAGGGTTACAATAATCTATTACCACTTTTTTGTCCCAACCCTAGTTAAACATAGAGTAAACTATTGAATTTGACGTTATGTCTGTTGCCACTAAGTCTTGGAAGTTTCAAATTTCTTTTGCTACACTGCAGCAGTGTTTGCAATTGGCAGAGGGGCCTTGCAACCCCATCCGGAATTTTGGAAACCAGCTCACGTAGAATCATGTTGATACATTAAGGATCAATTTCTTATTCCTTTCAGTACCTGACGTAACCCAAGTCAGTGGCAGCAAGGACAGTGTGTCAGACAAAGCCAACTAGAACAAGATAGGATCGAAATCAAGGACATCTGCATCAACATTTCTGTCTATGGATCTCTTGAAATTGTTTCCATACCACATGGAATTCAGGGCTCGACTTAGGACTGAAAACTTGATTGGACCTTCGGTCCACCTCATCTAGACTTCACTTGGCCCGAGGTCAACTGACCTGGACCAAAATATTTGTATCAATAAAAACTATTAATTCACTATGCAAAAACATGTTTAAAAATAACGTGACTTCGAGTGGGTTTTGAGGAAAATATCGATCGCGGGCTATCGCGTTTCTCTTCGTATTTCTGAGGGACTTTTTTATTACTCATGCATTAAAATGTTGATAAAATACACCTGCAAAACGTCTGTTACAATTAGATTCTTTGAATCCCAAGGCTTGATTCCACTCGCCGCCGCGATATTTTCATTGCGAACCGCGGCCGCTAACTATTGCTGCTTTTTGATATCATCGTTTCCAAAAATTATTTTTATCTGAACCTCAGTGTATATGTAAAATTTTTTTCCGTGAAATATCCGCCGTAATCGGTCAATGTTTATTTTCCACTGTGCATTTGTCACTCGTGGTAGGTGTGAAAAATATGGCCTGTCATAAGGATGACAATCTCTTTACTTTGAATCCAAATTGTTTGCAGTCCAGCTATGAGATACCACTGATTGATGAAAGCGAAAACTTATTTCTCTAACATTAAATAGTTCCGAATGTTGTTTTTTAAAACAAAACTACCGAAGTAATTTGATCTGTTTGTTACACGTCGTCCAGTTTTAGCGTGTCCGTATTTCCTTTGCCATTTTTGTGCTTTTTTCAGCAACTGTGACAGTCGAATTTTTCAAGTAACAATTTTCTTATATTCTTTAAATGAATAACCTTTGCCGAATGAAGTAATTTTTACTGTAAACTTCTGTTATAATAAGAGATAAAGCCGCAGGTGTCCCAGATCAAGAAGATCGCCGACGCTTGTCGGGACTAGTCAAGTTTCTTTTGATCTTAGTAAAGCACGTGGCTTAAAAGACGATATATTTTGACAGTTTAAGAAATGTCAAGTCTTGTTGACTTTGGATTTAAAATATTAGTTTGGATGCGATTATGTTACGAGTAAGTTTTATTTTTGTTGAAACATACATCGAAAACGCTACAAAATGTAGTCGGTTGGCCTATGAATTTCAATTTAAAATGTATAAAAGACACACAAAAAGTGCGTGTTTTTAATATCTATGGAAAAGATTTAAATTTAATTATCGTAAACCTGTTCATCACACGTCAAGTACGGCGATTTTTTAACCCCGCAAAGTGCCGCGATGTTTCTCCGTACTCGAAGTCCCTCCAAGTTCTAAGTCACGCTATTTGGCGCGTTGGAGGTCTAAAAACTCGATTTCTTCGTTATAGATGGGTGTCGGTGACAAACGAAGCACGTTATTAATTTGTTCTAAACCCTGACAAC
Organism: Saxidomus purpurata; assembly: GCA_022818135.1. Taxonomy (NCBI): domain Eukaryota; kingdom Metazoa; phylum Mollusca; class Bivalvia; order Venerida; family Veneridae; genus Saxidomus; species Saxidomus purpurata. The sequence continues at coordinate 55,698,152 of JAFMSR010000003.1, forward strand.
AAGATTTGTGCCATTGTCATCTCATTTTTGATGTGGACCGGCGGACCAGCTTACTGGCGGTCAGTTGACCGTGGGCTTTTTACGCCACCCCCTGGGAATTAGTATCTGGGAGAGTTTTATCTGTGTGACGGTAGAATTCAGTACCAATTTGAATCCAAATCGGTAACAACTACATTATGATTCACAGAATTCTCAAAATTATATCAGCATCTGATTGAATTGAAAGCAGTGATAGCCACAGTTCAGCTTGTAGGTCAAAGAACTGTTCAGGTTCATTTAGTACCAGGTAGAATTGCAAGCAATAGCAGCTGGATCAGTATCTCTCTTTATTGTGTTCTCTAAGTAATTTAGTACCACATAGAATTGAAATCAGTAGGAGCTACATGGTATACGAGTCAATCTACAGAATTCTGGAATGTATTTCAATTTATGTCTGCAGTCAGTAGCAGCTGCATCAGTTTTGCAGTCATGACTTTTAATATGAGACAGAACTGAACATGTGACATCAGTTTTGCAGTCATAAAGAACTTGCCAAGATAATGTTTAGTATGGGACAGAATTAAAAGGAGTGATATCTACCTGTGACATCAGTTTTATAATCAAGACTACATGTATATTTAGTATAAAACAGAATGGCAAATCAGTGTTGGCTACATCTATCAGTCTGGTTATCTAATTTATTAACACTTCTTTAAGTTATAATTATTTTAGTACAAGACTGTCACAATCAATGACATACATGTACATGTGTGTGTATTTATGGAAACCTCCCAGCTAATGTGCTACCAGACAGAAGTGATAACCATCAGGTACATCAACATCAGAGTCTCCATCTACAGAATAGAAGTAGTCTATGGAAGTCGAAGTGATTAGCCATGTCCTTAGACTTTCATTGAAGTTTGGGCTTTATGATGTAAGGTAAGCCAGACCTAGGCTGGTGCTAGCATTTAGTTCTGATAGCAAGTTGATAATCAGATGGCCCGCATGGCCCATTAGAGTGTTAAAAATGATCAAAAGCATTGCCAGGTGTTTGGAAAAAAGTGATTTGTTGTGCACTGTCTTGCTACTAAATGTTTAAATCTAGGGCCAGCCTAGGTAGACACTTTTTGATTTGTGCATTGTTATTTAGATGAAGTTGTGTTGTGAAACATTGTCAGTTCAGTGAAGAACTGGAGGATTATGCAAAAAAAGCCAAGTGTTCACTCCACACTTCATGGGAGTAACTCGGAGACAAATAGCGTGACTTTTAGTGGGCTTGGAGTGCCTGAAGTGACTTTGAGTATGGAGAAATGTCTCGTCACTTAGCGGGAGAAAGTGGTTTCCGCGGCACTTCAAGTACAGGCAAATTAATGGGTTTACAGGACATGAAGATCAAATTTATTATATTCGAAAGAAATGTGTCTACACACACATATTTTTTGTGTTGTATGCATATTAAATTAAAAAATATTGGCTGACCGACCTACATTTGTACAGCGTTTTCAATACATTGTATCACCAAAAATAAAAATTACTCATATCATTATCTATTCAAAACTACGGAATCCTGTTAGGGACCTCGCGTCCTCGCCCCGCGTCTTTCGAAAACACCGTAGAAAAAAACCGCGATTATCGTTGGTTACATTCTCGCATCTTTTTCCTGTCAAATTGAATGGTTTCGCCACTATATTTCCATTGCAAAATCTTTTTAGAAAGGGCGAGATTTGTATTTTGTTTTAGCGCATTTTTTTTTACAGTTTTTAAACATCTTCGGTTAAAAAAACAACAACACTAGATTTGCGGAAGAATCTCGTGTTTTTTTTATGAAGTCGATTCAATGATGAGTTTAAAACCTTTTTTCGTATGAGCAGAGTAAGCATGCAGTACCTTGAAGGCAAAATTTGTGAAATTTGCAAAGAACAGAACATATCTGGTATAACAGACAGAATGTCAAGCGGAGGATCAGTTCAAAAGCCATTGAATGAGAGATTGTTAATGTTCATGTGGTATATGGCAAGTCTTGATAAATACTCTTCCATAGCTGATCGTTTTGGAACAAGCGAGAGTACTGCCTGCTGTACTGTCAGAAACTTAATTCACTTCATGAAGGAATACTTACTTGAAGAACTGGTTGTTTGGCCGACAGCAGACAAGCAGCTTCAAATTCAGGATATGTATAATGAACTTAAAAACTTTCCTGGTATTGTTGGATCTATAGATGGAACACATACTCAAATTAAAAAGCCATCTGTGAGGGGTATCGACTATTACAATAGAAAAGACTATTATTCAATAATTCTGCAAGCAGTAGTAAGAGAGGACATGAGATTTATTGATGTTTATGCTGGATGGCCAGGGAAGGTGCATGATGCACGTGTTTTCCGAAATTACCCCCTTTATGCACATGGACAAAATTTATGTAGAGCTGGTCATTTGCTGGGAGATTCAGCATACCCCAATTTACCATGGCTGCTTACTCCTTTCCGGGACACAGGGAATCTTTCAGAAATCCAGAAAAAATACAATACAACTCATGCTAGTATTAGGAACACAGTTGAAAGGGCTTTTGGACTTTTAAAGGGAAGATTTACCAGGCCTTAGTGTTAATCAGACACAGACACACTTATCTCCCCTGTATGTATTATCAAGAAAACCGACACCGACAACTGGCTTATAACTCTGCTTTTTCTTTGAAAAGTGGACCTAAAATTAAAAAGGCTCAAAAAGTACCTAAACTTACAGAGTAGTAAGGATGGTGTCCATCATGGAATCATCCAGGGATAGATCAGCATCTTCTTCATTGAAGTCGAAGCCGTCAATCATGACATTCAAATCTCCCATCATTTCAGCGAAATATGACAGTCGTGTGGTAGGTAAAAGTGGCACAAAGTGGTTTGGTATCCAATGTTGTGGTACCATATCTGTTCGCAGGGATGTCCACATTACTGTAACGCTTGGTTCATTGTGGTCACCTTGCCTTGGAAGTATGCTTCTATTCAGCACCTGCTTCACGGAACTCTGACCTATGATTGGGTACAGTGAAGAGATTTTCTTTTTTAGAACAGAGCTTAAGGCAAACAGCTGCCATATGCCCATATATGAACCTCTTTTACAGATTTTCACTGTCTCTTCTTCAAATATATTTTCTGTGTCTGTTTTTGTTACTTTGTTACCAGGTATATATTGCTCCTAAAACATTGTGTAGGTTTGATCAAGGAATTTGGATTCTTGTTCTGGAAAGTTTTCACCTCTGTTCAAATAATTGTTATCAATGTACAAGTCCGAGTTCAGACACTGTTCAATGGCTATTCTCACTCTCATTTCTTCTTGTGCGCTTTCATTGCCAAATAACAATATGCTACATGTATACCGTGACAACTGTTAGGAAAATTTTGTGCGCATGCATTTTACACAACATCTGTATCCTAAATGATGAAGGCGTTTATGAAATCTTTTATGAAGACCCGCTACCACAAATGGGACCAAATGTCGGCCATTTTAATGTGGATGATCTGGAAACAGCAGCAGTAAAACGACTGGCAATTGCCCGCAGACTTTGACTAGGATGAACTAATTTCAGAATCTAGAGCTTGTAATGGACAGATAAGACAATATTTCATACAGTTGTGGTAAGGATTTAGGAAGACTGATATTTCTTTCAGCTTGTGCATCTCTGCAATGAAGTGGGTTGTTACACAAAATATTGGTATATACATTGTAATACTATGTCACTTAAAATAAAAAATGCAGCCTCTATTTTCCTATTATTTGCCCTGGTGACCAAGTTTTTGAACCCACAGGACCCAGTTTTGAACTTAACCTAGATTTTATCAAGACAAACATTCTCTAAAGTTTCATGAAGATCCAGTAAAAAATGTGGCCTCTATTGTACTCACAAACTGAAATATTGTGTTTTTTAATAATTCAAGGCCCATAACTCTGGTGTCATTTGAGCAGTCTAGGCCATTATCGAACTTGTGCGAGATCTTGTGATCAAACATATTTCCTGCAAGTTCGGTTAACATTGATCAGGAAATGTGGTCTCTATCACATATACAAGCTGAAATACTGCATTTTTGAACATTCAATTTTTCAAGGCCCATGACTCTGGTGTCATTTGGCCAATCTGGTCCATTATCAAAATTATCCGATATCTTGTACCCATATATATATATCCTGCAAGTTTCTTGAAGATTGCTTGAGAAATGCGGTCTCTATCGCATATACAAGATGATGTTAACGCATGGACGTACGGCGGACAACACGCCAGGACATAAAAATAATTGGTCTTATTATCAGTTATATCACACTACTACAGTTCTATGCTGCAAAACCCTAAATACAGTCAAACCTGTGCTAACGGCCACCTCCGAATAAAGGTCAGATTTTGAGAAACCAGTACTGAATTATGAGTGAATTCACCTCCTAACAAAGGTCACCTTTGGGCAAAGGCCAGTTATTGTCTTTCCCTTGGGTGGCCTTTTACTGTATGTGTGAACATATTCATTTGAAAGAGTTGGACAGAGACCATGGATCTGTCAAAGCTTTGTATAACTGTTGACAACTTTGTGGTCCACGTGGTGCCTTTAAAATGTTCTTATGAATAGGCCTTAATTGTTGGGTTTCACAAACTTTACATAAAAACACACAAAATTTATCTGTTATTTCTTTATTTGCATTTTCTGCGGTAACAATAAATTATAATAATAATGGTAAATGAACAAATCAAAGCAAACATGGTAAATGTAAAAGAATTGAGACCTGTGAAAAATTAATTAAATTTCAATTAGGACTAGAATTTTTTTCTACAAAATACAAAAAACTGAAAGAGAGCAAGAGGATCACAACGGCCCTATATCATTCACCCGAGTATCATTGTACTTTATGCTAAAGGAGTGAAAGCTGTAAGAATGTATACATGAGAAAAAATAATTTTCAAAAACTATGTCGATTAAATGAATTCTAAGAAAGGAGGTTAAAAAAGGGGAAAAGTAAGATCGTCATTGCAAATGATGAGGAAAACCATATTCAACTAGAGTTGTGTCCACAGATCCCCCCATATGATGTCTCTTTGTTGGATGCAGAAATGAGTTACCCCAAGCAGACAGGAGCATCAGCAAAGGTGAAATCTATCTATGTCTCTCTCTCTGTCTCTATATATATATATATACATGGGTGACCTTGAGGTAGGTCAGTGTGTGTGGTTCATGACACACCCTTTGGGTTATGGGCAACACTTGTATGAAGTTATATCAAAATCGGTTCATGTGTTACACATGATGTGTATTGGAGTTGTAGCTCAGAAACAAAAAGTCGGACGGACACACACGGACAGGTGAAACACTATATAACAAACTGTACTATTGATCCAAATTTCATTGCTGCAACACTAAAAAAGAGAAAGTAGGTCAAAATGGCATGTTTAATGTCATCCTGGAAAAATGTTGAAATTTATTCGAAACAAATGAACAAATAAAGAAGTTTGAAGATGTTGTCTGAAGCAAAAATTTAGGGATGGACATACAAACGAACACCCAACAATCCTAAAATCACACATGAACATGATTAAGTGAGCTAAAAAACTATGCAGTGACAACAGCTTATGCTATGAGCTCTGTATTGCTCATTCGAAAAGCCAACCATTGATTCCCATCTGTTTAAAGGATTTTCTTTTTATAGCTCTATGCTGTAAAAAAAAAGTGCAGATCACTTGAGAGGTACATGGATAATGACCATCTGACCTTCGACCTCCAAGTCAGACCTTGATTTTGAACAAATGATGCTAGACATAACCAGGAGGCAAATATTGCTCTACTACATTGACTATGGTGTTACAAGCATACAAGGCCAAGTATCTTAACAAATCAAGTACAAATTGCAGACAATGAAAATAAAACAGAAAATAGGACATATAAAATGAAGGTTACACAATACTATGATGTAATGGGGTAAACTCTCCCCTGAAATGGCTTGATTTCTACATACATCATCTACATATTTAATGCTATCTTCTAACCAAATTAAGACAATCATTCTTAAATACAGTATTGCAAAAAAGAGAGACTATATTTTAGAAAAATTCCAAACAAATTTGACGAATTCTTTGTGGTACAGCTGATGTTGGTTTTGATATAATCGCTATCAAATCAAAATACGTTTATTTGTTAGAACAATTCATCGTCGGTTGGGAGTCAAAAGGTCGTAAATCTTTTCAAGAAATTTTACAGGAGACCACTTTTTTCCACTTGTTAGCTTACAGTAAAACATTTAGCCTTGTGTTTAAAGCGACTGCACTCCAGATGAACAAGTTACGCTAAAAAAAGAAAATTTTCAATTTCAAGAAAACAATTGTCATTACTGTATCAGGGGCATTGTATTATGATAACGTGACAAGTTTTCTAACAAAAGAAACACTTAAAATGTGTTGTTTTGCTAAGTTTTATTGTAGAAAATATCACCCCGTGACTAACGGGGTGGGCTCTTTGGTATACCAATATTTTTAACTCGCATCAAATCAGCTGACTCCGTAGTGTAGTAGGTTAAGCCGCTGTAAATTTTTTGTAAGCGCAAAGATCCGAGTTCAAAACCTGGCTCGGGTAAATTTTTTTTTCTACCTTTATTTTTAGCTCTTACACAAAGAAAATAATCTTGATGCTGACAAATTGAATATATATTGATTTTACCAAAAAATTAAAATTTACTAAGAATTTGGAGTGCAGTCGCTTTAAACACAAACAATATTCACCAGATGCGCATATGAATAACGTATAATGTTTGCCTACCCGTATCATTCAAGGGCGATAACTATGAGATACGATGTTTTGTCAAATTCTAAGACCGAGTTACGACATTTTTCACTTATGCTTACATGTAATAAATGAATGTTTTTGATTAATATGCTTGCTGTTTTGTTATTCATTATTCATGCCTTACTAAATAAAACTATTAAATATAGGTAAAAAACAGAAAATTCCAATTTTGAGGTTTTATGTCCGTTCTTAACAATCTTGCAGTCCTACAGGCGGGTAGATTCCAAACCAGCTTTCCTGGAAAGTACCAGTTCTAGAATCCTTTCAACACACAGTACTAAGTGTTCTCAAAGAAAGATCCATGGTTGGTAGCTAGGCTCAAACCTATGACCCTCAATCGGTGTGAGAAACTGCATTGATTTCAAGTGGGCAACCTTGATGCGGTTCTAGAACCAGAAAAACATATCATTTTAAGTTTTAATTGGTCAAAATTAAAGCCATCCGTATTACGGTATCAAAGTTTTATTCAAACTGATTAACAAATAACCGAAAATTTTGTGTTAATGCAGTAACACAATTATAACACAATATGAACTATAATACAAAACAGTAAAAGAACCACTCCGTGTTATAAAGACTGTCAGCCTTAGAGTCATCCAAGATTAAGTTTTTCAGCATTAATAATTTCATGCAAATAAAAAATCATCTTCATTTAGAACATTATGTTATATGACACAACACTCACAACTAAACATAAAACATGTACTATAATAAAACCGGCCGGAATCCAGAACTTAAGGCTGCATGAAACAATATGAATGTACTGAACATGGATCAAACATACTACATGTATACATTTTCAAACGCTCTTCAAAACATCCTTTCACAGTTAATAGCTAAGGTTGTCGTAGAATCCCTGAAAATCTCGAGGTATCACACTTTTGAGCTCTTGAAGATGTTCGTACTTGGTCGCCTTTATTTTCAGGCGACCGTCATGCAGTTGCGCTGGTTCATCGTGTAGGTAGGTGTAGTCAGTTTTTCGTGCCTTGTGGGGGAAATCTGTTAATTCGCCGTCGAATGAGAGCTTGTATTGTACAGTCCCATCTGGGTTGCAATGCACTATGCGCAGATCAGTTACCACTGGATCTCCTACTTTACTTCCTGGCCTAATTGACAAGTAATAAGATAGCTCAGTATACTTCCTGAAGAAACCATTATCTACATAATGAACCGTGTAGGGCTGACTTGGTCTGGCAGAAGCTAATGAGTCAACATAGTTTTGGGGCACATAGATATTCTTGTTTTTAATTTTTCTCTCCACAACACTGTGCACCGCATCTACTTCCATTTGGGTGTGACCCTTTTCTAAATATTTTTGGGTTATTTCAATTCCAAGTTTTTTAGAAATGTGGCATAATGCATTTGTAAGTATACTGTTTCTATTCTGATACCCACAGCCATCGCTAAACACTATTACATGTTTAATGGCACTGTCCTTTAACACAGCAGATTCAATGTAACTAGCAACACAACTAGCAAATGAGTTTGCGGACAAATCACCTTCACCTTCATGCCAAAAAAAACATGTAACTTCTTTAGTTGGCAGATCGAAAATCGTAAAATTGTGACACGCCAGTTTAGTTTTGTAATATAACGCACTTGCGTTAAGTCTTGGTGACAAAAGCACAGACTGCAGGTCCATGGTTATAACTCTAATAGAAGTATCGGATTGTGCTAGTTCTTTATCTCGATCTTTTTCTGCTCTTGCAGCAGTTTTTCTCTGTTGATGAGCCTCAAACTGCTCATCAGATATGGAACCAACCTGATGGCCACTACAAACATCACACTGATCCTTTTTCGGTTTATATAGTCCCAAATTCATTCGTGAAAATTCTTCCTCCACAAGGCGTCTACTGGCTACTTTGTCAACACATTGTCTTTTATATTCATTATACAGGGCACTAAACGTGTCGAATACTGGCTCAAGATACAGCTTAGTACTAGATGACCGACAATAATGAGATTCCATTGTCGGCAGCGATAAGAGAAAGTTACGAACACTTTCTATCAGAGCGCTATGTCTTTCAGCTTGAGCTTGCTTGCGTCCCTCTGTAGGAATTAAAAAGACGCCATGAGTTTTGCAGATACTAAACAACATTTAAATACATGTAGAATATTAATAATGAAATTATTTACAGCACAATTACAGTACAGAAACAGAGTGTTCACAAATATCACTTTTTTGCTCGTTTAAGTATTGTGAATTTCTTGATTAGTTCTTTATTAGACGTATAATCAGTAATGCAATATGAAGTATAATTATGTATGTCTGTGATATTGCTATTGGTGTATCTTGATCCATATAATATTTTTAGCCCCATGGCTGGCATAGGTAAGCTATTACGTCTGTCCGTCTGACCGTCCGTCCGTCCGTCCCCACTTACAAATTCGTGTTCGGACTGTAACTTTGTCATGCATTGAAGGATTTTAAAATAACTTGGCACACATGTCTAGCACATCAAGACGCGTGTCGTGTCCAAGACCCACATCCCTACCTCAAAGGTGAAGGTCACACTTGGAGTATGAAGGTTATGGAATCCTCTATATATGCACACGTTCGTGTCCGGACTGTAACTTTGTCATGATTGAAGGATTTTAAAATAACTAGGTACACATGTCTAGCACATCAAGAATACGCCGCAAAACCCACGTCCCTAGCTCAAAGGTCAAGGTCATACTTAGAGTTTCAAGGTAATGGATTCCTCCATATAAGCATTTGTGCACAAATTCGTGTCCCGACTGTAACTTTGTCATGCATTGAAGGATTTTAAAATAACTTGGCACAAATGTCTAGCACATCAAGAGGTCCCTAGCTCAAAGGTCAAGGTCATACTTAGAGTTTGAAGGTAATGGATTCCTCTATATATGCATATATGCACACATTCTTAGCCCGGACTGTAACTTTGTCATGCCTTGAAGGATTTTAAAATAACTTGGCACAAATGTCTAGCACATCAAGACGACGTGTCGCGTGCAAGACCCACGTCCCTAGCTCAAAGGTCAAGGTCATACTTAGAGTTTGAAGGTAATGGATTCCTCTATATAAGCATATATGCACACATTCGTGTCCGGACTGTAACTTTGTCATGCCTTGAAGGATTTTAAAATAACTTGGCACAAATGTCTAGCACATCAAGACGACGTGTCACCTGCATGACCCACATCCCTACCACAAAGGTCAAGGTCACACTTAGAGTTTATAGGTAATGGAATCCTGTATATATGCATACATTTGTGTCCGGACTATAACTTTATTATGCTTTGAAGGATTTTAAAATAACTGTGCACAAATGTCTAGCACATCAAGCGGATGTGTCGCGTGCAAGACCCAAGTCCCTATCTCAAAGGTCAAGGTCACACTTAGTGTTTAAAGTAATGGAATACTGTATGCATGATTACTCTGTCATGCATGGAAGGATTTTAAAATTACATAGCACATTTATTGAGCACATGGAGAGGACACAGACTGTGAGGCACCTCTTTCGGGGGCATTCATCACTTGGGAGGGACAGCTCTTGTTTTGTGATATCTTGTGTATGTGATCATGTGATTCTGGTGATATTTGTTTTTGATACATTGCCTGTGATAAATATGTTTTTACATTGATGTCTTTCTGTCTGTGATATTCTCCTGTCTGTGATATTACTTTATATAATTTACCTAAATCATTTTTAAGTGTTTTTAAACTAAATAATAAAATTTTATTGTGAATTAAATGTATGCATAATAAATTAAATATTTTTACAATTATTATTTATACCTGATGATGTCGATTTCTCAGGAATACCAGAAGTTGAGTTGTTTACCCATCCATAGACTGTTCTCTCGCCAATTCCAAGCGTCGATAGAAACATATTTTTGCAGACGCACACCCTCTTGCCATCTACTCGTAGAAAGTACCTAAAGCTCAGACTTCTTCTACTGTTTTCTACAGTTTTTTCATTGACCGCTTCTGACCCAACAAGTGAGTTTACATAAACTTTTCTTCCATCCCATGTCATGTTTTTCCAAAAATTTGAGAATATGATTTTTCTGTTATTTTCTGTAATCTTTGCACATTGTTTAACGCCTGATTTTTAGCTCGACTTTTCTATGAAAAGGGGAGCTATCCTACCCCTTGCCCGCGCCGCGTCGGCGTGCCATCACACCTTGGTTAAGTTTTTCGTACCACCCCACTTTATTTCAAAAGTATTAAGAGGTATGGCTTTGAAACTTACCATACTTGTTTACCATCATAACCTCCATCTACAGACAAGAGTACATAACTCTGTCAAGGTTTTTGACAGAATTATGGCCCTTTTTTTACTTAGAAAGTGTATTGAGCTTGGTTAAGTTTTTCGTACCACCTCACTTTATTTCAAAACCACTGGAGGTATTGCTTTGAAACTAACCGTACTTGTTTACCATCACGACCTTCATCAACAGACAAGAGGACATAACTCTGTCAAGGTTTTTGACAGAATTATGCCCCTTTTTGACTTAGAAAATACATTGAATATGGGTAAAATCCACTTATTACCTTAACCCTTTGAGAAATTGCTTTGAAACTTTTAATGCTATTTCACATCATTACCCCCATCTGTACGCAAGAGAAGGTAACTCTGTCAGGGATTTGTTTTAAAAATTAAGGCCTTTTATCAACTTAGAATCTTGGTTAAGTTTTTCGTACCAGTCCACTTTTTGACTGAACTGTTTGAGATATTAATTTGAAAGTTGGAATACTTGTTTACCATCATGATTCCCAAACATGGGGAGGAGAAGGTAATTCTGTCAAGGATTTTATTTGAATTATGGCCCTTTTTGATTTAGAAACTCAGTTAAAATTTCCACTTGTTAACTTAACCAATAGAGATATTACTTTGAAAGTTGGAGTACTTACGTACCATCGTAAGACCTAGCTGTAAGCAAAAGAAGATAACTCTTCTTGATTTGTACTTACAAATCCCTAGTTGAAGTCTTGTGTGCTATTAACTGTCAAAGTTTTGTTTTATTGGCAAGCACTAAAAAAGTCGAGCACGCTGTCCTACTGACAGCTCTTGTTCACATCGCTTGGAACAATTTCTTTGTGTCTGGTGCGTTCTGGTTTTTCGGCCTGAAGACCCCATTTGCCGTCAACCTTTTTCAGACCTTTGTATTTTTCTCCTTCCATGCGGAGACGTTTTGCAGTTTTCCTTTTACATTCTGATTTCTTTTTTGCTCGTTTCTGTGGTACATTTACATCGGTTTCAACATTTGCATTGGTTTCAACAACTTCCTCGTGATCTATGACATCACTGTTATCAGAAGACGAATCACCCGAGTCCCCTTTGAGCTCAAAGTCAGGGTCATATAAAGTATCATCAAAATCATAGAACTTCTCCTCCAATTCAGTGGCTATGAACTCGCTAACATCTTGTAATTGAGAATCGGCACATTCAAAACTACTCAAAACACTTAAACCTTGATTAATCACTTCGCCAACATTTTCTACGTCCGCATCTTGAGCAGGTAATTGTGTACAGATTTCAGCTGAATCCTTACATTCTGCATCATTATTGTTATTATCGTCTTTCAATTCACTCTTATCAGCAACATTTTCTACTTCAAAATCAGCAGGTAGTTGAGTACAGTCTTTGGAAGAATCCATACATTCTGCATCATTTATTGTGTAGTCACTGACATTGTTAATTCACTTCTTTTAGATTGTTTCTGTAAGGATAACTGAAGTAATAGTTTACCTCTAGACAACGCCATCTTGAAAGTTTGTTGCACTTCTACCTGGCTTGCACTTAGGGCAATGGATGCGGTTTTCTCTCAAATCCTCAAAGTGAGACTGATTTAAGTGTTCGTCAGGAAATGTTGGGTGAATGCAATGTATATGATAGTATCTTGAACATTCCTCAAAGAGACATCTAACGTAGAACGTTCCGTCTGGTAATGTAAGTAAAAATGGTCCTACATTAACAATTTGCTGAAGTAAAAATATTAAGCTATTGAAATCGGGTTTGTACTGACATAAGTGGCACTTGTAAGATTGAATATTCGTCTCTGATACTGATTCCGTGTCTATTTCACCGGAGTAAGACGTCCCTGAAAAAGATAAATGTGCAATAGATACTATTTTGTCTTTTAAATTGGTCTCAGAAATAATACATCAAATATCTATATAGCGACAAAAGGTCGTATCTCGATTTTAGCAAAAAAAAAAATAACAGTGCAAAACGTTGTATCTCATGTTTTGATTTTAAATTTCATTTTTATAGTTAAACTGTCAATATACAAATGTGAATATCAATGATATATAAAGACTTAATATGATCTGTTGTGAAATATTCCTTCAAAATGTGTGTGGTGAAATGAATGCATTTCAGAAATTGAAAAATATCCCACCCACATTAGCAACCGAAAGTCAGTAGCAATTAATTCATATTTATATGCACATAACTATGACATACGAAGAGCATTAAATGACTAAAGCACCTTAATACAGCTCATGTACCAATAACAGTTTAATGTAATGATTGTAATACGACATTTCGTCACGTGCCTATACTGAAATAACTGATTGGCCTAGAGTTACAAGAATTAAACATAAAATCGGGCATCACTTTACAAAACTATATAAATCAAAAGGTCATTTTCCAAAAATATCGGAGTTACGACCTTTTGACTCCCAGCCGACGTCATGCTGAATCAGTTTTCAATCTTTAGTATAATGCTTTTTCTTTTATCTCTTAATTTGGAAGGCCGTATTGAAAATTAGATTATACATGTCCATATGTCTAAATATGTCACCTTCGGTGAATAAAGCTTTTATTAGCTCGTCTGATTTTTGAAAAAAATGACGAGCTATTGTCGTCACTTGATTGTCGTCGTCTTCGTCGTCGTTGTCGTCGGCGTTAGTTAAGTTTTGCGTTTAGGTCACTTACATGGAAACTATCAAAGCTATCACTTTGAAACTTAGACAACTTATTCATCTAAAACCCTTCTTCAAATTGTATGCTTAAGATGCTGAGTGTGACCTGTTTTTTGGGGTAAAAAACATGACTTTTGATGGATTTTGGTTGATTTTGAGAATTGGACATAGGTTTTTCATTTTTTGTTAGATTGATTTCAAATTTTCACAAACAATTAATGGATAATGTACTCCAACATAATCAAATGGGTTTGTGAGTCATACATTGAGGTGGGGACGGGGGAGGGGGGGCGATATTTTAGTATTTTTGGACTTAGTTTTAGCTAGTCTGATTTTTCAAGTTTTGCGTTTAGGTCACTCACATGCAAACTATCAAAGCTATCACTTTAAAACTTGGAATACCTGTTCACTATCAAATGTACTATAGAATGAAGGAAGAGTTTTACAAGTTATTTAACCCTGTTAGTATTTTGACTGGATTATTGCCCCTTCTTAACTTAGAAAGTTTAACACACACCATTTTTGTAACAGTGAATATAATGCAACCAAACTTGGTGTATAAGAAGTATTTATGAATATCTTTAATTGAATTGTGTTTTGGGGCTCCTGGGGTCAAAAGGTCACTGTTACTAAAAATAGGAAAACTGTAATATATTCAATATCTTTAGATACAGTTGACATAATGTAACCAACTTTTGTTTGCAGTAAGTATTTAAGAAGATATTTGATGGGTTGTGTTTTAGGGCTCCTGGGGTCAAGGTCACTGTAGCTAAAAATAGAAAAATGGTAATTATTCAATATCTTTAGTTACAACTGACATAATGTAACTAAATTATTAAGTGTGTAATACATATAAATAAAAACATTTATTGGGATTGTGTTTGGGATCATGGGGTCAAGGTCAAGTTTTTTTTTTCTAAAACTAGAAAAATGGGAAATATACAGTATCTTTAGTTAGTTGCTATTGAATTATTGTGAACACAGTAAACTGTTAGTGTATAGTTATTAATTACAAAAACCTTTTGTGGGATTGTGTTTCAGGGTCAAGGGGGAGACATAATTACCATTCCTAATTGCTTGGCAACCTTGGAATGTAAGCAAAAATACATGACCCAGTCCATATTGCTGGTTGTAAATGGTAACAAAAACTAAATAACAAATTAAATGTAACAGTGCTTTGAAACACAGTTGGTTTCCTATGAAAGGAAAACTTTCTAGACGATCATCGTGTTAATCAATCAGAATTGTCAGTGTATATATTTCGCTTAACAGTTTGATTTTCATAATGCCCAAAGTAACACTGGTGTATATGGGAGGTTAATTTGACAATTTTTATACCCCCGAAAGGAAGTTTGGGGGTATATAGGAGTGTAAGGTTGGGAATTAGCTCCATTTCTTTTTCATTTCAAACAGCATAATTGATAAGCCACACCATGTAGACTTAAACAAGATCTTTTAATTTGTGATCATTCATTGTTGTTCATGTCCATCCAATAGTTATTACAATTCTATTTCTATTCATAAAACATATTTATTCCTTTGCTTTACTGTCAGTCTAAACTTAATTCATTTCTAAACAATCTTCTAATTTAACTCGCTTTCTGAAACTTTCTATTTTAAACTTAACATCTTAACTAACTTATTCTAACTGACTCCCTCTACAATTCCAAAACATTTTTAATGACTTTTAAGCCACGCCTACTTCACTCTGTGAGACTGGTCATTTTTATCCAATCACAAGATACAAATTAATTATCATCAGATCAGTTTTCTAACTAAAATCAAAAGAACTCACACCTACATGTTACTCAGTGGTCAGCCTCTATTTGCAGACTTTCAAGGTGTCATATACCAGACTCTTATCTAATATAATTTTCAATGGCCATACTGTAACCAATTGACCATACTGACCACCCAGAAATACATTTCATTACAAGCTGCTAGATACTCTTTGAAGATATATAACAAACTAATTATCAACATTATCAATTTCATGACTCCGTTACAGGAGTCACCCGGTGGTTGGTCTGTCGGTCGGTCGGTCAGGCGGTCCGTTGCATTTTCCTTGTCCGGAGCATAACTTGAAAACTACTAGTTGGAATTCAGTACAACTTCATACAGTGGTCAAGCACAATGAGAGGAAGTGCAGTGTACAAGAACCATAACTCTATCTTGAGTATTTACAGAGTTATTTCCCTTTGTTACTTTTCCTTGTCCGCAGCAGAACTTGAAAACTACTGGTTTGAATTAAATTTAACTTTATACAATGGTCAAGTACATTGAGAGGAAGTGCAGTGGACAAGAACCATAACTCTATCTTGACTCATTACAGAGTTATTGCCCATTTTTCCTTTTCCTTTTCGCAGAGCATAACTTAAAAACTACTGGTTGGAATGCAATACAACTTCATACAATGGTCCAGCACAATGAGAGGAAGTGCAGTGTACAAGAACCATAACTCTATCTTAACTCATTACAGAGTTATTGCCAAGAACAGTATCTCTATTTTAGTGTTTTTTGCAAGGTATTCTGTTACTACGAACTTCCTCAGTTTATAAAGCAGTCTTTCGGGGGTATTAATCGCATTTAGTGATAGCTCTAGTTAGTTTTGCATTCAACCCATTTTAGACCACACTTTTCAGTAACAGCTGGCAACATTTCATGCACTACATTTAAGAGGTTTGTCAGAAATAACCTAAATAACAAATATCTTAATTTTGGCAGGACAGGACATCGCTGTCCACTTAGCCCTTTGGTTAGCTCACGAAATTGTGTGACCCGGGTTCTGTTCCTGTTCTGGTTAGTATGAGAGATGGTAGGTCACCAAATTGGACAGGTGTGTTACTTTTCCTTGTCCGCAGCAGAACTTGAAAACTACTGGTTTGAATTCAATTTAACTTTATACAATGGTCAAGTACATTGAGAGGAAGTGCAGTGGACAAGAACCATAACTCTATCTTGACTCATTATGGAGTTATTGCCCATTTTTCCATTTCCTTTTCGCAGAGCATAACTTAAAAACTACTGGTTGGAATGCAATACAACTTCATACAATGGTCCAGCACAATGAGAGGAAGTGCAGTGTACAAGAACCATAACTCTATCTTAACTCATTACAGAGTTATTGCCAAGAACAATATCTCTATTTTAGTGTTTTTTGCAAGGTATTCTGTTACTACGAACTTCCTCAGTTTATAAAGCAGTCTTTCGGGGGTATTAATCGCATTTAGTGATAGCTCTAGTTAGTTTTGCATTCAACCCATTTTAGACCACACTTTTCAGTAACAGCTGGCAACATTTCATGCACTACATTTAAGAGGTTTGTCAGAAATAACCTAAATAACAAATATCTTAATTTTGGCAGGACAGGACATCGCTGTCTGCTTAGCCCTTTGGTTAGCTCACGAAATTGTGTGACCCGGGTTCTATTCCTGTCCTGGTTAGTATGAGAGATGGTAGGTCACCAAATTGGACAGGTGGGCTTTCTATGGTTTCCTCTCACAGTAAGGCCACCATACGCCATCATCTGCACAGTCGGTATAAAAGCTCTTCAGAGCCTATGTTTCTTGTTATTTGTATACCTTTGAGCTTGATTTTAAACTGTGATATTATTATTATCACCTATTCTTAGTTCTGACTTACCTCCATCATTTATCTTCCTTATAGTTGGTAAATCAAACCTGGCTGTTATTTGAAGTCCATCTGGATACCTTAGAGGGAGCGTCTGCCAGTATCTGAAACAGGGATGAAAACTATTCATAGCTTCAAAACTAGTCGGTCAATAGCTATTCATAGCTAATGTTAATTGTATTATACCATACCGACAAGAAATAAAATTTGTATTGTATTGTATCAGATCATACACGAACACATGTGACCTAAATTTTTGAATTATTTTTAGGAAATTTCAACTTTCAGTTTCCCATTCTACTTCGTAGATCTACCACGTAGACCTATAGCATAAACATATCTATTTAACCTGCCAAATCTGTATAATCATCATTAGAGAAATAATATACACAAGACTATACCCGCCGATTCCATCGTCTCCTTTCTTCACAGACGCCATATTTCTTTAACTGTTTTCTTACCTCCAATGAACGAGAACTTGTTAATCTCTAAACCTCAAGCAAGATTTCAGCCGTGAAGAAAGTGGAAAATTAACAGAAAGTCGTGAATAGTCAGTCGAATACAAAATTTCAGAAAAGTGCTTCACGGAAAAGCGTTACTTCACGATTTACCCAAGTCGAATACGCCTATTGTATGCTATCTATTTTTATGACCAAATTCCCTGAATGACCCCACACTGCCCACAGAGATTAATTACCTTGCCTCCTGTTTACATCAGTAAATGAAGATTTGCAAAATAAAGGGCAGTTACAGTAATTTTGTTTATAAAACATGGAAAAAGGATTTGACACATAATTATGGGTTCATCCTATTTCCTCCCTATTTTAGTTTCAAGTCAGTTACAGTTAAATTAATTTTAGAATCAAACTTCTGCACACCTGAGAAAATAAACATAATTTTAAGAATTCCCAGAATTTACTTGAAATTCAGATTCTTTATTTCATGTCATCTAATTTGCATCCCGATAAAAATTATGTGGTCATAAAAATAAGCCTTCATGAAACAATGATTTTTTAAAACTTTTTCCATGTTTTTGGACTTAGAATATTTCACTCTTTTCCATATAACTACTACCATGAAATTTTCTAAGTCCAATTCTAACAAAAAAGCCAGCGCAAGCTTGCATAGCTATCGCAAGCTTGCAGAATTCTGTATGAAAATACTTGCAAGCTTGCGGCAAGCCTACAGAAAGAATTATTAGCCTCTGCAAGCTTACCGCAAGCTTGTTGTAAGCATTCATTTTGGTTTGGGAACTCCAATGACATTTCACAGGTATGAGCTACCGGTAACTTCTCTGTTCCATTTACAAAATTTATCTCTAGCTTCTTGTCAAACCCAAGAGGTGGGACTCTGTCGGTGCCTGTCCAGAATGATAGCAGATCTTCAAAGTTGACTTCCAAGGAATCATCTACAAAAGAAATTTTTAATATTGAAAGTCAAGAGATAAAACAGGACATCAACAGTATTCATTTTTATGCCCCCGAAGGGTGGCATATTAAAATCGCACCGTCTGACCGTCTGTCCGTCTGACCGTCTGTCCGTCCGTCCGTCCGTCCGTGCGTCCCCACTTACAAATTCGTGTCCGGACTGTAACTTTGTCATGCATTGAAGGATTTTAAAATAACTTGGCACACATGTCTAGCACATCAAGACGACGTGTCGCGTGCAAGACCCACATCCCTACCTCAAAGGTGAAGGTCACACTTGGAGTATGAAGGTTATGGAATCCTCTATATATGCACACATTCGTGTCCCGGACTGTAACTTTGTCATGCATTGAAGGATTTTAAAATAACTAGGCACACATGTCTAGCACATCAAGACGGCGTGTCGCGTGCAAGACCCACGTCCCTAGCTCAAAGGTCAAGGTCATACTTAGAGTTTGAAGGTAATGGATTCCTCTATATATGCATATATGCACACATTCGTGTCCGGACTGTAACTTTGTCATGCATTGAAGGATTTTAAAATAACTTGGCACAAATGTCTAGCACATCAAGACGACGTGTCGCGTGCAAGACCCAGGTCCCTAGCTCAAAGGTCAAGGTCACACTTAGAGTTTGAAGGTAATGGATTCCTCTATATATGCATATATGCACACATTCGTGTCCGGACTGTAACTTTGTCATGCCTTGAAGGATTTTAAAATAGTATGGCACAAATGTCTAGCACATCAAGACGACGTGTCGCGTGCAAGACCCACATCCCTACCACAAAGGTCAAGGTCACACTTAGAGTTTATAGGTAATGGAATCCTGTATATATGCATACATTTGTGTCCGGACTATAACTTTATTATGCTTTGAAGGATTTTAAAATAACTTGGCACAAATGTCTAGCACATCAAGCGGATGTGTCGCGTGCAAGACCCAAGTCCCTACCTTAAAGGTCAAGGTCACACTTAGTGTTTAAAGTAATGGAATACTGTATGCATGATTACTCTGTCATGCATGGAAGGATTTTAAAATTACATAGCACATTTATTGAGCACATGGAGAGGACACAGACTGTGAGGCACCTCTTTCGGGGGCATTCGTCACTTGTGAGGGACAGCTCTTGTTTACACCAATCTCAAAAGAACTTCAGCTTTTACAAGAGGGCAAAATGATGGTCGCTCACCTGAAACAAATATGCTTTGTGTTTGGATATCAAAGTGACCCTGTTTCAAATTCATTTAAGCTTTATCTAAGACAAACACTTGCTATCTCCCATGAAGTGTGGTTTGAAAATGTGGCCTTGAGAATGGAAGCCAGGTTTTGACTGTAATTTAATCCAGTGACATAATTTCTGACCTTAACATAAAACCACTAAACATGTATGTGTTAGTTACCTATACAGTCTTGCAAAAATGTCTCAAATGAATATACAGTATCTGACTCTCCTGTTCTGAAATTGCTGCCTTCTTCACTAAAGACAGATAAAGTGTTAGCAACTGCTACAAAATATTCCATGTAAAATGCATTTTTTTACTTTATATCTTAATAAAAACTCACTAATCTTTGCAGTCTGTCCAGCTACCCTACCAAGGCATTAACCATTGCAGACTTTATTATATTTGACAATTGTGCCTTTGGAATTTGGGGACATGCTGTCTTAAAGATTATATTTTAGTTTATATAAGATAGTAGAAACAGTGTAACTTGACTAATGTTAAAAACCAGTGAGTACACATTGTCCAAACTGGGTGTGCATAGAATGAACTAATCTGAATGGACACAGTCATGTGATAGAGATAGGAGTGAAGAAAGCAAAACTATGACAACTATGAGACTGTATCATGCCTGATGATTGAATTACCAAGATATACCCATATACATGTATCATAGGTTCTAACTAAGTGTAGAACTTGTCAATGCTCAAGTTGTTGCTCAGTCATGAAAATGTGGCTTACCTACTAGTATGCATTTATAAGTGCAGACTATATAAGCACCTTTTGTGAAGGGTTCAGCATAAAGATTAAACTGGGAACATATCACACAATTCTGGATACTGATACAGTAACAATGGCTTTCCAGAATGGCTGTCTGGTGTACTATGTCTGACTGTGTGTTGATTCCATTCCTGTCTAATTCTGTCTAGGTCTGCTTGGATCAACTGGTTGAAACAAAATCTAAGACACTCTGAAAAAAAATAAGTATGTGCAAGAATATTAAATATATCAAGAGACAATGACTATGAAGCCATATATTTACTATTGAGATGACTCAAGTATGTGGTTGTTGCCATCAGTATGTAGCCAAGTCAATCATCTTTTCTATGTTGTCTGGTCAGGCTATCTACTCTCAGCTGCACATATTTACTTTTAAACTTGATACATGTTTTAATATCTATGGACTACATTCGTCCAAAATTTTATCAAGACAAACATTCTGACCAATTTGATACCCAGCATAAAAATTGGTCAGAATGTTAGTGTTTTAAGTTTTGAATCTAAGTCACCTTAACATAATAGAGGCCACATTTTGCATTCAGTCATTAGAGGTGTAACGATACGCTTTTCTCACGATACGATACGTATCACGATACACAGTTGCGATATGATACGTAATGGTTCGATACGATACATCTACTGTTCCAAGACATTGAATGGATAAAGTCTGAATAAACAAGTGGATGGAAATATTTATTAAGATAAAAGTAGTTGCTAATTGCTAAACTGGCGACCAAAACATTTCCAACGCATTTTTCAATTCAACATGAATCGGCAGACATTTTAGTAAGCTTGCTGAACTATAATTCAATCATGAGCCACTATTGGTTAATCAATATTTCTAAGCCAATGAAATTCGACATAACAAAATAGTTTATTCAAATGGGTTAATTCCCTTTACACTGAATACCAACAGTAAATGCTGGGCTGTACCGTACCGAACCGAATTTCGGTAATGGCGTACCGTGAACCGCGAAAGTAAAAGAAACCGCGTGCATCGTGAACTGCGATAAATCGTTACACCTCTATCAGTCATCATAAAAATATAGAAGATTTAAGTTGATGAGCATTGTAACTGGGGTGAACGATATAGGGCCGTCATTGCCCTCTTCTTAATATAATATTTAGATGAAAAATAAAACATATTAAAAAGTTATACCTTATAGAAAAGACATTTAATAGTTGATCCCATGTTTTTACAAGCTAACCACTTGCAAACAGAAGGGTTGTTAATAAGGATGCTAAGATATCCTGCAGCACCATTCTATCTCTTTTGCTAATGTTTCTGGTCCTGGTGTTGTTTGGAAACATTTCGCAAAGCTCCAACTTGTTTGGTCTGAGCACCAAGTACTCGGGTCAGAATTTTTCCCTAACGGATCTTCACACTGATGGTCTGTAACAATCTCATCATAATGAAATGTTTTGATATTATTTAGATCTATGTTACTATATAATTTTTAAAAAGGAGGACAGTATAATTCGTTACAACTGTATATATGGAACTACTTGTTTGTAAGTAAAGAGTTTGGCCGTTCTGTTAACACTGGATCCGATTGAATAAATCAATCGATCCAAAAATTGATCAGAATGTTAGTGTTTTTAAGTTTTGAGTCTAAGTCACCTGAGGTCTAAAACAGGCTATAGATCAGCATTGTGAATAAAGAAAAAGCTTTTAAACATAATGAGGCCACATTTTGCATTCGGTCATAAAAATATAGCAGATTTTAGTTGATGAGCATTGTAACTTGGGTGAATGATAAAGGGCTGTCATTGCCCTCTTCTTAATAATAATATTTTATAGAGATAAAAAATAGAACATTCTAAGAAGTTATACCGTATAGAAAAGACATGTAATAGTTGATCCCATGTTTTTACAAGCTAACCACTTGCAAACAGAAGGGTTGTTAATAAGGATGCTAAGATATCCTGCAGCATCATTCTATCTCTTTTGCTGGTGTTTCTGGTCCAGGTGTTGTTTGGAAACATTTCGCAAAGCTCCAACTTGTTTGGTCTGAGCACCAAGTACTCGGGTCAGAATTTTTCCATAAAGGATCTTCACACTGATGGTCTGTAACAATCTCGTCATACATTTTGCTGCATATTCCAATAGGACATTTGCATCTGCCCTTTGGTTTTGTTCCAGAGCAGTTACTGTTATACTGCTGAAGGTATGTGGTTGAAGAACATGTCGTTTGGTTTTGTTCCAAAGCAATTTCTGTTGTACTGATGAATGCTGAAGGTATGTTGTTCAAGAACATGCCGTTTGGTTTTGTTCCAAAGCAATTTCTGTTGTACTGATGAAGGTATGTGGTGGAAGAAAATGCTGTTTGGTTTTGTTCCAAAGCAGTTACTGTTGCACTGCTGAAGGTATGTGGTGGAAGAACATGCCATTTGGTTTTGTTCCAAAGCAGTTACTGTTGTACTGCGGAAGGTATGTGGTTGAAGAACATGCCTTTGTTTTTGTTCCAAAGCAGTTACTAACACATTTACTATTTCTTCCTTTTCTTTTGGCTCACTGACTTTCTTAGTAGCAGGCACCCGAGCTTTCTTCTTCAGCTTTTTACTACGAGTACGAATATTTTCAATTACTGCTTTAATCCGCTCTCGTCTTCCCTGCAAATTATGAAGTTTATTAGCTGTACATCTGACATTCAACAAGAATCTGAATTCTGAAAGAATTGACCACTTAAATGTATACATAAATTATTATTGTATTACACAACACGCTACATTTGGATTCTTCGCAAAGCTCCAACTTGTTTGGTCTGAGCACCAAGTACTCAGGTCAGAATTTTTCCATAAAGGATCTTCACACTGATGGTCTGTAACAATCTCATGATAATGAAATGTTTTGATATTATTTAGATCTATGTTACTATATAATTTTTAAAAAGGAGGACAGTATAATTCGTTACAACTGTGTATATGGAACTACTTGTTTGTAAGTAAAGAGTTTGGCCGTTCTGTTAACATTGGATCCGATTGAATAAATCAATCGATCCAAAAATTGATCAGAATGTTAGTGTTTTTAAGTTTTGAATCTAAGTCACCTGAGGTCTAAAACAAGCTATAGATCAGCATTGTGAATAAAGAAAAAGCTTTTAAACATAATGAGGCCACATTTTGCATTCGGTCATAAAAATATAGCAGATTTTAGTTGATGAGCATTGTAACTTGGGTGAATGATAAAGGGCTGTCATTGCCCTCTTCTTAATAATAATATTTTATATAGATAAAAAATAGAACATTCTAAAAAGTTATACCTTATAGAAAAGACATGTAATAGTTGATCCCATGTTTTTACAAGCTAACCACTTGCAAACAGAAGGGTTGTTAATAAGGATGCTAAGATATCCTGCAGCATCATTCTATCTCTTTTGCTGGTGTTTCTGGTCCTGGTGTTGTTTGGAAACATTTCGCAAAGCTCCAACTTGTTTGGTCTGAGCACCAAGTACTCGGGTCAGAATTTTTCCATAAAGGATCTTCACACTGATGGTCTGTAACAATCTCGTCATACATTTTGCTGCATATTCCAATAGGACATTTGCATTTGCCCTTTGGTTTTGTTCCAGAGCAGTTACTGTTATACTGCTGAAGGTATGTGGTTGAAGAACATGTCGTTTGGTTTTGTTCCAAAGCAATTTCTGTTGTACTGATGAATGCTGAAGGTATGTTGTTCAAGAACATGCCGTGTGGTTTTGTTCCAAAGCAATTTCTGTTGTACTGATGAAGGTATGTGGTGGAAGAAAATGCTGTTTGGTTTTGTTCCAAAGCAGTTACTGTTGCACTGCTGAAGGTATGTGGTGGAAGAACATGCCATTTGGTTTTGTTCCAAAGCAGTTACTGTTGTACTGCGGAAGGTATGTGGTTGAAGAACATGCCTTTGTTTTTGTTCCAAAGCAGTTACTAACACATTTACCATTTCTTCCTTTTCTTTTGGCTCACTGACTTCCTTAGTAGCAGGCACCCGAGCTTTCTTCTTCAGCTTTTTACTACGAGTACGAATATTTTCAATTACTGCTTTAATCCGCTCTCGTCTTCCCTGCAAATTATGAAGTTTATTAGCTGTACATCTGACATTCAACAAGAATCTGAATTCTGAATGTATTGACCACTTAAATGTATACATAAATTATTATTGTATTACACAACACGCTACATTTGGATTCTTCGAAAATATAAAAAAAACAAAAGTAAACTGTTCAGACTATTAAAGGCGTATGCTACAGATCAGCCATGGTTTTCCTAAAAGTTTAGTTTTGCATACCATGTTTGGTTTCATGGAAAAGTTCAGGATTTTAGGAAGTTAATGATGCATCTTTTAACATTTCATGTACTTTTTTTACAGTTTTTTACTCAAAATTCCTTTCATTTTTTAGGGGGGATTATGTAACACTTGTCATTTTTCAGCGGGGGAGGAGGTTGATCGGGATGGGGGATCGCGCTCGTGATTCTGAGGACTCAAACTAAAAGAGACAGGGTGCATACCTGTAAAAAGCATTCTAGCCCAGCAATATTATTATATTCCAACTAATGAAGACAGATTTACTGTACACAGCTGAGGTGTGCAACAAATGGCGTAGATTATAAAAGGGAACTAACTATGTATTATTTTGGATAAAAACAGTTACGGGTTGACTCAGAGACAGGCTGCGTACCAGTCGGTAAAAAGCATTCTTCTAGCTCAGCAACATTATAAGTAAATTCACTGAGCAATGAAAACAGATTGGATTCCAAACAGATCTACTGTACACAGCTGAGATGTCAGACAAATGGCATATATTATAGAAGGGAACTAACTATGTATTAATTTAGGATAAAAATTGCTAGGTTCGATAGTGCTAATAATTGACCCAAACCGCGTTTTATGGAATGTCTATGGGTGTATGGAGTTGTGTTAGACAGCGCTACGTCCCTTGTAATATATATTTAACAATCACTGTAATCTGTAACTGCACATGACTGGTGTTTAGCGACACCTGTTAGCACTTCTAGCCCTTGTATCACTGGCAATATGGATTCATCATGTGCACTTCAGCAAAATTAACATTAAAAAGGACGGCATGGATGCATTTAACAAAGCATTATCTCATTGAATAACCCCCGGTCTAACAATGAAAAAGAACTTACGTTTACTGAATCCTCCCCATCATCCATTTTCACGTTTACTGGCTCCTCGCCATCATCCATGCCGAAATGCGCGGGAATGTTTCATCATAAGTCAAAGATCATAACTCACAAGTCATTAGTCACAAGTCATAAGTTGCAAGTCAAAACTCACAAGTTGCAAGTCAAAACTCACAAATCATAACTCAAAACGGCCCTCCAGGTCCCTTATAATCACTCACAAGTCATTAGTCACAAGTCATAAGTTGCAAGTCAAAACTCACAAATCATAACTCAAAACGGTATGGAAGCCTTGGAGGGCCACTTTCGAGTTTCGACTTACGGGTGTTTTTGACTTTTAAGTTATGACTTTCGACTTTTGACTTTTGACTTATTACTTTTGACATAGGAATCGCGTTGTTTTCGATAATAGTTTCTCTTCTTGTAATAATTCTTTCTCTTATATCCTACGAGGTATATAAGTTAATATAACGTCGCCTTTTTATTACTTATGACTTATTACTTTTGACTTATGACTTATGACTTTGACTTTGACTTATTACTGATGACTTATGAAAAAATAAACCCTAACCCTAACCCTATACACAGTCCTCACTGAGGACCTCCAGCGGCAGGTTCAGGTAATACTAGGAACCTGCTACTGAGGACCCATCAATATAACAATATACTTATACATATTACAGCACTTTAATTTCCTTCGGTATACCTTGTGATATTAACCTATAGATACATAAAAACATAATTTTTTTTTAAATGTTACCATAGCAACAAAAAAATTTCAAAATTTTATTTTTAACCAGGTTTTCAATTTTGAAAATCCTGGTTATTAGATTGGGGTATGGCGGGCGGATGGGCGGATGGGCGGATGGGCGGATGGGCGGGCGTCAAACGAAATTGTGTCCGCTCTGTAACTCTTCAACCCTTTGAAGAATTTTGATGAAACTTCAGACAAATGTTTACCACATCAAGATGACGTGCAGAACGCATGTTCCGCATGGCTGGCTCCAAGGTCAAGGTCACAGTGACATTAACATTGAAAATCCTGTCCGCTCTGTAACTCTTCAACCCTTTGAAGAATTTTGATGAAACTTCAGACAAATGTTTACCACATCAAGATGACGTGCAGAACGCATGTTCCGCATGGCTGGCTCCAAGGTCAAGGTCACAGTGACATTAACATTGAAAATCCTGTTTACATGATTTTAACTTGATTTGGCAGTCAAAGGTCATATCATCTTTGGAGGTAATTTAAAAAGATATGATATATTATTTCATGTCTACTTTGTAACTTGTTTTTTTTTAATAAATGTATTATTAAATTCTAGAATTTCTACAGGCGCTGTTGAAAATCTGGTTTGGCGGCATTGCCGCATTTCTTGTTTTTATTTCAGTTCCTTGATAGTTGGCTTTACGCCTGGGGGCCAAGCCCCCCACCCCCCCCCCCCCCCCTCTTAAAGAAAGAGGAAACCTGCGTCGCCGCTCACTGCGGAGGCTCCCATGGTCGCCTCCTGGCGAGCCGTAACGGCTCATTGATACTAAAATAAATGACAAAGACAAAGTAACTTAGATAATTTATTTACAGCAAACAAGTTTGCAGTACTACGCACAGACATAATTTTACTTATTGTTTCTACACCTGGATTGAAGAAACAAAATATTACACCATTATGACTCTTTGGAAACTTTGCCAACTCTGTATCTGTTATAAGTCAAAAGTCACAAGTCAAAAGTAAAAAAGACACCCGTAAGTGGAAACTCAAAAATCGCCCTCCAAGGCTTCCATAAAACGGCCCTCCAGGTTCCTCATAATAAAGACCACATTTTGCATTCAGTCATCATAAAAATGTAGAAGATTTTAGTTGATGAGCATTGTAACTCGGGTCAATGATAAAGGGCCGTTATTGCCCTCTTCTCAATATAATAATTATCTTATTTAGATGAAAGAAAAGAAATATTTTAAAAAGTTATACCTATTATAGTTGATTATAGATGTTTTTTTAAAAGCTAACCACTTGCAAACAGAAAGGTTTGTAATAAGAATGCTAACATGTTCTGCTGCATCATTCTATCTCTTTTGCTGATGAATCTGGTCCTGGTGTTTTTTAGAAACATTTCGCAAAGCTCCAACTTGTTTGGTCTGAGCACCAAGTACTCGGGTCAGAATTTTTCCATAACGGATCTTCACACTGATGGTCTGTAACAATCTTTTCAAAAAAGTTTTACCTTATAGAAAAGACATTTAATAGTTGATCCCATGTTTTTACAAGCTAACCACTTGCTAACAGAAGGGTTGTTAATAAGGATGCTAAGATATCCTGCAGCATCATTCTATCTCTTTTGCTGGTGTTTCTGGTCCTGGTGTTGTTTGGAAACATTTCGCAAAGCTCCAACTTGTTTGGTCTGAGCACCAAGTACTCGGGTCAGAATTTTTCCATAAGGATCTTCACACTGATGGTCTGTAACAATCTCGTCATACATTTTGCTGCATATTCCAATAGGACATTTGCATCTGCCCTTTGGTTTTGTTCCAGAGCAGTTACTGTTATACTGCTGAAGGTATGTTGTTCAAGAACATGCATTGCCTTGGACTGTGTGCTCAGACAAAAGATTTTGTGACATGCACTAATTGCACTGAGCACTCAAACCGTGTTGAGGTTTTCTTTTATTTCCCATAAGGCTATGTTGCAGCACGGGTCAAAGGAAAACCATAAATGGCTTGTGTGAATCAATAACAAGTATGTATACTGAAACACGCTTCATTTAAAAAGTTAGCACACAACTACACTGTTCAAAGTTGTCACATTAATTTGGCCTTATGTCCATGGAACACAAGTTGTGGCGAGCACTGTTCAATAATTAAATTTCACTGTCATAGCTATTGATAATCGCCATTGGAAATGTTGTGCATTTAATCCATTTATCACCATGAGAGTCTAGCTCAGTATTTGAAGTGAAAAACATGCGATTTCATGCAGCAATGTGCCAAGAAGATGGACATCCAACGTGTCAGGTACAAATGTATTTCAGGCGACTTAATGCTGTATACTCTTGTCCAACCATATGTCGTCTTTGAAGCGTTTTTGATTTACATTGTCCTGAATGGATGAAGACTTTTGAGGAGCTTCGTATTACCGGTCTCTCCTTCAACAAAACTAATAACAGTGACATCACCTTAAATAAGCCAAAAGTTATATAAGTGACCTGAAAGCAAACAACATATTAATACAATATATTGATAAAAGATAGTTGTGCATGATTTGTTCATTTCATGGTACATCTTTGTCAGCTATGTTTGTTTTTAGCTCATCTGGCTTCGCCAGGGTGAGCTTTTCTAATTGATGATTGTCCATCCTCCGTCCACACTTTGATTCAAACAACATCTCCTCTGAGACCACTAGGCCAATGATGATAAAACTATGCAGGAATGATTTTTGCTTGAAGCTCTACCAAAATTGTTCAAAGATTTCCATTCAGTGCAGAACTCTGGTTGCTATGGCAACAAATAGGAAAAACTTAAAAAATCTTCTTCTCTGAAACCACAAAACCAAAAACTTAGATTTATCTTCAAAGATTTGATCAATCGTAGATCTACAATTTGGTGACTACTTTGTGGGGTCAGCGACATCCAACACATTTCTCAGTTTTGAGATATCCTCCACTGACATATTATTTAAATCAACAAAAGTACCTGTTTTTTGTGATTTCTGTTTGCCTTTATCGGCCTTTATCTTCAGAATTTTCTTCTCTTTTTCATTCCTAGACTTTTCGATTTTTTGTCTACAACTTGCCCGGAAGCGAAAATACCACGCGTGGGAATGGGCAAAAAACTGTAACTATCGTTGTTATCTTCAGACTCGTACAACTTTACTTTTTAATTTTTGTGTTATGGGAAAATCGTCGAAACCGAGCTGCTACTTGAATCACAAGAGAAGATGTCTATCATTGTCAGAGGCAGCCATATTTGGCTTAAATGCAGTAAGCAAACAAAAAGTGGACTGTTTATTAACAACCAACAAATGTGAAGGGGTCTAAGAGCATAAACAGCGTTTAAGCAAACTGAAAGAATTAAATAATTCCAAATATTCATACATTTATGTAGATAATGTAGCAAAAGAACTTCTGACAACGAAGTCATTGACCCTGACTCTTCCTACAATCATCTTAAGTCCCAGGATCACAATTACATGTGGCTCTTATTTTACCAAAAGACATCGTACTACATTTCCAAGGTCCAAATAAAGTGTGATCTCCTCTGGGTCTTCCTAAAAAGAATAAAAAGAAAGACATTTAAACATAATTTTCACATCATCAATCATTATTAGCTCGAATTTTCGAAGAAAAGGGGTGCTATCCTACTTGCCCTGTGTCGGCATTGGTGTCATACCTTGGTTAAGTTTTTCGTACCACCCCACTTTATTTCAAAAGTATTAGAGGTATGGCTTTGAAACTTACCATACTTGTTTACCATCATAACCTCCATCTACAGACAAGAGTACATAACTCTGTCAAGGTTTTTGACAGAATTATGGCCATTTTTGACTTAGAAAATGTATCGAGCTTGGTTAAGTTTTTTGTACCACCTCACTTTATTTCAAAACCATTGGAGGTATTGCTTTGAAACTAACCATACGTGTTTACCATCATGACCTTCATCAACAGACAGGAGTTGATAACTCTGTCAAGGTTTTTGACAGAATTATGCCCCTGTTTTACTTAGAAAAAACATTGAATATGGGTAAAATCCACTTATTGCCTTAACCCTTTGAGACATTGCTTTGAAACTTTGAATGCTTGTTAACATCATTACCCCATCTGTAGGCAAGAGAAGGTAACTCTGTCAGGGATTTGTTTTAAAAATTAAGGCCCTTTATTGACTTAGAATCTTGGTTAAGTTTTTTGTACCAGTCCACTTTTTGACTAAACTGTTTGCAATATTAATTTGAAAGTTGGAATACAGTAGTAGTATATAAAAGGAGAGTTACAGCGCAGTTGGAAAAATGTAAAAGTGCTTTTCCTCTTTTATTCGGAAAAGCAACTTAACATAAAATCCAATCCGTACCTGTAACTCTCCTTTTATATACTACTCTCTTTGTATAAACTTAATCCACACCTGTCATTTTATATATTAATATCAAAATTATTCATATCCATTCAATTTATATTCTTTCATGTACATTTCAAAAGGTGTTGTATAAGTTTTCGCCTTTTGTATTTTCATTAGTTCAGCGAAAGCATTTGATATAACTTTAGTCTCTTCAACACCCTCTACACTTTCAATACGTACTTGGCTTAGAATTTGTTTTATTTTATGATGATGAACTTTCAAAATACTTTTCTTTTCTGATATTTTCAATTTATTTAACAAAATTGTAACAGCTGGCGGAACAGCCCCAACAAACGTAATAAATATTGGTATAGCTGGAACCAATGCTAACAAAGCAGAACAACCAATTAGACCGGCAGTTACTTGTAAAGCGGTGTTTACTCTTTCGCAGAGTTTATAACTTTTTCTGTAAGCTGCCCCGAGTTTTTTTAAATGAATTATCAATTCATCTACAGTCTTGATTGTTTTATCCATTATATATTTAGTCTATATTATATCTGAAAATTTTATCCAAGTGTTAAAATCATTTGAATAACCTTTCCATTTTTAGCTCGACTTTTCTATGAAAAGGGGAGCTATCCTACTCGCCCCGGCGTCGGCGTTGGCGTCACACCTTGGTTAAGTTTTTCGTACCACCCCACTTTATTTCAGAAGTATTAGAGGTATGGCTTTGAAACTTACCATACTTGTTTACCATCATAACCTCCATCTACAGACAAGAGTACATAACTCTGTCAAGGTTTATGACAGAATTATGGCCCTTTTTTTACTTAAAAAGTGTATTGAGCTTGGTTAAGTTTTTTGTACCACCTCACTTTATTTCAAAACCATTGGAGGTATTGCTTTGAAACTAACCATACTTGTTTACCATCACGACCTTCATCAACAGACAAGAGGACATAACTCTGTCAAGGTTTTTGACAGAATTATGCCCCTTTTTTACTTAGAAAATACATTGAATATGGGTAAAATCCACTTATTGCCTTAACCCTTTGAGATATTGCTTTGAAACTTTTAATGCTATTTCACATCATTACCCCCATCTGTACGCAAGAGAAGGTAACTCTGTCAGGGATTTGTTTTAAAAATTAAGGCCTTTTATCGACTTAGAATCTTGGTTAAGTTTTTCGTACCAGTCCACTTTTTGACTGAACTGTTTGAGATATTAATTTGAAAGTTGGAATACTTGTTTACTATCATGATCCCAAAACATGGGCAGGAGAAGGTAATTCTGTCAAGGATTTTATTTGAATTATGGCCCTTTTTGACTTAGAATTTCAGTTAAAAATTTCATTCTTGTCCACTTGTTGACTTAACCATTTGAGATATTACTTTGGAAGTTGGAGTTCTTATGTGCCATCATGAGACCTATCTGTAAGCAAGAGAAGATAACTCTGTGAAAATGTTTCTTGATTTGTACGTAGAAATTCCTAGTTAAAGTCTTGTGTGCCCTTAACTGTCAAAGTTTTGTTTTATAGGCAATCACTAAAAAAGTCGAGCGCGCTGTCCTTCTGACAGCTCTTGTACTAATGCTTGTTGTTTTTTATAGTCACGTTTTATAATTTTCTCAATTCGAAATATTTCTTGCTTAGCTTTACTTAGTTCTTGTTCATAAAATGTACCTTTGATTTCCTCTTGATTGAGATCTTTTATTCTATATGTAATTGGATTGGTATTAAGAATTTCGTGAATAACAAATATTTCTTCCGTCCAGTTTGGTGTATATCCTTTTTCAAAATGACGTTTAAGCTTACTGATTCTTACTTTATCCCCAATTTTGTACTTTGGTTTAGCATATGACTTACCCAAAGGGCCATACAAATTAAAATAAACTTTGCCTTTATTTTCTGACATGCTTGCTTCTTTTGGTGTCATTTTTATGCTGTTATGCTTTGTGTTATTATATTTATTAACCATATCTGGTAACTTATCCAGATAAGTGTTTGTATTATTTGCGGTGAAATATTTCCACATGATTTGTTTTAATGTTCTGTTAAATCGCTCTACCACTACAGCTTTACCAAAGTTAAAAGTGTGATAAATGTTTATTTTATTATCCTCAAGAAATTTCTTAAATGTCTTGTTGAAGAATTCCGTACCCTCATCTACCCATAAGTTATTTGGATGTCTTTGTCCAACAACCCATTCAGACGCTTCTGTTACTGACTTTCCTGTTTTATCTTTTAGAGGTATAACCCAAGCATATTTACTAAATACATCAATTATTGTTAATAAATACTTTACACCTTTATCATACCTAGCAAAAGCTTGCATATCAACTAAATCCGCTGACCACGTATCATTGATATCTGTAACAATAACCCGACGTGTTTTAAATTTGCGTTTAATTGGCTTATGTAATTCTTCTGCTAATCTGTCAGTCCAGGCTGTTGGTTTTGTAGATATTTTGGGGGATTGGGTTTTTACCTTTTCCCCCTTTTTCCGTTTTTTTGAGGTCCAAGTCCAAGTTTATATTTTGTGGCTATTGCTGGTTTAACAGCTAAGTGTTTTGCAATTTTTTCACCAAATGTTTTTGATTTGGTGTTGTTTAAATTTGTTAACATGTTTTTATCACAATCACTCTTACTCATATCACTATCATAGCAATAATCATGATCCATACATACTGCATCTAATTCATTTACAGGTGCTCCACTATTTAAAGGGTTTCCCGGACCACAATAATTATATCCTGGTAAGGTTAATCCTTTTTTGGGTAAAAGGGGTAACATAGCTTTATGTAGGTCTAGATTACCCCCAGATTTAACAAACATTGTTTTTGTAATACCACAAGATTCACAAGTAGCCTTTATCATGTGTTTATTATTCTTTGTTATAACACGTTTTGGGTTGATATCTTTTGTATATTTTCGTTCTTTAACACAGTAAATCATTTCTTATATCATATATAAATATTTTCATCAAAGTTTTTTGATACTGTTTTCTTTGGTTTGTCTAAATACAGAAAGTCGTACTGTTTCTTTATTGCTTCTTGGAATGCTGTCTTGGGAATATTTTGCTCTCTTGCTATCATATCGTTTTCATTTTTATTTGGACTTTCAAATAGAATGTAATGAGAACAATTAAGTCTTATATCTTTTGGAGTTTTGTAATAAGATTGACTTAAATATATTACACAACAATTTTTATGCCTACCCCCGATAAAGTATTTTATTATATTGTTTTGATTGCCTTCACAAATGTAATCATCAAAAATAACCACCTTTTGGGAATCCCCGGATTCTCCGGCTTCAATCCCTGATTCAATCTCATCCAAGTCAATAATATCATCATTTGAAACCTCCAAAATATCATCCAGAGGTTGCTTTATTTTTCTTGCAATTTCCGTGAAACGTTCTATTAAATCTTGATATTTTTTCTGTTCCAAGTTTTTAGAGTATAAATAAAGTTTATCAAAATATATTAATGGCTTTCTGAGCATGTGAATTAATACATTTGTTTTACCGGAACCGCTGTTTCCACAAATAAGCATTCTAAAACACGAATCTGGCATAAAAGGATATATCTGCTTAAACTTATCATCGTATTGAGAGATACCATCATAATTAGGAATTTTCATCTATATTTATATAAATGGGAATATTTAACAACACCAAAAACCGTCAAAATGATCAGTCTCTATCTAAAGTCAATTTTGGAATAATTCTAACAAATTATGCTACCAGAAAACAATTTAAAGAAGTCAAAAGGGAAGTGCAATCGTATCTTCACAAAAATAAGGAACTTGATAATAAAATGAACAGACCATTAGATATGGGTGGTAATGAGATAATAAATCTTGGAAACCCTGATAAACCCAGCAATGCTATAACAAGGAGATTTCTCTTTAGGAAAATTCAAAGCGTAATAGAAGACTATAATCTTAAAGATATTAAAACCATAAAACAAACACTGGAAACAGAAAGTGATAATATTGAACAATTAACAAAAAGCATAAAAGCCAACGAAAAGGTAATAGTTGAGTTACAAGGTAAAATTGAGAAAGAAATGGAGGTATTGTCGGAAACAATGAAACAACTTGAAGAGAAATCCGATACAACAGATGATGACATCAAAAAAGTATTTAGACAATACCTTGAAATTGTACATAATCAAGTAAAGGAACTGAAAGAAAACATGATAAAACATGAAGAACTCAAGGAAAAGCTAACTGAAGCTGAGAAAAAATTACAAAAAATGTATCAGTTAGAAATCAAGACAGAAATAAACAAACTTGATGAGGATACAAAGAAAAGGAATTTCGACTTATTAAATAATTTCTTAAGCAAATTTGCTGAATATAAAACTGAACTCGGACGTCAACTCTCTGAAGCCAAAAGTGAAATCGAAAAGTCAGCTTCACAAAGAGGTGATGAACATGGTACAAAATTACAAACTCTAAAGGAAGCATTTCAAACCGCAATGAAAAACATGACCGATCAACATACTGAACAATATAATGATTTAGTTAAACTAACAGATACATTAACAGAAAATATTGCTACATGTAATCAAAAAATTCAAGAAATAGAAAACAAGCTAGATCTTGTAGTTGATGATTCACTTGCACAAGGAGATTCAATTAAATCAAATAACGACCGGATTGATGATCATGAAAAAATGAGAAATTAGAGAAAAGAATGCAAAAGCAGATGAAAAAATGAAACCTGTTCGTGATAAGATTATAGAATATAAAATAAGAAAAGCATCCAGTCAAGATATGTACAACGAGATTTATAAACCAATCACAAAAGAAATAGAAAGCCAAAAAGAAACATTGACGGATCAGTCGAGGGCTTCGCTCGAGATGTTAAAAGCATTACCTAGAATTAAAGAACAATTGGCATTACTTCCAAGAGAATTTGTAAAAAAGATAGAAGAAGTAGCAGCAAAGTCCTTACCTGCTCCGTTTGAAACAGTTGAGTCATTACCAGAAGAAGATATCAATAAATTGTTTGAAGAGTATGAAAAAGAAAAAAAAGATAAAGAAGACAACGAAGAAGAATTAGGAGCGCAAGCGAAAGCAAGACCGAAAATAGTAAGATTAGATAAAGATATAGATGATAATGTTTTAGAAGAATACGAATATGACAAACCGTCTAAAATGTTTAATTTTTTAACTGCAGATGAATCTGATCCCAATAAAATCAACCAAGAGAGACTTCAAAAAAAAATAGGTGATGTTACTAAAGATATACAAAAGTTAAATGGTAAAGCAGTTAATAAATCAAAAGATCCTACTAAAATAGAAGAAGTAAAACAATTAAGATATAATCAAAAAGAATTGATGAAATACAAGGTTTATTGTTATGGCTCCTACATTTGGACAGGGAATGACTAAACCTCCATTAACGGTCAGGCATACTCCGTATAAAGT
Organism: Saxidomus purpurata; assembly: GCA_022818135.1. Taxonomy (NCBI): domain Eukaryota; kingdom Metazoa; phylum Mollusca; class Bivalvia; order Venerida; family Veneridae; genus Saxidomus; species Saxidomus purpurata. The sequence continues at coordinate 55,734,503 of JAFMSR010000003.1, forward strand.
TAAACCTTTAATAGGTACAGCAGATGGACAATATGGTAATCTAGTTATGGACTTAAATAAACTTTATGGCCAAAACAAATTAGTCGCAAAAGATCAAACCACGGGAGCAGAAGTAATGAATACTAAGGTTGATGATGATCTAATTGACCTTATCGATAAGAGATATAATAGAAATGAGAAGCATTGGATTTTATCTATGGAACTATTTAAAGAATTAACTGAAAAATCGGGATTACCTATTAATAAAAGGTCCATGAAATTTAAAAATGTAATACGGGGAAATGGATTGCTAAAGGAATATAATAGTGTCTCTGGCATTTGTCCTTGTGATCCAGATAAACTAATGAATGACCTAGAACTCATTTGTGGTTCCATTGATGCTGGAAATAATAATCAACAACTAAAAAACCAGGGAATAAACATTATAGATGAATTATTAAAATTGGGGAAAATAACACAAGAAGTTCATGAGTCAATATATAAAAAATATTTTTTATAAAAAATATTTTATTCAAAAAATATTTCACATAGATATAAATGGAACAAAAAATAGTATTAAGTTCAGAAGTAGCCAGGACAAATGATCAAAATAATACCCCAAGTAACTTCATAGTAAGATTTAGTCAACCTCTGGTTTTAGATAAAAATAAACAATTATGTTGTTGGTTTAGATAGTATAAACTAGGGCTGTAACGAATACACTAAGGGGCGAATACGATACGTATCACGAATACAGGGTGACGAATACGAATATTTATTCATGAATATGAATACTATACTAAAATCATTTAACAAGTGAACATTATATGGCTTTTGCCAACAATATATTACAGTCTGCTGACTAGATAATAGTACTTTCTTTGTACTCAAATTACTGTGAAATAATGCTGTTCAAACGTAAAAAAACACTGAGTAAACATGTAACTTAAAAAGCTCTGGGTTCAAGTGACTAGAACTGTTTAGTAAAAATTACTAAAAAATGACTAGACACGACTATAGAGTAAAGACGATCTACGATTTCAACGGTTCTCGATGCTAGACATGTTGTTGATGTAGACGGTTTTTGGATGTCGTAAAATGGGAATTCCCACTTGTTGCTATCAAATTTTAATTGAATGTGAAATTTAAATGAATTCAATCAGTTTAAAACCCAGAAAGTTATGAAAATCATTTATTCAATTGTAAACCAACATCAAATATCGGCCCGACGACTTATTAAATAAATGTCGTGAAAATATCTGTCAACTGTTGTGGGTGGGGTATTACAGTATACGACGAAATAGTGCAAAATGCGCTATGAAACGGAAGCGTTTTCAGTAGATTTCATCTGTTTTAGGTAAATTCAAATGATTTTAGTTTAAATCATGCAATTTTTATCTATATTCGTAAATATTCGGTTCAGCACATGGCGAATAACGAATACAATTCGGACAAAGCTGTATTCGACTAAATCGAATATTCGAATGTATCGTTACAGCCCTAGTATAAACACTATGACTTATTCATGGCATAATATAAGTGATGAACATGATAATAAATGCATTCGATATAATGCTTGGATTTGAGCAAAAAGCCATAAGAAAATCAGAATGGGGCCTGTTGTCACCAAATATAACAAACTCTGTAGACACAATATATATTCATTGTGATTTAATTGACAGGTCGCTTGTTGATGGTAATTTTGGTGATGTTTTGTATGCCCTTAGCACTGTGGATTTAACAAGAGCTTATCCATTCACAAAAGAACCAAACAGAGTGGGTTACTCCGAAATTAATAAAAGCATAATTAATTCAATAAAAATATATCTAACAGATGTTTTCGGAAGAATAATAAATTTGAATGGGATTGATACAAGTTTCACATTAATTTTAAAAGAAATAATATAGAATGGTGTATAAAAAAGTCTATGATGAAAATAAAGGAACGTATATCTATATTGATCCTTGGACGTCTCAGGTGGATACTCCGTTTCCTTCGTCTCAGGAGGGGTTGGGTATTTTAGATACATTGGCTTCGGTTGGGCAGAAAATATTTTCGTCTTCTGTCAAAGATGTAGCTAAGAAAGCCCTAGAAACAGCGGAAAAACAAGCGTGAGAGAGTGGAACAAAAAAGATTGGGACAGAGGTTGGTAATTTAGCTGCAGATAAAATCACAAATGTATTAAAGGCAGGGCCCTCAGTCAGCTGTTTTTACCGCCGAATATCAGCTGCTTCCCCCGCCGAAAAAGTATCTTTTTTTTCCCCCTCCAGAGATAAAAATTCCCCCCGAGAAATCGAAAAAAATGAAAGAAAATTCGTTCAGTATATATTTAGATTCATGTAAATACATTCGATATCCGTTTTTAAGCTTTTGAAATATCTAAAATCGCCGAAAAATCGGCAAATATTTCCGAAAATCGGGCATAAGCGGGGTCGCGAAAATACGTGACAAACAAAAATAATTACCTAAAAACTTGTAAAAATGGTATAATTTATCATCGTTGACCTGTTTTAAGCGTTTTAATATATCCAGAAACCATTTGTTTTATTTAAATTCTCTAAAATCGTCGAAAAAAGGACCAAATATTCCCGAAAATCGTGAATTAGCGGGGTCGCGAAAATACGTGACAAACCACAATAATTACATGAAACATTTACAAATGTTACAGTTTAGCATCCTTTAGCTGTTTACCAAATTCAAGAATTGAAGAGGGGTAGTTGTAGGGGGATACTTATTTAGTTTAATCTATAAATTATTGCACAAAAAATCTGTGTGGATAAGACTCGAGCACATCTATTTAAAGCCAGAGAAACTCTTCACATTTTGCCAGTAGTATTTAATTTCTGCACCAGGGGGAGCACTAAAGTGTTAAGAAAGTTTATTAATATTTGGGCGACATTGCGCATAAAATTTCCCAATTTGAGAAATCCTGGGCCCTTTCCCAATTTTCGGGAAAAAAGCCCTGCATTTCCGTTTTTGTTTTCCAATGTCAATAATTGCACTTCTGTGTTGAAACTCAGACATGGCTTTAATGAAAATTTTATATGTTCATATTTCTTATTATAATAGATTATTCATTTAAGGCAAATTTCCCCTTTTGGCAAAAACGACGCGAAAATTCCCCCACCTGAGGGCTGCGGACCCCTTCCCCCAAAGTAGAGTGAGGGCCCTGAAAGGGTCATAGAAATCAATCCAAGCCCCGGCTGCAGGGCCCCAAGGGGAAATGATTATAAAGGAACTTAAAAAAATGGATGATGTTAATATGAGAGTTAATAGATTATCTGGGTCGGGTAAATCCCATATGGATATAAGGAAATCTTTAGATATTAATACAAGGGCTAATAGATTGCTTCATAGAAAATAAAAAAAATAAAAATATTATAATATATAAATGTTTAGAAGTAAAAAGCATTGTGAAAGATATGAAATGACACCAATTCAGCTGGTTACACCCTTAATATCTGTACTTGGAAACAATATTAAACAACAAAAAAGCGGTTACCACTTTACAATAAATGATAGATCATCCTATTTTGATTGGTTTAATGGTTATTTTGAGGTTAGCTTTAATGTTTCTAAACTTGCGGATGGGGGAGCTTATGGTAATGCAGATCAAATTGCTTTAATTAATAATGCAGCTTCATTAATTAATCAACTTTTAATAAAACAAAATGGGAAAATTATTTATGATTGTAATAACTTGTACAAAGTGGTAAATGTTAAGAATTTGATTGGGTTATCAAAAGACTATACAGAATCAACAGGAACAAATGAATTTTTTTATCTAGATACCAGCGCTGTTGCAGAAGGCAGGGACGACCAAGTTGGATTTAATAAAGGGTTTGCGTGTAGAAAAGCGCTAATTCAAGGGAGAAATGAAATAAACGCGAAAATTCCATTAAGTAATTATTCCTTTTTCGAGGGTTTAGAAACTAATATGTTGCCCCCAAGTCAAATGCAAATCACTCTTCAATTAACAGAAGATGATGAATTAATTTTCAGAGCCGGTGGTGCTGATGCGGGTCGGGTTATCATCACAAAGCTAACACTATGGGTTCCAAGAATGGTATTTAACACTGATGGTATGACTCTCGTTTCTGAATCGTACATGGTTACAAAACAATGGAAATATCTCCGGGAAATGGTTACACAATCACAAGATACACAACAAACTGATATAGACTTTAGATTAACAGCTGGTGTGTCAAACCCCAAACATGTATTCGTTTATTTACAACGGTCCGATAAAAGTAATTCACAGGAACACAATCCGTATCTACTTGACACGTTTAAGGTAAATGCAGCTAATACTAATTGTATCATGAATTCTTGTCGGCTTGAAGTTGGAAATGGTGTTTTTTACCCTGAAACAGAATACACAAGTATTGCAAGAGTTTTTGATGATGTTATAAGTTATTTCCATAAACAAAATGATAAAAATACAGGAAGTCTTTTAAACACATCAAATTTTAAAAACTTATTTGGACTTATTCATTTTAATTTAGAATTCAAAAAAGAAGAAATTTCTGTAGACCCCAAACATATTACACTAAAAATGAAACTAAACATCCCACCAGCCGCTAATATCAGAGTGTATGCAATTGTTATGTATGAAGAAACTATACAATTAAATGTTGTTGGTAATGAATTAGTTATTGTTTAAATTATATTTTAATATAATATATAAATGGCAAATTTAATAGAATACAAGGTTAATTTATCTAATGGACAAAAGAAAAAACTTGCAAAGGCGTATGAAGATAAATGTCCGCACACTTTTAGATTAAGTAAAAATCAATTAACTGGTAGCTTTCCTTTGTTATTGACGCAAAGGCAGGTTAATAATATAAATAAGGCTAAAACAAAAAATACTGGTGTAGATATTAAAATATCTCCTACCCAAATGAGAGCTCAGTCACAAAATGGGGGTTTTCTTGGGGCATTGGCTGGCCTTTTGACTAAATCGATTTTACCTATTGTTACTAAATTTGCGCCCAAAGTATTAGCTCCACTGGGGGTTGGTGCCCTTTCTGGACTAGCGAGTACTGGTGTATCAAAAATATTAGGTAATGGTATGATTCAAGTTGCGAACAATAAAAAGAAAGAAATTCATCCATATTTAACATCCGGGCAACAGAGACAGTTAATGAAAACAAACAGAATAAAACTAACACAAAAACAAAAACAAGATGGTGGGTTTCTTGGTATGCTTGCCGCAAGCTTGGGTATACCACTAATTACATCTTTATTGAGTGGTAAAGGCTTACAAATCGACACTCAACGAGTGCCATACAGACGAATTCCTATACTAAAAAAAAAAAAAAATTTCAGAATAAACCCCTTTCTAACTTTGATATCTTAGCTTGGGTTGAACAACTGAGGATTAAACATTTTAGAGGCGTCTTTAGTAGAAATAATTTAAAACCTTTAGGGACTCCATACCGAAAGCAAAAGCAAGATGAATGTGGGATAATAAATTAAGATGACTCTGTTGGACCTGGTACGCATTGGGTCTGTTATGTGGGGTTATTTTACTTTGATTCGTTTGGGTTAGTCCCACCAAATGAAATTATTAAATATATTCCAAATATTAAGTACAACAGCATTGAATATCAGGATAGACAAAGTACACTATGTGGATACTATTGTTTATTTTTTATACATTTACTACAAAACAAAGTAACATTGTATGATATATTGTATAAAATATTAAACCCTAACAATCAAAAAGAAAATGAACAAACAATTATAACTTATTTTAATTAAACACTGTGCTGGAAAAAAATTGCAAAATCCTCCTGCCGCCTAATCCTTCACCTTGGGGCCGAGGAATTCTTTATTTGTGTGCAGTTATGCGTGTGCTTATACTACAATACACAAAGCTAAACATTAACCTAACATGGTATTGGAAAACAAATAATCAGTCATTTGTGTGTTTGTGCCACAATCCTACACTTGGTTTAACATATTTAAACTAGTGAATCAGTCATGTGTGCGACTGTGCTACAATCCTACGCTTGATTAGATGTGGTCGCTTGGTTAGATGCGGTTGAGTTCAATTCTTGTAAATTGTAAAGTTTTTACGAACAAATTGGATTGGTAACGAACATTTGATTATGTTGTTGTGTTCGTTGGCAAAATTACACAATCTTATTAAAAAGTTACAATGTGACAAGGAATATTTTACATTATTTTTTTGTAATATAGGGATAAACCCTACCTTTTGTTTTTTAGCAAAGTTTTTCAATTCAATTAATACTTCTCCTTGATGTACAGAATTTAATATTATATTTCTTTTGTCACTAGTTATCAGCTTTTCAAGTTGTTTTAAGGTTCCAATACATTCGTTTATCGTTGATTTTTGGCAAATAGCGTCGCCTGCAATTCTTCTTTCTTCTGAATAAGATTCCATAATGTGTTGTTTTATCTTGTTGTATTTGGTCGTTAAATCGGTTGTTTGTTTCTTTGGTTTGGTTTGTTGATTTTTTTTTTTTAGATTCCTCTCTCAGTTTTATCAGTTCCGCCTCTTTTGATGGACTCCAAACGAATTCGTACATTAAATTGTAATATTTATTACTGTATTTCTTGTTCCATTCTTGGACCTTACTATCGGTTGGATATTTTTCCCGGATATGTTTTGTCAATATATCCAAATCACAAAAAAGTTCTTCCCTGAAATAAAGAAACACATTTAAGTAAAGTGAAATCTGCCAAAAATAGCAGGAAAATAAATCGTAATAGCATAATAACTCAACATTAGAGTCGTAAAAATACAAAATGTAGTATACTTACATTGCTTATCTTTTAAACGTGTTTGTGCTTCTTTATAGTATTATTTTGCAAGTCAAATGTTTAATGATGTTGTTTTCTTCTATGGCTGCCAGTTTGGTCTGGTTGTGTTTCCAGAAAATTCTGATCACATACGTCATATCTACTTCCTGTAAATGCGCGGTTGTGTTTCCAGAAAATCATATAAAGGGATGTAATTCAAGTTTCTAATAACTTTATGTAAACTCGCTTCCGCCTTCGCTTGCGTCTGCGTTAAGTGAACTATTGGTAAACGGATGTAAATATTTATTGGTATAAAAATAGATGTAGTTTTCCAATATTGATTCACTTTTGCTTTCGCCTGCGTGTTCTCTATACAGAAAGTGTATTGATATTAGTATATAAAATGACAGGTGTGGATTAAGTTTATAAGAGTAGTATATAAAAGGAGAGTTACAGGTACGGATTGGATTTTATGTTTAGGTGCTTTTCCGAATAAAAGAGGAAAAGCACCTAAACATTTTTCCAACTGCGCTGTAACTCTCCTTTTATATACTACTTACAGTCGACTCTCGAAAGTTCGAACTCGGATAATTGGAACACCCCCGATTATTCGAAACACATGTTCGGGTCCCGAATTTTTTCCTTCTAAATTCAATATGTTCTACTACGGTTAATCGGAACCCGGATAATCGGAACTTTCGAACTGATATTATTGTCCGCTCATTAATAAAACAGTGTCAATAACTCCGAAAAGTTTGAACAGTGTCGTTCGTTAATTGATCAATCAGCCGGCCGCATGTTTTTCACACCGAGTGAAAATGAGCAGGTGCCAGTTTGATTGAGTAAATGACGTCACATGGTAATAATCGAGGATATGTGTATTTGTTTGCCGCGCGTGCTAACACTTATGATTATGTTTGTGGCAATCGTTCGCCTGTCATAAAATGAGTTAATTGTTTCATATTCAATAAAGCTATATAAAATCTAGATTTTTCAATGTCAACCACACAATTATGTCAGAACATAGTGTACAAAGTTCTAACGTCGAGCAACCTGGTGAAGGTCCCAGTAATGGGGGATAGCCAGGTCGGCGAATTCGGGGAAAATTAATTTCATTTGAAAAGGTTAAGTCCAGCAGGTAACCTCCACATCGTCAACGAGTAGAAACCGGCAAAGATTTACATAAAAGAACTTCCACTCAAAACTCAGTAATCGAGTACGTTCCTACACAGGTTTTAGTACACTTCATTCTAAACAGAACGGTGTTCTTACAGAATGGTCTTTAGTACCATCTCCAATATGACCGACATGCTCACTCCGGAAAGTTCGAACTACCAAAAATTCGAACAAATTTTGCTTCCCCGAGGGTGTTCGAGTTTTCGAGAGTCGACTGTACTTGTAAACCATCATGATTCCAAAACATGGGCAGGAGAAGGTAATTCTGTCAAGGATTTTATTTGAATTATGGCCCTTTTTGACTTAGAAACTCAGTTAAAATTTTCATTCTTGTCCACTTGTTGACTTAACCATTAGAGATATTACTTTGAAAGTTGGGAGTACTTATGTACCATCATGACACCTATCTGTAAGCAAGTGAAGATAACTCTGTGAAAATGGTTCTTGATTTTTATGCCCCCCACAAAGTGGGGTGCATATAGCGTTGCACTTGTCCGTCCGTCCGTCAGTCCGTCAGTCCGTCAGTCCGTCAGTCCGTCAGTCCGTCCAGTCCGTCCGTCCGTCCGTACGCCCCGAAATCTTGTGAACGCAACTCCTCTTAAACCGGATGGCAGATTTTGCTTAAACTTCCAGGGATGAACAACCTTAATGTGTAGATGGTAGTAAAGGAAGGAATTTTCGCGGCGACCAAATTTAACAGAATTATGGCCCTTTGTTGATTTTTTTCACTATATATCTTGTGAACGCAACTCCTCTTAAACCGGATGGCAGATTTTGCTTAAACTTCCAGGGATGAACAACCTTAATGTGTAGATGGTAGTAAAGAAAGGAATTTTTGCTGCGACCAAATTTAACAGAATTATGGCCCTTTGTTGATTTTTTCACTATATACTATGTAGAAATTTTGTGAACGCAACTCCTCTTAAACCGGATGGCAGATTTTGCTTAAACTTCCAGGGATGAACAACCTTAATGTGTAGATGGCAGTAAAGGAAGGAATTTTTGCTGCGGCCAAATTTAACAGAATTATGGCCCTTTGTTGATTTTTTCACTATATACCATATAGAAATTTTGTGAACGCAACTCCTCTTAAACTGGTTGGCAGATTTTGCTTAAACTTCCAGGGATGAACAACCTTAATGTGTAGATGGTAGTAAAGGAAGGAATTTTTGTTGCGACCAAATTTAACAGAATTATGGCCCTTTGTTAAGTTTTTCACTATATACCATATAGAAATATTGTGAACGCAACTCCTCTTAAACCGGATGGCAGATTTTGCTTAAACTTCCAGGGATGAACAGCTTTAATGTGTAGATGGTAGTAAAGGAAGAAATTTTTGTTGCGACCAAATTTAACAGAATTATGGCCCTTTGTTGATTTTTTCACTATATACCATATAAATTTGTTCACCAAATTTAACAGAATTATGGCCCTTTGTTGATTTTTTCACTATATACCATATAAATAATTGAACATATAAATTTTACATTTGTAATTTAATTTAACATGTACATAAGGTTACCTGTAGATCATTTTAGGTATATGTACAGAAATGAAACAGTGGAATGAAAAAGTTCCACATAAAAATCTTACATACAGATATGCTTGCTCTTGTTTATGAGCACATCTGCACAGTGGGGGCATCGGTGTCCTTTGGACACAATTCTAGTTACTTAGAAATTCCTAGTTAAAGTCTTGTGTGCCCTTAACTGTCAAAGTTTTGTTTTATAGGCAATCACTAAAAAAGTCGAGCGCGCTGTCCTACTGACAGCTGACAGCTCTTGTTTGTTTGTTTTGTTTTGAAACAATGTTTATAAACTAATATTCTGAAATCTATAGTTTCTATGGGACTAATATCAAAAGTCATCAAAATAAAAGATTGCATGTTTTGGAGATAAATTAAAGTATTTATCCATATTGATACTAAACAACGGATTTAACTTCCTTTTGTTCTCTCCTTTGGCTTCCATGCTGGCAATATAGAAGGTTATACCCAAGCTTTAGATAAATTAGCTTATCCCATGAAACCTTTCTTGTAGAACTGTACAAACCTACTAATGACAAGATGACCTGTCTACAATTGGCTACTGTCGCCAACCTTCACTGCTAGTTGCTTAAGTAGCTGTTTGGGAGTTATTTTTAGCTTGACTATTCGGAGAATATGGAGAGCAATTACAGTCACTTGTGTGTCGGCGTTGGCATTGCAGCTTTGGTTAAAGTTTTGCATGCTAGGTACTATCATGAACATATCTCAGTAACCACTTACGATATTGAATTGAAACTTCAGTAATGTCTTTAGGGAAGTCACACAGTCAAGTCAGATAACTTTTATTTAAAGTTAGTACTAATTATGGCCCTTGTTTCACTTTGAAAATTTGTTTAAAGTTTTGCATGCATGGTACTATCATGCACATCCTTCAGTAACCACTTACGAAAGTTATAACAGACTTAGCAATAGTGTTAAGGGGTACATTTTGTATCATGCAAATAGTTTACCAAAAACAAAATATATAGCGATAGATTTTGACTTTTTATGCCCCCGAAGGGTGGCAGTTTAAAATCACACCGTCCGTACATCTGTGCGTCCCCACTTACAAATTCTTGTCCGGACTGTAACTCTGTCATGCATTGAAGGTTTTTGTGTCGCCCTTTCGGAGAAAAGGCGATACATAGGGATAGCTTTGTCCGTCCATCCGTCTGTCACACAAACTAACGTTGGCTATAACTTTGCCATTTCTTAAGATTTCTTCATCAAACTTATCAATTGTATTGCTAATGACAAAAGGGTCATGAAGCCGCCAAATTTTGTTTGTCAAGGTCATATTTGACAGAATTATGCCCCTTTTTGTACTTTGATTCTTTCACAAAATTTTTTTTCACAAAATTATTTGTTATTCTGACAAAGCGTAAGAGGGCGACACAAGTGTTCTACTGAACACCCATCTAGTTAAAATAACTTAGCACACGTCTAGCACATAAAGACGACGTGTCGCATGCAAGGCCCAAATCCCTACCTCAAAGGTCAAGGTCACACTTGGGAGTATGAAGGTTATGTAATCCTCTATATATATGCACACATACGTGTCCGGACTGTAACTTAGTCATGCATTAAAGGATTTTAAAATAATTTGGCACAGATGTCTAGCACACCAAGACGACGTGTCACGTGGAAGACCCACATATATGCATATATGCACAAATTCATGTCCGGACTGTAACTTTGTCATGCATTGAAGGATTTTAAAATAACTTGGCACAAATGTCTAACACATCAAGACGATGTGTCACGTGCAAGACCCCTGTCCCTAGCTCAAAGGTCAAGGTCATTATTAGAGTTTGAAGGTAATGGATTCCTCTATATATGCATATATGCACACATTTGTGTCCGGACTGTAACTTTGTCATGCATTGAAGGATTTTAAAATAACTTGGCACAAATGTCTAGCACATCAAGATGACGTGTCACGTGGAAGACCCATGTCCCTAGCTCAAAGGTCAAGGTCATTATTAGAGTTTGAAGGTAATGGATTCCTCTGTATATGCATATATGCACACATTTGTGTCTGGACTGTAACTTTGTCATGCATTGAAGGATTTTAAAATAATTTGGCACAAATGTCTAGCACATCAAGACGACGTGTCGCGTGCAAGACCCCTGTTCCTAGCTCAAAGGTCAAGGTCACACTTAAGAGTTTATAGGTAATGGAATCATGTTTTTGTGCATACATTTTTGTCCGGACTATAACTTTATCATGCAGTCTCTGCCTAATCACATCCCTGCTTGTGGCAACTAGGAGTGGTCTGCACTGTTAGTTGAGTTAATAGCTGGAATACTGATGACGGAATGAGGCACTGGCACCAGAAGCTAGCCTCGGAACTTTCTGGAGAAGATGAAGTAGCTGCGGTAAACTGACTTCTTGGTTGCTTGTTTGCCACAATTTTATGTCCGTTGAGTTAACTTCTGGAAAGGCCAAAGATGTTTTAGAGATTCTGATAGTAAGACATAGAATTCAACGATGCGACAACCTTCTTTCCATCCGAAAGGAGTTGCATTTTTCCCTAGCTGTACATTATTAAATAGCGGACACATGGTATCTTTACAATAAAGTCCTGTACAAACATGTCCAACACTGTAATTATGTTCTGTTTTCACATTAATTAGATTGAGGAGAAACGACATCTCTGAAACCACTGGGCTAATGTTGATGAAACTTGGCAGGGATGTTCTTTGCATGAAGCTCTATCAAAGTTGTTCAAAGAATTCCATACAATGCAGAACTCTGGTTGCTATAGCAATGAATAGAAAAAATGTAAAAAAAAATTCTCTGAAACCACAACGCCTAGAGCTTAGATATTTAACATGCAGCATTGTCTAGTGGACTTCTACTGTTCAAATTATGATCCCCGCTGAAAGCTGACCCTGCCCGGGGGTCATTTGTTTTACATAGGCTTACATAGGTAGGAAAAATTTCAAAAATCTTCTGCTCTGAAACCACAAGGCCTAGAGACTAGATATTTGGCATGTAGAAATGCCTAGTGAACCTCTACCAAGAGTGTTAAAATCATGACCCCCTGGTGAAAATTAACCCTTCTTTGTAGTGTGGGGGGAGGTCACTTAATTTCACATAAGCTTATAAAGGAAAACTTAAACTTAAGTATTTGGAATGTTACTAGCATTGTGTAGTGAACCTCTACAAATTATGTTAGAATCATGACTCCTTACAGCCAGTGGTAGTCAGGTGAGCGATTTAGGGCCATGATGGCCCTATGGCCCTCTTGTTTAAAAAGGAAATGTTTAACTTGTGTGACCAGGAACAATTGACTTTGATGTAATTTTGCAGGAATGATTCTTATTCAGTATATAATTCTATTGGGATGCTGATTCATAAAACTGAATAGTTAGGATGAGATAACTCCCATTATATCACATGAAAATAAAAGTACAATGTAGTTATTATTCTCACCTCGTCACCAGATAAATATCTCAATTGACTCATTGTGCATTAAAAATAAGGTTTATCACTCAGAAATGGTTACTGTTGTCAGAGAGCTACAGGGGACTGCTGTGTGGTCGTTTTATGCTTAGTGTTTGAAGTCTTGGGTACAAAACCATAATTATTCTTTTCAATGATGCAAAACAACAAAAAAGCAAAGAAATTATCCAATATCCTAACAAGAAAACCTTTCTACCATTGTATTAGAAAATTGTAACAATGTCCATAAAGGAATGGCAACTAGCATTGTGTAGATATATTTATAAAAGAATTCCATATGCACATAAAACTGAAATGGAAAATGCAATATTGTAGTTGCTAAACACAAATTAGTTATGTCCTAAAAATGGTCATACACATAGCACACAGTCAGTCGGGTAATTACATAGAAGTTATCTCTCGAATAACCTGAATGATTGCACAACAAATAAATATGTCTTATTGCAGTGCATGCATGCTATGAGTTCTTATATTGAGATAAATTATCATATGACTGTTGGCTGATGGAATGTGTGGTGTATCTCTTGTCCAAGAAAGGACTTGAGAATATGATTGGTTCAGAGACTACAAACAGAAAGCCTCCCAGTCACTGAGCTTGTGTATGATCTGGGAGCACACAGGACAAAAAGTATGTGTTAATTCAGGAAAAAAATCTAAATGATTTGATCATAGTTGTGTCCTTTCATGTAGATTCCTATCACTTTAAAGTTTCAAAGTTCTAATTTTCTTGTTAATATTTTGGATTCAGTCATGCTTTATTTTGATTGGTAACGAGTCCACTATCTTAGAGCAAGGCATCCAATTTCTCTATACCTAGTGAAATGAGTATTTCAATACTGAGCAATAGTAAGAAACATTTGCATGCATCTTTTGTTTTTGTTTATTAAAAAAAAAATCTGGTTTATTTTTAGGGGGGTTGGGATATTGGAGAAAAATCACAGCAAACTGTACAATGATTATAGTGAAGATAAAGTGCAGATCAGTTTGCAAAATTTTCTTTTGACAACAGTTGAATCCACTGTAGCTCAAATGCTGATGTGATCCAGATTGCATAGTAGGGCAGGAGTAAGGCAGGTAATGACTGTGTTATTTCTCCCATCTGGCCCTATTTCTAACAAATCAAAGACTGCTCACATATTACTCTTGATTACCTGTCATTAAAAGAGCATTCCTATGGAATTATTTCAAAATTGAAATTGTGGCTACCTGTCAACAAAGTGGTCTGTCCTGGTTCACAGGTTTCACTTTTAGGTCTATAAAAAAACAATCAAAATATGGATTTATTGATAAACTTCATGCTTAATAAACTTGTTGAAGGAATGACTATTTCAAATGACACCACTTATGCTGGAAAGAGTTGAACTCCAATAAAAGTATCATATCATAAGTGCTATGTCAGTGTTCAAAGAAGGACAGAGAAGACTAAACATTTAATACTACACCTACATTCCTAATAAATCTACATTCCTGTTTTGGAGAAGTTTTCAGAAAAATTCTTTTAATAAACTAGGGATTAGAAAACACTGACTACACCATGTTTACTCATCCACAAGAGAAGCGCAACTTTACCTTTGCATTCAAACATTATGCACTCAATTAGCGGACCAGGCCAGCTGAAACTCAGGCAGTACTGACTCCCAGAAATGCCAGGGATTAATGTAATAAAAGGGTGCTCAGCACCTGCAAAATCCTCTTATACAAGGCAACAGACACCCAAAAGGGCGTCAAACTCCTGTGCGGTTAAAGGAATGGAAACTGCTCCTATCACCATAATAGCTATCAGAAACTTTACCTGACACCAATTCTCAATGTTAAACCCTTTACCAAGGACACAGAGAGCATCTTCAACCAAAGGGCGCTCCATGTACAAATTCATATCTGGGGCGGTTATTGTCTTCCTTTCTTGGTGTGCTTTTTCCACGCGGACTTCTTTCTTTTTAGCTCACCTGGCACATTAAGTGCCAGGGTGAGCTTTTATGATCACTCACCGTCCGGGGTCTGTTGTACTTCGTCCGTCCACCATTTCCTTGAAACAACATCTCTGAAATCACTGGGCCAATGTTGATGAAACTTTGCAGGGATGTTGTGTGGTAAATGCAACAAAAGTTCTTACCTGAGTCAACGCTTCCCCTCCGGTTAGTACTGTCAGCAGTGTTCATTTGGAACTGTATCAAAGTATTCTTCATCTAGCTCTGTTCCATCCCGAAGAACAAGTTTTAGCTCGTGTTTTCGAAGAAAAGGGGAGCAGTGGTGTAGAGTTAAAGGTGTCTGCCGCTCATCCCGGAGGTTGTGGGTTCGAGCCCCACCAGGGTCACGACCATAATTCCTCATATGAAGCCAGTACTGGTTCTTCAGGAAGTGGACTCGAGAGTGGCTCGATAAGCTTCAAGCTTTTTTCACAATCGTGCTAAAATAAATTAGTATAAACTAAGGTGTTTGTCAGAATGATGGCCCTTTTTCTACTTCGAAAGTGCACTGAGCTTATTAAATTTTTAGTACCACCCCTTATTATTTCAAAACCATTATAGATATTGCTTTGAAACTTACCATACTTATTTACCATCATTACTTCCATCCACAGACAAGAGTACATAACTCTTGAGTACAATAATGGTCAAGTACACATCTAACAAACAGAACAAATTACTCTTTTTAAATATTTTACTGTATGAGAGTATTGGAATTTAATAACTAGGTCACAAGGTCAGTCAAAGGAAAATCCTTTTGACACTCTAAAAGACATTCATACCGAGCTTGCATAGAAATTGCTCAGAATTTTAAGTCTTTTAAGATTTGAAACTAAGTCACGTGAGGTCTATAACAAGCTATAGATCAGCATGGTGAATAAAGAAAAAGTAAAAAAAAAAGTTGTAAACATATTAATAGAGGCCATATTTTGCATTCAGTCATCATAAAAATGTAGAAGATTTTAGTTGATGAGCATTGTAACTCGGGTGAATGATATAGGGCTGTCATTGCTCTCTTCTCAATCTAATAATATAATAATATATTTACATTATAGAAAAGACATTTAATAGTTGATCCCATGTTATTACAAGCTAACCACTTGCAAACAGAGTGGTTGTTAATAAGGATGCTAAGTTATCCTCCCTCATCATTCATTCTATCTCTTTTGCTGATGTATCTGGTCCTGGTGTTGTTTGGAAACATTTCGCAAGCTCCAACCCGTTTGGTCTGAACACCAAGTACTAGGCTCAGAATTTTTCCATAATGGATCTCTACACTGATGGTCTGTCACAATCTCGTCATACTTCTTGCTGCAAATTCCAAAAGGACATTTACGTCTGCCCTTTGGTTTTGTTCCAAAGCCATTACTGTTATACTGCTGAAGGTATGTGGTGCAAGAACATGCTGTTTGGGTTTGTTCCAAAGCAGTTACTGTTGTACTGCTGAAGGTATGTGGTTCAAAAACATGCCCTTTTGTTTTGTTCCAAAGCAATTACTGTTGTACTGCTGAAGGTATATGTGGTGCAAGAAGATGCTGTTTGGTGTTGTAGAATATAGCTATGTTAGTCATTTTGACTGAAATGGTTTAAGAATTGACTAAAACTTTAAAAAATTACAAAACAACCATTCAAAATGTTACGCATCAAACACCTTACAATGGAAACTCGTTTACATGGATGCTTATTAGAGAACCAATCAAAATGTAAAATGATGTTAAGATTGTTTTGATAACATACCTGAACATGTTTTACATCCCCATTAAACTCCTTATAACTTTCCACTTTCTTTAGTTACTAATAAATTCCTGTACTTCATTTGTGTTGATTTAGATACTTTTTGATTTTGAAAAATCAAATTTTTTCCCAATTTATAAAGCAATTCTTTAAATCACTAATGTGTGCATATGTATCACTATTGAATGGTGTAATACAAATGTCCTTGTTTTTTCCAAACTTGCTAGTGGCTTTCACCACTGCACCTTTAGAGTTTCTTTTTTCTATAAATGACATTTTAAATTACTCTAAAACGTTCAAAGAAGGAAAACAACTAGAATGCGAGTTGTTTTAAAATATTAAAGTTTATACCAGCTCTAGATGTTCTATTCGTTTTTTCTATTGGTTAGTTTTAAGATGTAAAATAAATGAAGATATAGCGCCAAAGTCCATGCCCAAATTTCACGAAAATACTTAAGTAATTACTTAGCTGAGTTCGATCTTTTAAAGTCTAATAATGAGTAAAGTTTTACAACAAACAAGTCATGTACACTTGAGATGCAAGTACACATTCTGAAGTTGAACCATAACGTAAACCTATGTGGATTTAAAAAAAAAATCCCTTATTTCTGTATCACCCTGCACACATATTGTTAATAGTGCTCTTTTTGTTACTGTTGTTTTTTCATTAGATCAATAAGACTGTTGAAGAGAGGAACTTTCTCATTGTGCATCTCTTTGGCTAGTTCAAGGCACGCTTTTTCTCTGTCCTCTTCATGCTCTTCATACTCATTAAGGTACTGCATTATTTGCACAGCAGAGCTTTGACGTTTTCTTTTAAGTGCACCAACACATTTCTTTTTTGGGTGGCTCACCTCAATCCGAGTCATCTCCTTCTTCAGCTTGAAGATCAGTATTGGCCAATGCTGAATTTGGTGAAGAACTGGAAGTACTGGTGGATGATGAGGCTGCTGAGGAGCTGGAAGTACCTCCAAAAGATGCCATTGTGTATGTTGGTGTTGTGTCATGCCTTTCTGCTAACATATCATCCAAGGCTTCTATTAGGTATAAATGGGGGGTGGGAATCACCACATGTGGTGATTGCCTTTTGCTGATGCCGCGCCCTTAACACGTGTCGTACCACGTGTTGCACCATGTATTATACCACTTGTTGTACCACGTGATTTTAACACGTGTCGTATCAAACGGGGTTCTAATGGGAGATAAATCCTATCTAGGTGTTGCATAAAGATTGAACGCAGTCGTTCATCTTGATTCTAACATTTATTAGCATATACTAATCAAAACTTATACTTTCAATATAATGTGTAGTTCCGTAGGAATTGTACAATTGTTAAAATCCATCTTCTTTTGCTTTTAAAATCCATAGTATTCGATTACTGTTTTGATAGATTTTTGCGAATAACAGCAAATGGCAATGGTTGTTCTTGTACATGCAAACTGCTGTTTAATTTTTCAACGAGTTCATCTAGTGTTTTCTCCTTTATTAATCGCATTATCTCAAGCTTTTCATCGAAGTGTCTATAGTAGTCTACATACACGGTTTTTTGCAACTCCGTCTTGGCACTAAAATTGAACCTCTTTGCAGCAGCATTTCAGACAAATCATTTTCCAAACTATCACATTGAAAATAGGCAAGACAGTGCCAAAATCAAAAAGTCTAAATCCAGAGTTTCATAAAAGTTGTTGATATTTGAATGCGAGTCCGCTGAAAGTATTAGAAAATTACGAACACCACGTTCACATTTGCAATCAAATTCCATTTAAAAAAACTGCACCATGGCATCATCTGCAATGTATCGTCCATCTATAATTTTTTCAGAATTATATTCATTTCCATTACTTTTGATCGTTGACTGAGTAACTCTTAAAAAATATGTCATAACAAATAAAGAAAAGAAAATATTTTAAGTATTGGCGGTAAAGTGGATGAGTAAAAAATGTCCCATGACTATTTCTTTTAAAAGTAACACCTACACTAAGGCCAGGATCTTTGTCAGCATTTCCATTTACTCGGAGGGGATCGCCCCACTGTACCTTTTCCAGAGGGTCCAGGAATATCCATGGAAATTCCATGGAATGTCTGTGGAAACAGAGACTCTGGAATATCTGGAGTATTCGGACTGATTTTCCAAAAAACTGGAAAAAAATTGAAAATGCTCTGGGCATACAATGTTTTGATACCTCTGAAAACCTCTCTGGACATTCCATAGAAATTCCATGGACTTTCTCTGGATGTTCCACTGACAAACCTCCGGACTTTCACTGGACAAATCTCTGGACATTCACTGGACAAAACTCCGGACATTCACTGGACAAACCTCTGGACATTCACTGAACAAACCTCTGGACATTCACTGGACAAACATTTGGAATGTCCAGAGTCAAATAAATTATTAAAAATTGGTTGGGATATGATTAGATTTGAATTTAAACTTTTCCATTATTAATATTAGGCAGTTTTTCATGAACTCAAACCTTTGTGCTTCCACACATAACAACCATGATTTGGGATTTTTCACAGTTGTAACAAGCAAATTGCCTCTGAAGTCACAATTTTATATATTTTATTATTTTTCCAAAATTCATTTCAGACTTGAGAGGGTTCGAGAATTTCTCAGATCTTGTCCTTTACTGCAGCTTCTGTCTGACTATATATTTCTTTGATGATTCCTGAAAAAAAAAATGAGTGCAGTTGTTTATTTTTAACTCCAGATCACTGCCATACATTCTGTAGCGTGTACACTGTTCAGTCATTCAGGTACTTGTTTCCTGCATGATTAAAGATATCTACATATGATAATATATAAAACATCTCTTGTTTATAGTGTCCATGATAGTGCAGGTAAATATTCTACCATATGTAATGTCCAGTTTGGATGTGTCCTCCAGACATGGTCGCTGATCATATTTTGCATTTGGCCACCCTCCCAGAAGCGTGCGTCCTCTGTACTCATCTGGGGTATAAAGTGTTCTGAAAAGAACTTTGGCAGCCTTACTGTACTCCCCAATGCCATTTATCTTTTAGCTGGTTCTGAAATTTCATTTTTAACACAATTAGAAATAACCAGCAATATATTTATAAATTTTTAGAAAATTAATATTATTGCATTGAGTCATATGCTAATTGGAGATGATGTTTAGTTGAGACAAGACACTGTCTACTTTATTCATAAACATGAACAACTTTCAACATTAATCAGCCAAAATGTTTTTCATAAATAAATGCAATTTCAATTGCACAACATGTAAGTGCGCAAGGCTATTTTATTCATTCTGCTATCATGTAAACTTAACTGAAATTACAAAATACATAACACACCATATCTACTTCTACCCTTGGTACTTCATTCTAAATGATAAATTACATGAAAAAAAATTATATGCATACAAACAAATTATCCGACAAACATACTCCACAGTTACATGGCCTACTATATTACAGACCTTTGACAGTTAGGCTGTACCACAAACCAGGTTGACACCAAGGAAATAACTCTAGAACATACACGCTTATATGCAATTTCTCATATTCCAAATTCAATTGCAGTAATAGATATTGAAGTGTCATTTAAATGTTATTCAACTACTGTAAAATTACACATGGAATACCTAAAAACTTAAATGTACGTGTTACTGAAATATCTTGATGTCAGAAATCTGAATTATAAATTACCTGATACATTTGGGTAAATTGTTGTGGCATTGAAGATTGATCTCCTCCATGATACCCAGTGTTGGAATCCTGAAAATGCACAAACCATTACCTGCTATGATGAATATTGATACAATCACTAGCTGCACAAAACCTTCTACATTAGTAAAGCTGTCATTATATACATCTGTAAATACATGTATTGAATACTTTGAATACTTAAACCAGTAAAAGTTCCAACTCTTCTGAAGTCCAGGGTTGCTTAGTCCTAACAGCTTGTGGCAAACTATGAAACATCCTCATTGTTTAATAAATCCTCATCCTCTATTATTTTATTACTTTCTCCTTTAGTAACGACATTCACACCTTCATTGAATTCCCTTAATTCTTCGGATTGTGTGGTACTAGCACTTTTAGGCTCTTGAAGGGTAATTTTGTGCGCAATACTGTGGTGTAACCAAAATAACTTATACTTGTTAAAATCGGATAACAGCATTTTGGACTGTATCTCTATGTGTCATAGGCGATACTGAGTCACAGGCATTTCCCTCATCAGCTGTGCCATAGGCGATACTGAGTCACAGGCATTTCCCTCATCAGCTGTGCCAGACGGTCATATTCCACATACCAACCGTTCATCCTCACGACACAAAACTTAACACTTGCACTAGACCTTCATCTGACAGCAGGAAAATGTACAAGCCCCATGTGTATCAAGCCAGCTTTCAGGACACTTTGCAAATCAATATTACACTTCTGTAATAGCGGAGATACACTACCATAACCCATTGAACTACAGGCAATCGCCTAGGGCTACTATGAATTCCTGGTGACAGTACCCATCACTGCTGGTCTCTTTGGCTTCTCACTGAAGAGCTCGATCCTGTTTATATTCTTCAAATTGGATGATTGTTCCCATTTTTCCTACTTCGAACAAGACTCCAATTAAAGTCTCGAACAGTCGACGCCCCAAAACAAAGTGGCTACTCTGCACAATATCGTGTATTCCAACGGTTCTTGCTATCTTCCTGGCAACCAATTCAGAATTGGTCCATATCTTGCATGCTGGTAGGCTGTCTTCGGAGGCCATACAAGCTGTCCATCTGCTAGAAAACCTAAATAGTCTGTTCGGCATCTACTGTGTGCCAATTTTCCCGGTCCAAGATTCACAGAGTACTCGTGACTTTGAAAGCAAAGTGGATAGCCCTATAACATTTTCTCACACGCAAGTTCCAACTGGAAAGCTCACCAAGTACCTTCTGCATAACCAGTTCTGGAGAATTTATTGAGGAGCACAGTCAGTTCCCTGATTAACCTCTGGCCCACCTCCTGAACGCATTTCATCATCCCTGTAGGAAATGGGACCAACAAGGGTCTCTGCTCTAGCAGATAGTACACTTTATTCACGTTCAGACAGTCACTTGCCATCACCACTTCTTTCACCTCCGTTAGCTCTGTTACACACTCCAGTCTACATGTACACCTCTTCATCGGGTAAAGGTTTGTCTGTAAGGCGGACAAGTAATGACTTGCATCTCTCTTACATGCAGCTGATGTCTCTTTCGGGAAAACCATACTGCCCACAATACATCCAGATACTGGATGAAATCTTGTTCAAGGTCTACGATGAGCAAGGCCGGCATACAGTTGCACAAATCGAAGTTTTTCTGGATGATAAGAGACACTCCCATAGCTCATTTGAAATATCAAGCACTCCTCCATCCAGATTGCTTGTAGTTCCAACAATCACAGAAGGAGGCACAGGTGGCTAACATACCTCTTTCACCAACAACACTGTTGTGTTCTAGGGGATTCATTATAATCAAAGACACACATTAGTTTATATGACTTTATTCTGTGAGTGCCTGTAGAGAAGTGACCAGAGCGCATAAATGAGCGCCAAGTAAATGGCGTGTAATAATGATACGCACAGAGATGCATGCATACACTACAATATCTCCCCTTTTTAGCATATACCACATACATGAAATACAAGTAGAAAAGAAATGAAATCAGCAAAACTTTTATAAACATTTTTAAACAACACGAAATTAATACATGTATATTTATGCATTAGATGAATGATTATAAGTGTTGGTAGTGTATCATTTTCTAAGTACTAAAAGTCTTGCTGATACCGAGTCTCAAACATCCGTGTTTATCAGTAAAATTAAAGTTAATTAATTGTCTGAAAATACGAGCTTGATTACAAATTAGCATCATGTTTGTTATGTTATGACATTGAAATTAATGTATTCACCTGCACAAAGTTCACACATGCTAGCTATTACAAACAAAGCTGGCTGTCTACTAATGAATTAGTGATTAACATGCCTGTAAAGATTAATGTTCCAATCCGATTTGCAGAAATTCTTGGAAGATCAATGTTAACCTTAATTTCAAAACATCTGTGCAAATCTATAGATCATTTTCCTGGCTATTACACTAACTTTTTTCATCACTGTCCAATAGGGTTCTCTCTAGGGTTCTCTCTACAGTAACATTTTTTAAGTTTCTTGAAAGTCTTTTGAATGCTTTGTGAGCAATTAATTTAGCAAACATTGTTTTGTTGTTCTATTACTAATCTTGCTTCTGCCTCTATGTAAGTGAACATAGTTACAGTGCTGAAAGAACTGTATTAAATGATGAAATTAATTTTTAAATATCCATATAACTTACAGAAAATTATCAATCACTTAATATATATTTCTCCACTATAAAATACAATTGCTTGTAACACATGCCTTAAATAATTGGTGTCTTTAAAGACATAAAGAATTATTTCACATATGAATGCTTGTTTATGCCCTTCATAAACAAATTGTGTCAATGAAATAAAGGAGTTAATAGATACAAAAAGTCTGGTAGAGTTGAAGTACAAGCACAATGCACATAACCTAAATATTCTCTAACATTGTGTGTGGTTGAAAATAGCTGCAATAATTACAATTTAAAAATCTTGAACCATACAGATTTCCTATACATTTTGTATTTCATTATACCTAAACAACTAAATTCTTCAACAATGTAATAAAAAATATAAAAGCAGTTCTCACCCAAAATCTTCCTGAAATAATGTAGCCAACTCCCTGTTCACCATGTTCTCAATTATTTTATGGGTACTGTAAATCTTTTTTGGACTGAAATAAAACAGTCAACAAGGTTAATTACAATGCAATCTGTATCAAAGATGGGTGCTCCCTGATGGAATTATCCATTACAGATCTACCTACAAACATAATTTAATAAAAATTCTAAGAAGAGTTATCTAACTGTGTGCTACAATGTTAGATTATTATAAACAAAAAGTGTCAAAGTTGAAAAAGGTGCATAATATTTCATAAACATTACTGGAAATACTGTTGAAAGATGGTGTTAACTCCCCCTCCCTCCCCCCACCAGCAAAAAAAAAATAAAAAAAAAAAATAAATTGCATTGTGCAAATCTACATGAATATTTTTTCATGAAGGACATACCAAAATCACAAAAATCCAACACAAATACCCAGTACCTGTTGGCAAGTGGCAAGAAAATTACTTCAACTTCTGCGATCATATGGTTTCTTATATCTTTATTTGAAGGATAAAATCGATTACTCAGCTCAGAAACATTAGGGAAGTTTTCTTTTGCAACGGATTTTAGGTGCCTTTTCATCTCTGAGATGCTTCTTACTCCTTCTATTACAAGCATTTTTATTTTGGAAATAATGGCTTTATCCAGTGGTTGACTAATGGACCCAAACTGAAATCAAAGCGCTGAAAGCACTGATGTTTTTTTTTCACTCAAGTAGTGAATGTATTAAGACATGAGGTTATAACAGTATTATTTACACTATGTGCACATGTCGGACAGATGCACAGCTGTCTAGCTGACACAGATCAAATGGAATCTGGTAACCAGTTGCTATTTTTTTTTTTGGAATAGACCGCTTAAGCAATTTTGTTGTATACAGGCTAAAATTCGTGGCGTGACCTATTACGCTGCGGGGCCGGCCCTAACAAGAGTGATAAGAATTAAAGGCTAGAAACACTGTTAGGGGTTTCTTACTGACGATGTCAATTCTTTGTTTTGGCTTTTTCCTGTCTGTCAGATCGTGTCAGACTCTTTGACTGTGGTTATCACGATTGTATGAAACTACTTATCTGGTGTTAAGTGCTGTGTGTGCTTCACTTCTGCGTAGTAATTATTATTGTCCTACTTGGACAGTGGGTCTGACTCTGTTTGGGAGATAGATCAAAACTATTTGTCAGATATTTTATTGCTTGTTTCCATCTTAAATGGTTAAGATTGTGGTTGTTTTGAATTGGAATGGTCGCCACGATATTGCTTGGGGATTGTTGAAAGCGGCGTAAAACCTGAAACAAAGTAAAAGCATTTCTTGACCGCTTTCTCTTAGCAAGACCCAACTGATGTCAGACAGAATGCAATAGCTATTGCTGCTGTAGGTTGTGTGCAAGTTTGGTACAAATAAAAACATAAATGGAGGACTATAGTGCTAAAAAGGCCGAAATGGGCATTTCAGATCTTTTCACGGGCCACAACTTCGACATGCATGATGGGATCTCGTCAGTTATCTAACTTGATGGAGATACACGCACGCACACGTTCGACGGACAACAGCAAATCTATATGCCCCACATATTATGAACTTTTGAATTAGAGTCAAATGCACCATTTGGCAGTAATCGCCTTTTGCACCCGAGTTCACACCCAGAATAGACAAGATTGTAGGATTAGGTGTTTGGACAGTCTTTATGCATTTCCTACACCAAAACTCATTATCTCCATGACAAAATGTTGTGCTTGGTAAACAGTGTTAAGTAAAAGATACAAGTAACATAATATATAAAGTAACATGTTTTATTTAAAACAAAATATCAATACAAAACAGTGTTAAGTAAAAGATACAAGTAACATAATATATAAAGTAACATGTTTTATTTAAAACAAAATATCAATGCAAAACAGTGTTAAGTAAAAGATACAAGTAACATAATATATAAAGTAACATGTTTTATTTAAAACAAAATATCAATACAAAATATTCATTAATAGAGATCACAAGGTTCAGAGAGATTTTGACATGTCAAAAGTACATCATCATACATGAAGGGTTGGGTACCGGTACTTGGTATCGTATTGGTATAATCGAGAATCACTTGAAAAAGTATCAGTTAATACCGTTTGGCCAAAGTACCATCACTTTTCTCAAGTATTTTTGGTCTCAACTAGTTTCTCATGAGAAGCTGCCTGTTTTTAATAAAGTATTTCAGTTTGCCAGTCTGTTCAGATTGTTATGGTAATGGTTTAAAACTGCATTATTTTCATTTAATACTAATACATTTTGCCAGTGTATTTTTGATATACAGATTTACAGAAGCACGATTGTGCATTTCAATGAAGAATTCAAATTTTCATTTGTTATTTAATGAAACTCAAGGTATCAGTATCGATAACAAGAGGGCCATGATGGCCCTGGATCGCTCACCTAAGTAACTTGACCTCAGCAAGTATCAGTGTTACAACCTTAAGTCAAAATGAGAAGGCAAAAGCGTTCAAAGTGTAAAGTAGGTCTCTGAGTGAAGGTTAAGGTCATAAAATCTCAAGTGGTTCAAATTTGAAGGCCATAGCTTCAAAAATACAGATGTAGGTCACTGGGACAAGGTGAAGGTCATCAAAAGTGAAAGTTCAATTCCGCAAACAAAGTTGCACAAGTGGTACAAATATCAAAGCCATATGTCTTATACTTCCTAGAAAGGAGAAATTTTTCTATATAACTAAATGTTTTAACTATTAAGCCCCAGGGCGGGGCCAATTTTGACCCAAGGGGAATGATTTGAACAATTTTGGTAGAGGTCCACTAGACAATGCTACAAGCAAAATATCTAAGCTCTAGACGTTATGGTTCAATAGAAGAAGATCTTTAAAAGTTTCTTTCCTTTCGGTTGCCATGGCAACCAGAGTTCTCAATGGAATACAATTCTTTGAACAATTTTTGTACAGGTTAATGCAAGGAAGGTCCTGATAAAGTTTGATCAAATTCTGACTAATTGTTTAGGAGATGTTGTTTGAAGAAATTGTTGACACACCCACTCAGACGGACATCATGCTATCACAAAGCTCACCTTGTCACTTTGTGACAGATGAGCAAGATGAGCTAAGTATACTGCGTCGTTTTGTTTGTATCGGTTAATGGTGCCATACAGTTTGGTTGCTAACGGTACCCAACTCTTCATACATGATGAAACAAAACTAAGATAGCTTTGCAAAATCCTGCAGACTTGCTTTAGTATATATAGTACTATGCAGACTTTTTTGCTGAGCAATGAAAAAGGGTCATTCATTTGGTATTACACATGTGAAGCGAGTCCAGACAATATTTCTCTATAGGAGCAAAGTGCATTGAAAATCAGTTTCTTGTAGTGACTCGTATATAAAACTTGTCAAACATCATTGCAACATTAGACATACCAATTCCAAAGTAAACGACTGCTTATTTATCAAGGAAATAATTATTCATTTTGATATTACTATAGACATAAATGACATTCTGTATTACAAACTAGTTCAAACTAAAGGGGTGTTCAGTGTTGTCATTAACAACTGGCTGGCGGACGAAATGTTGTTTCAAAACTACAAAATAATGGAAATTTCTATTATAGCATGCCTATTCAGTGTGATTTTCCCTGTAGTTCAAATGAGATTTCGGCCGGATCAAAGAAAACGTATTAACTGTAATGTTTAATTATTGTCTTTAAATTGGGTTATCATTTTTGCAAAAATTTAAGTTTGGTAAAAAATGCACATGGAAAAATAAAAAATTCCATTGCAAGTTCTTTTGTCTGTATGAAAATATTGTCCAATTCAAAGACACAACATTTTGTTTAGGCACCACATTACAAGACGATTCATCTGTGGTTTTAGCACACATGATCAGTATCAGATACAAGAGATCCCAGAGGGATCTTGGCGCCCACCATAGTGATCTTTTGACGACAGTTCTTCCACTTTACTTTCTGACCTTGAACTAGTCATCCAGAAACAACATTGATTTTAAGAAGTCATCAATGCTTATCATACTATTTAGTTCTAAGTCATATAGATGTCAAGTTACAGACAAGTAGATATGTACAATCTTAGGGTCATTGTGGCATTGACCTTTGACCTATTGACCCCAAAATGGCATAGAGTTCAATACTCATCAAGGTATTTTATTCTATGAAATTTGACAGTTCTAGATCATGAAGACCTCAATTTATGGACAAGAAACTGTTTACAAACTCTGAGTCATGGTGACCTTGATTATTTGACATATTGACCTCAAAATGGCACAGGGTTCAAGTATTCATCAAGGTCCATCATCCTTTGAAGTTTGACAGTTCTAGGTCATATAGATCTCAAGTTATAGGCAACTAGATTTTAACATATTTTGGGTCACTGTGACCTTGACCTATCAGCCCCAGTTTATGTTTAGACCAACTAGACTAATAGGGAAACATTCTGACCAAGTTTGGTCAAAACCCACCCGGTGGTTTCTGACTAGTTACAATAACAAGCGAACTGTTAACAGACGGACGGACCACGGACAAAAAGCGACTTCATGAGCCAACCATCCGGTAGGATGGTGGGCTAATGATGTCACTTAAACTGCAGCCTAATCTTTCACATTATTTCACCTACAAAATAACATATGAAAAAATTACAAAATCTAACAACAGAATCACCACTCAATATATAGCAACAATACCTAACTACAACAGAAACAAATCTCGCATGGCAAAAATGATTCATAGACAAAAGTTATAAACTTTCACACATCGAAATGATTTTCATGATTTATAGTAATTGTAATGACTAGAACAAACAAAAACTTACTACTACCACATTTAGTTATTGCAAATTATTGTTTTTCCAAACACACATGATATGATGAAAGTACTTATTTCTATGGCGATTCTTTTGAAATGCTAATCCATGTGTCAAAACAATAAATTCAAACAGTCAGCAGAGTTCCATGCTTAGTTTGCGATGGGAATGAACACATATTTCTGAAACATCTGCTATCTGAACTGGGTAGAAACAAGAAGATACAACAATCTGTGACAATTACGCATGTGAATTGATATATTGAATCATCGCCTTTATATGTACATAGATATATCGACACAAAAATTTTAAACAATGACATCCCTATCTGAGATTACCCTCCTGTCCAGTAAATTTCTTTTAAAGTTTCAGTAAGACTGTAAAATGCACTGAAGACTTTCAATGTCTTTAGGTAATTTATATCAGCACGAGTGACCGCATCATCAATGACGTAACAAGTTCAGTCAAATCTTTGATCTCGGATTTTAACTACAAAACTTCACTTGCCCGGTAGGCTATCTTCTTTGAAAAATCACTAGCCCGCGGCAATTTTAACCTGGCGCGGGCAAGCGGGCGTTTGCTTAAAAAGAAACCTGAAATGCGAGTACATTGCGTTAGCACCCAAAAACAAGAGATCCCAGAGGGATCTTGGCGCCCGCCATAGAGTGATCTTTTGAGGACAGTTCTTTCACTTTACTTTCTGACCTTGACCTTTGTACTATTCATCCAAAAAACGACATAGGTTTCAAGTACACACATGAAAATTTCAAATGTTAAAATAATAACGATTCATTTCTATAACCCTTTCTAGGTTCAGCACCTTGCAGAAATTTACCGTAATCTGGCATTAAATTTAGCCCATTTTGGGTGTAGAATGACAAATATACCATGTATGTCCATCTACGGATAGAAGTTAGCAGGTATGGCATTTCAAAATGTTTAACAGGCCATAATGACCTTTTGTGATTGGATATTCAACTTAAGACATTTGCACACAAATGCAGCACGAGCTGTTGTTCAATCATGACTAGGTGTTTCACTCTGTATCACTTTGTTGTACAAGTCACTGACCGGGATTTAAATCAATCTGCCTAACTTCACTCCCCTGTCTGTGTACTCTCGCCATTACCGGACCATTGCTAGTCAGGCTCTCCACCTGTAACAAATTGAGACAGCTTAATAGACTTTTAATGCAGGGTTTTGTGTAATTTGGTTATTGTTAATGAGTTACAAGACTGCATACACTTGCGCCTTTTTCCATGCCCCTTGTTACTATATGACACAACCTCTCATGGTGAGCATTTGTGCAGTGTTATTAAATTGACCAAACCCATTTGGGTATTAAATGCAGCAAAAATCAGTACCTAATAAATACAATATTATGCTATGCTGTATGTGCAAAAAATGTTGCATCATGAAAAGCACAAAATTCTAAAGGTAATGCTTATAAGCAAATGCTATATTCTTTAAAGTTTGCATATAGTGCAGTCAAGAGATAATGAGTGTGGGAAGTTATACTGGTCACCTGGTGCAGTAACTGAAAATTCAAATCATACGGTACCGAAAACTATTTTATCTGGCTGATATATGGCCAGATTTTTATAAAACAGTTTATGCCTGGAAGGCAGCTCGGCCAAAACATGTTAAGGTAGCGCATTGGCTTCTCATGTGGGTGGGGTACGTAATTTATCATTTATATTTTTTTTTTGTTGAAATTCCTAATTTCTTGTGAATATCAGGTATCCCATGAGAGAGAAAAACATTCATATTGGAATTTAAAGGTAACAGAAATAGAATATGCTGAATGTGAAACGAAAAATTTTACTTTTTTGAAACCTTATCTTGCTCGTTCACAAACAAATATAATATGACACACTCACATACATCAACTCCCAAAAAATCTTAGTTCAAACCCTTATTAAGAGAATGTAGATGCAAAAGTAGTTGTTAATCTATCCAATAATGAGTCCTTTTGATATTTCCAAGTTCACCATAATGAAGAAATAAAATTTGAAAGGTAACTTCTTCATAGTGTGGAATTTAGATTAGATTTTAACAAGAGTCTCTTCCCAAGTGTTCCCCGGGTGAAATGATAACGTTTGCTCCTATATAATGAATATATAATGTGCTCACTCAATGTGTTTGTAAACGAGACCTGTGGTCCTTGTTTTTCACCTCGGTAATTATAAATGTAACGTGGACACTTTCCATACTGTTCTATAATATTGCTTATACATACATATATGCATATACCATAGGCATATTTGGTTTGGAACTGAAACTCTTTCTTTTCAGGTAATGTATATTACCACCCTCCACCCACTTTGAAACTCAATGCGCTACCTTAATGTTTCAGCTTTCTGCTACTGGACATTCAATCTGACTGTCATTTTTGCAGCAAAAAAAAATATACAAACCCGTTGTCCATTCATTGCAATCTCCAGCAAGCCAGCAGGGACTTTCAGATCACGGTCGTCCTCCAAGAACAAGGTTACATAATCATCCTCTATATCTATACCTTCTACGGATACTGACTCCACTTCAACAGGTGCTTCGGAAACCTAGTAATGTAGCATGGGTTACATAAGTGAATGCATAATTTATGTTTCGTAATGTATGCACATGTATGCAAGTTATTCACTGTTTGGTAAACATTGTATCACTAACAACAACTCAATTACACTGGCTACTCCAAAAACATTTCTACACCACTGATATTAGCACGAGGCTCCTAAATCTTAGCCAAATATTTGTTTGATCCCCTAAGAGCACCTGATTCTCAATAAAATTTATAAAAAGGTGCCCGAATAGCTCAGCTCATTCAAAAAGAAGCCAAATTTGACAGGCTGCATATCTATAATTGACATCTTAATTATTGAACAATTCAACATTAATTTTAATGAGAAAATTAATCATTAAATTATTAATGATAAACTGTTAAACTACCTTCACAAGTGTCTGGCCAGTGCCGTTAAGGCTAACCTGGCCTCGATAGTTATTAATCACTAGGTTGGTGACATTGACATGGTCACCCACGCGGGCCTTGTACTCAGTGCTCTTGCGCCACAGTGCGACCTTGGCTCTCCCAGAACAATCCTCAATCGTTATTTCCTTCATTGCCGTTGAGCGGCCAGCGACCTGGCGCTCCGCAGTTTCTTCCTCCTGAAACCAAATAGAAAGATAGAGTTGGGTTTTATTGCCCACCAACACTGTTTGGGTTATATGAGGCTGAACAGGAGAGGTGATTTCAGGAAACCTCTGGTGTAACAGCATTCCAGGCCGAAACCACCCAACCTGCCAGAATCTCAGAAATGCAGAGACTTACAGTTCAAACCCACTTAGTTGCCTTTTATGATCAAGTAGGAATGGACTGTGGTTGCAATTTTGGTTCTTCCACACTGAGGACTATGAAAGTAATTAACTATTACAGTAATTCTCTATTCATGGATGAAAAACCAAAATTTTCAAAAAGCCTGAAAATACAAACTTTGAAGTAATGTTTATAGTGAAACATAGAAAATTGATGTTATGTTTGACCTGTAAAGCCTGAACTTCTGGCACATGCCTGAAAACTTGCACAAATTATGTGAAAATGCACATAAATTATTGATAGGTATTCAATGTGTACTAACAGGGTCTACTTCCGGTAATGCAAGAGACCGTACATGTTGAATTATCCCGGATATGCTCGCAATAAAGTGACTGAAATAAACCGGATGTTGAACTCGCAAGAGAACGCACACGTTGCAGTGGTCGAAAAAGGGGTTTCACACAGTAATCATATAGAATTATCTGAAATATATTACTTCTAATTTAACATAGATTGTCTATTCCACTAGATCTACAAGTCTTCTAAGCATGAAGAAAATCATTCCTCGCGAAAATTCACAGACTTTTAAGGTGATTCTGCTTTGTCGGCCATATTTGTTTTCACCAAGTCTGTCCAAAGTGAAAGTAGGTCAAAATTCATATAACAACAAAGATTACAATGTAAAATGATGAAACACTTGAAAGTACACTTCCAGTTCAATGTTTTAAAGACTATTTAAAACAGAAATACAAATGATAACAATAAGAATATTTACCTTGAATGTGTTACATTTCTGAAGACCAAAAACATTCTGTTGCAAAGTTTTATGCACATTTCATGAATGGCAAAATCCTTTTTAAAGTCTGTTTTAGTGCCTTTGCAACAG
Source organism: Saxidomus purpurata (assembly GCA_022818135.1). NCBI lineage: Eukaryota > Metazoa > Mollusca > Bivalvia > Venerida > Veneridae > Saxidomus > Saxidomus purpurata. Next base: position 55,766,842 of record JAFMSR010000003.1, read on the forward strand.
AATGTTTTTGGTCTTCAGAAATTAAGCCCATTCAAGGTAGAGTAGATCCGGCAATTATCGGACACTTCCGGACGAAGCGGGCTATAATTGAGTTGATAGTAATCTCCTCTTTGTTCCGTTTCACCCGGTACATAAACCGTGCTTGCAGAAAGCATTCTACCGCCAGGGTTCTCGGGGACGCTTATTTCGCGCCCCGGCACGCATGTTTAATACAGCTGGACGCAAATATTTCAGAGCAAGGATTCCACGTACGCTTAATTTTGCCTGGGGACGCATAAACATTACCGATTGTTCACAACCACAAATACACAAATGCGTCAGCGCGTGTCAGTCTATAGGTAGGCGGTCCTATGCATATCAACCCGTGAAGCGATTAGCCAATCAGCGATAACGCTTCCGATCATTATCACGCAATAGTGATCAGACTAATGTATACACGCGCTGATTACCAGATATATAACACGAGGTGATAATTTTATATCTTTGATCAACAGTTGATTGGAAATTAGCAAATTTTACCTACAAAAGGATAATTTTATCGACTATTTACGCCGCAAGTTTAAAGACTGTTTTCTCAAATTACAAATGAGTGTAATTTTGAATGATTGTCGAATATTTTCGGCATTTTCTAGGCACAATTTTGCTTTAGTTTCATTCTTGCAAAACTTTTCTATAATTTAAGATATTGTGCCGAAATGCCAGGTACACATACGCTTTTATTCTATCCGAAAATTGATCCGGAACATCGGCGATTTCACGTTCGCCAGAAACCCTAAAATTTCGCAAAAATTCTCGGTTACCAAGCCAAACATGCGAATGAATTGTTCCTTTATTATTTAATCAACATTAAATCTTTAAATATCGATCTTCAATTTGTCCCCTTTTGAAGATATTTGCTAAAATAATTGTCGATCGGATGAATCTCTTACACACTGCGTGAAGCTGTACACGATTTTCCTATTCATTCCGCTAAACGCTGCCTATATACATTTACGTTTTTTTTACAAATACAAACTTTTTGTCTTTAGAGTAGACTTTTTTAACCAGAATAAAATTTGATTTGGTATAAAAGTGAAAAAAAAAATGATTTCCATGTGTTGATGCATTAATATGAAATAATTCCATAATAAATATTAACAACAAAACAATAATTATACTATGTAGTTCAGAGTTTCTTTTGAATAACTATAAACTTTGGAAGTCTCTTGAAGATTCAAAATATCAGCAATGCTATTGTGAGCATTGAATGACTAATCTGTAAACATATTAATTGCGACGCGCTTTTGGACTCCAACTTTTTCAGGGTTGGGAGTCCATGGACTCCATGTTTTAAAGTCCTAATGAGAACCCTGACCGCTTCTTATCTACATATCTCGATGTTATGCGTATAGTAATAGGGTTAAAGTGTTCTGAATTAAAAACGCCTTGAATCGGACAGAAGAGCTTTGTATCGGACACTGAAGGCGGGGATCATCGGTCTCAAACAATTTCTGTTTGGGGATTATCGGACAGGGTTAAGTTTTTTAAAATAATTAAGGTTTCAGAAAAAAAAAAATAAATAAAAATACACAATTTGCTCCAAGTCCATGACAGGATGTGTTATATCCAACTTAAATTTACTTTATACTCAATTTACACTGTTCTGTCGGACTCCTTTCCAACCTGTGTGTTTTGAATTTTGTTTTAAGTTTTGACATCTGTCACATCAAAGGCACTCACCGCATGCAGTGATCATGCAGTTCAGAACACTGATTGGCTCAAAGAACTGTCAGATGAAATATACGTCACTTTGGTACATGTTTCACCTAAGGAGTTTTTTTAGTTGATGTCGGTAAATTATGCGTGGCCTAGATTGACCTCAGAGAACTTTAAACAGTTACACAATATTTTTCAGCATTAAAACTGTGAGTTATCAAAAAGGATTTTAATCTTTAAAGTATGAATTATTTTAATTCTGTTTATGAATCATACCTTTAAACTTTGCTCTAAGGAGAAAAAAAATTAAATTTATAACAGAACCTTCCAGACTATAATGGTGAATTTTCGTAAAAAATGTGAGAAAAAATTACTGTTGCTGAATTTCTGCACCAAAAACAAACTTTATAAACACTGGATAGAGTATGCATGAAATTTAAATAAACTAAACTTCTGAAAACCCGTTTTGTAGTTACGGCCCGCAATTCTGATCAGCACGTGTTTGAAGTACACCACTTGTGAAATAAGTTGGCGATTCTACTTTCAAACCTTAATATAATGAAGTCATTGCATGACATAAACTTATTCTAGATTGTTTCTTTAGCCAAAACATTTTTGAAACAATATATATTATATCACAAACGAGTTGATGGACTGACCGTACAAAGAAAGAGTACTAGTTAATCAGCGTATGGAGTAGATTTAATTGCCGCCACTTTTCTTTTTCTTTCTTGAACCTTGCTTAACTGACATTACTTTTCTTGAGTATTTGTGATTTTATGTTATTAATTAAGAATATTTGCACTGCAATTTTTTAGGGATCCCAACGGAATCCCCAGGTATTCCTCCCGGTTTCTTGAAATTTAGGAATACAAGAATCCCGTTATCGTCTAACCCAAGAAATATACGCAAATGCGATAGAGGATACTGAATGAGTGTATGTTTAATATGAATTGTATCATAGTTGGGAGACCTTTCTGTTGAAAATGTGTCAGGGTTAAATAGTATATATATATACATGCACAGTGCGTTAACTGGAGTGCACTCCAGAGCATGCCCATTGATTGGCTCATTTTTGCTGGGGTTTACATATTGTGACGACAGAGAAAGGGAAAGCGACAGAAATTCATATTCAGATGTTCGTTCATTGGTTCATTTTTGCCGGGGTTTCATATTAAGACAACATGGAACGTGCTTTTATGTTTGACTATGATACAAAAGAGAAAGAACACCAAAACACTCGGCAACCTGATTTATACTCGGGGGCTACGCCCCTCGTACAAATCAGATAGCCTCGTGTTTCGGTGCTCTTTCTATTACTAAATTCATAAAAATAGCGTGGTAGACAGTCTTTCATGGCCTGTGACCGATTTATTTTTGCCGCTCGAATTTTATTTTAGGCGGACAAATGGGCCGCTGGCTGCCTCTCTAATGAAATTCAGAGCTAGGTTTTTTTAAAGAATGATTTGTGTTACAATATTTAATGACGTTTTCGCAAAACAGAGCTCATACATCAATATAGAATTTATTTTTTAGAAAGTCTGTTGGCTAGAATATGCTGATGTCTTAAGTGTGGACGTATTCAGACTTTAATCAAGCATTTACTGAATTTTCATACTGTCCGATGTAAGCCGTGGGCAAAAATAGAGTGCTTTTTCCGAGAGGGTAATATCGGACAGATTTATAGTTCAAATATTTATCAAACATTTGAATGTTTTTATTGATTTCTTCCACAAAATGCAAAATGTATGCATATTTAATCGCTATGAAGTTATTCGATTAAATTCTAAGTGATAACAAAATAAAGAGAGTAAAGATCCCTAGGTACCGAATTTTTTTAGTTCTCTGATATTTTCTGTGACGTAAAAATGAAAGTAGAATAAAAGAGTGTCGTTATTTTGACCAATCAAAAACCCGATACAAAGTTACGTCATTTTAGGCGAGTTCGATTTGTATTTTCTACGGTATGTCTCCCGAAAACAGTGAAGTATCGAGAGCAGTGTGTATGTAGAGAAAAACTTCTAAAAATTACGTCAGAGTGAATGTGTCCGATGAACGACGATGTCCGATGTAAGCCGGATCGACTCTAAATTTTCTTATTATCATTTTTATTTTTGTTTAAAATAGTCTTTAAAATGTAGAACTGGAAGTGTACTTGCAAATGGCTCATCATATTACAATGTGAGCTTTGTTGTTATATGAATTTTGGCCTACTTTCACTTTGGACAGACTTTGTGAAAACAAACATGGCTGACAAAGCGGAATCACCTTAAACAAAAACGTTAATAAATGGTTTTGAAAACAACAAAAACAGTATAAATTCACATACACTGCTACAAAAACATTAATATAATAGCGAAAAATAATACAACATTCAGAAAACTAATAAAACACTAAATTACCGTAAAAATATTCTGTTGTTTTCCGCTCCGGTCTTGCATAAAATGGCGTCTTTCTCAGGGTCTGGAACTATTTCCGATTCTTACGCAGTGATGAAATACTATATATTCATGCGTAAGTGCATAATATATAGATAAAATTACACAAATTAATCAGTCATAAAAGAGAAAAAATGATTCTATCGTAGTTTAACTTATTGGTAATATGGAAATCGCTGAAAGTAATTCAGAGTTATTTTTTTGGTGTCAGAATACCCACGCTATCTGGTAGTCACATGCCCGTAAAGCGCGGGAAATCTTCCGATGTTTGGCGGAAACTTCCGAACGGCTCCTCATTTGCATAAACAGCTAAATTTAGAGAAATATCCCTACACTTTGTTTTCAAGCATTTCAAACAGTGTATATAGTAGTAATTTGTTTATCGTCTTGTTTCCTACATAATGGTGTTGAGAAACAGATCCATACAAAGCTAAACATTGACAAAACAACATTGTATTTAGTTAGAAATACTTAAGAACTATTTTTTTGCTACGCACATGTATCGTGTATCAGATGTAAATGGGGAAAATGGGACAAGCTCGATGTTTTTTGTTTTTTCGCATTGTGAGTAAGTTTTTTTTCCGCAAGCGAAAAAAAAACAATAATAAAATGATTTGGAGATCAATTCTGAGTTAATATAACTGCTTCAAGTATGCAATTTCAAAAAGATCAATGATACTAAAAAGAAGTAATAGACATTTTTTCTTGTAACTTTTCTTTTGTAATATTTACATTAATTTGGCATAGGTGCATACTGGATCCACATTCATAACCCTTGCCCCATTGTCAATGCAAATAAAGTTTTTATGCCCCCCGAAGGTTGGCATGTTAAAATCGCACCGTCTGTCTGTCCATCCGTCCGTCTGTGCGTCCCCACTTACAAATTCGTGTCCGGACTGTAACTCCGTCATGCATTGAAGGATTTAAAAATAACTTGGCACAAATGTCTAGCACATCAAGACGATGTGTCGCATGCAAGACTCACGTCCCTACCTCAAAGGTCAATGTCACACTTAGAGTTTGAAGGTAATGGAATCCTGTATATATGCACACATTTGTGTCCGGACTATAACTTTATCATGCATTGAAGGATTTAAAATAACTTGGCACAAATGTCAAGCACATCAAGACGATGTGTGGCGTGCAAGACCAACGTTCCTACCTCAAAGGTCACACTTAGTGCTTGAAGGTAATGGAATCCTGTATATATGCACACATTTGTGTCCAGATTAACAACCAAATTCTTCAACATTTTAATAAAAAATACAAAAGCAGTTCTCACCCAATATTTTCCTGAAATAATGAAGCCAACTCCCTGATCACCATGTTCTCAATTATTTTATGGGTACTGTAAATCTTTTTTGGACTGAAATAAAACAGTCAACAAGGTAAATTACAATGCAATCTGGTGCTCCCTGATGGAATTATCCATTACAGATCTACTACACAAACATACCAGTAATTTAATAAAAATGCTAAGAAGAGTTATCTTAACTGTGTGCTGCATGTCAGATTATTATAAACAAAAAGTGTCAAAGTTGAAAAAGGTGCATTATTTCATAAGCATTACTGAAATACTGTTGAAAGATGGTGTTAACTCCCCCCAAAAACTAAAATAAAATAAATAAATAAATTGCATTGTGCAAATCTACATGAATATTTTTTCATGAAGGACATACCAAAATCACAAAAGTCCAACACAAATACCCAGTACCTGTTGGCAAGTGGCAAGAGAATTACTTCAACTGCTGCGATCATATGGTTTCTTATATCTTTATTTGAAGGATAAAATCGATTACTCAGCTCGGAAACATTAGGGAAGTTTTCTTTTGCAAAGGATTTTAGGTGCCTTTTTATCTCTGAGATGCTTCTTACTCCTTCTATTACAAGAATTTTATTTTGGAAATAATGGCTTTATCCAGTGGTTGACTAATGGACCCAAACTGAAATAATAAAATAATTTGGAGATCAATTCTGAGTTAAGATAACTGCTTCAAGTATGCAATTTCAAAAAGATCAATGATACTAAAAAGAAGTAATAGACATTTTTATACCCCCGAAACAAAGTTTGGGGGGGGGTATATAGGAGTCACCCGATGGTTGGTCGGTCGGTCGGTCTGTCAGGTGGTCTGTTGCATTTTCCTTGTCCGTAGCATTACTTGAAAACCAATGATTGGAATTCAATACAACTTCATACAATGGTCAAGCACAATGCAGGGCACTAAACAGCTTTTGGGGACAGGTACCCATACCCTCTGGAAGGGGAATTTTTCGTCGTTTTAAGACTAATAGGGGAATTTTTAGCCATAATATTATAGATATTACTACTATTCACACTAATTAATACTGATTTCAATCATTTCCAACAGATGTAGCTACATAATGGTTTTCTGACAAATACAACAAATGATTTTACAAGTTGTTCTACTATATTTATTTTTATCTTTCATGAAAACATCTCAGTGACACATGCAAACTTTTTGTTGAATGAGATGTCTATATCTACGCCAGGGTGAGCTTTTCTGATCGATGATTGTCCGTCGTCCGTCAACATTTTGATTCAAATGACATCTCCTCTGAAACCTCTAGGCCAATGTTGATAAAACTATGCAGGAATGTTCCTTGCATGAAGCTGTACCAAAATTGTTCAAAGAATTCCATTCCTTGCAGAAGTCTGGTTGCTATGGCAACAAATAGGAAAATCTTTAAAAATCTTCTCTGAAACCACAAGGCCTAGAGCTTAGATATTTGGCATGTAGCATTGTCGAGTGGACCTCTACAAAGATTGTTCAAATTATGACCCCCGGGTCAAAATTGACCCCGCGCGGGTGGGCCCTTAGTTTTTGCATAGGCATATATAGGAAAAACTTTAAAAATCTTCTTCTCTGAAACCACAAGGCCTAGAGCTAAGATATTTGGCATGTAGCATTGTCTAGTGGACCTCTACCAAGATTGTTCAAATTATGACCCCCGGGTCAAAATTGACCCCTGGGGGTGGTCACTTAGTTTTGCATAGGCTTATATAGGAAAAACTTTAAAAATCTTCTTCTCTGAAACCACAAGGCCTGGAGCTTAGATATTTAGCATGTGGCATTGGCTAGTGGACCTCTACCAAGATTGTTCAAATTATGACCCCCGGATCAAAATTGACCCCGCACGGGGGGTCACTTAGTTTTGCATAGGCATATTCAGGAAAAACTTTAAAAATCTTCTTCTCTGAAACCACAAGGCCTAGAGCTTAGATATTTGGCATGTAGCATTGGCTAGTGGACCTCTTCAAAGTTTGTTCAAATTATGCCCCTGGGGTCAAAATTGACCTGGCCCGTGGGGGGGGGGGTTGACTTGTTTTACAAAGGCGTATATAGGAAAACCTATTTGGTATATAACATTATCTAGTGATCTTCCACTAGGCAAGTGGACTTGTACCAAGGTGAGCGATATAGGGCCATCTTGGCCCTCTTGTCATATATTTACTTTTGTTTAGAGATTATTTTGATCATGTGATTCCCCACCGTGGAAGTTCAACATAAAGAATAAATATGTTTTTACTACCGAATATCCGAGTACTTAAATTCGATCTGAATATTCGAACCCGTGACCAAATAACCCAATATCCGTTGCCAACCCTAATTGATAATAATGGGACTGTGAACAGTTATTGTTTTTAGCTCACTTGGCACAAAGAGCTATTAGGATCGCATTCCATCCGACGTCCGTCCGTCCGTCTGCACGCATGATGGGTACCTTGGGTGGTAGGAGGTGTGGCCTAAGACAATAGAAATCTATTGTCTTCATTCCGTCTTTTGTCCCTTAAGTGGTCATTCTTTTGTTACTTAAGTAGTCACTCTATTGTTCGAGAACAATGGAAATACCACCTAATAACACCTTCGCATGGGTGTCTGTCCATCCGTCCACCATTTCCTTCAAACAACATCTCCTCTGAAACCACTGGGCCAATGTTGATGAAATTTTGCAGGGGTGTTCCTTGCATGAACTTCTATCAAAGTTGTTCAAAGAATTCCATTCCATGGAGAACTCTGGTTGCTATGGCAACAAATAGGAAAAACTTAAAAAATCTTCTTCTCTGAAACCACAAGGCCTAAAGCTTAGATATTTGGCATGTAGCATGGTCTAGTGGACCTCTACTAAGATTGTTCAAACTATGACCCCTGGGTCAAAATTGACCCTGCACAGGTGGTCACTTAGTTTTGCATAGGCTTAAATAGTAAAAACATTAAAAATCTTCTTCTCTAAAACCGCAAGGCCGAGAGCTTAGATATTTAGCATGTGGCATAGTCTAGTGGACGTCTACCCCAGGGGGTCACTTAGGTTTACATAGGCTTATAAAGGAAAAACTTTAAAAATCTTCTCTGAAACAGAAAGACTTGGAGATTAGATATTTGACATGTAAAATGCCTAGTGGACCTCTACTAAGAATGTTGAAATTATGACCCCTAGGTCAAAATTGACCCCTCTAGGGGGTTCATTTGATTTTACATAAGCTTATACAGGAAAACCTTAAAAAATCTTTTTCTCTGAAACCACGGGGCCTAGAGCTTACATATTTAGGATGTAGCATTGCCTAGTAGACGTCTTTTAAGTTTGTTCAAATCATACCCCTGGGGTCAATATTGGCCCTGCCAAGGAGGTCACTTGTTTTTCAAAGATGTATATAGGAAAACCTATTTGCTATGTAACATTGTCTTGTGGTCTTCCACCTACTTTGTTCAAATCATGACCCTTTGGGTCAAAATTGACCACACACATTAGGCAAGTGGACTGGTATTCAGGTGAGCGATGTAGGGCCATCATGTCCCTCTTGTTTGTCAATGCACTTCCTCTTAATGTGCTCTATTAGTGTCTGAAGTTTCAACTTAGTACCTTCAATTCTTCTCAAGTCATGCTCCGGACAAAAAAGTAAGACGGTCGGACAGACATGGTAACGACTATATGCTCCCCCTGTGAGGGAACAAAATAATCACACCTTAGAACATATTGCTATATTGCAAGGTTGTATAACTGTTTCTTTAAAAACCAGAAAATTGACTTACTGGCTCTTTTATTTGTTTTCAGCCATCAAAAGAAAAATATGCATTCAAAAAATAAATATTATCACAATAGTTGACCTGATATTTTCTTTATATTGTGGAAACTTGATGATGTAATTCAGCATAATGAACGCTGGACAATGGCTGCACCAGTTTCCTCCCCTTTTCTTCATATGGATGGTCAGCCTGAAGCATAAGAATTTTCTATCAGCTTTTAACTAAAACATGTAGACCAAATCTATTCCCTTTTAGCAAAACTTGATATTTAACATTAGTAATAAAAAAATGTGCAAACAACTATACCCTTGCTTCAATAAGGAAAATTTAATAAGCAAGTGTTAAGTGCATATTTCTTAAATCTCAGATTTCAAATATTGCCATTCAGCTCAAATAATAGCGTTTTGGATGGAGGTAAACAGTTTAGTTACATTTTGCTTCAGTTTCATTGTATTTCAACTACATGCTTAATGAACATGGATTGCTCCACCAAGACAACCTTCAATCAATACCAAAATCTTTAGGCAGTCATTTGCATATCAGTGTTTTTTGGCCTGATTTTATAATCCTATTTCCTAGATTTCCTAATGGCAAAAAGTATCTTTTTTTCCCAATTTCAAGCCAAAATTCGCAATAAAAAGCTCAAAATATTTACTGAAAACATTGTTTAAAATAAGCTGGTTCATACCGGATTGAATACGAATGGTGAATGTCATTTGGATGCATTCGGATTTTTACATTGCTGTCTATTGATAGGTGTCTACTAGGCACTTCTGTACAGTTTTTTTACCTTTTACAAAGCATTTGTTAAGCGTTCACTGACAAAGGTCAAGGTAACGCAAAAAAATCATGTCACACAATTCTAAATATTATACAAAAAAATTTCTGAAAAAAAAAGCCGAAAGACAACAAAACAGTTGACTTTTTCTTTAGACAACCCAGTTTAAAACAGGTAAATGATCAATCACATAGAATGATAGTTCCACTGAAGCCTGCATTGGGCAAAGTCAGGACAGTATTGGGCAAGTTGCGACCTCAACTGAGTAAGAACCGAGCAGTCAAAATATAGTTGATGAATCACCTAAGTCTGATTCAGGGGTATGTTACTAAGGTCATGGCCCTTGACCAGAGATTATTTTGCCTGTCTAAGTATGAGGCAAAATATAAGTGGCTCTACTACAGCGCGACCAAAGAAGGCTATGCCTGTAAGTTATGTGAATTGTTTGCTGCAGATGAAAGCCAAACCTGTGTCTTCATTAAAGAAACAAACCTTAGAACTCAGCCAACAAGAAAACTTAAATTTAAAAGTTAAATGTGACATATAAGTGAACTTTTTTGTCTGACTTTTGCCCTACTTTATTTGTTTTTAAGCTATATAAGGGTCGTTATTTATAACAATGCTTTGCCCCTTGTGGGGTTCCAAGTTGTTAAACCCCATAACAGTCTCATGCTCTTACAATTGAGCTACCCAGCAAAAATGTAATGTATTGGTCAGCACTACAACCACCAGCTTTTTCCTTTCTTACTGACACTATTATGACATTATCTCTATGGTACTTGTATTTGGCATGATGTAGTATTGAATTATTCATTTAAAGACTTTTCCCAATTTTTAACCCAAACATCATTAAAACTCCCGATTTCAACGCCATAGGCTATGTTCCCAAAATAGAGGAAAAAAACACTGATAATCATGGTGAGTTGAAATAACAATATTGATACACACATTGGAAACTTCTGTTTCTTAGGATAAAAATTTACAGTATAAAGGTCACTGTTGATAAAAAAAACCAAAAAACTTGCCTTCTTTCTGTTTTTCCTTTTGATCTTTTTACTGATATTTGTGTTCTTCTGAAAAAGCGTCGGAGTCTTCTGTTCTGTCTGCTGTAATGGCGTACTGTGTTTGTGAAAATTGATCCGCGAGAAATTTCAGTTGTTGACACTGGGTGATTATACCCCCAAAACGAAGTTTAGGGGGGTATATAGGAGTCACCCGGTGGTTGGTCGGTCGGTCGGTCGGTCGGTCGGTCGGTCGGTCGGTCGGTCGGTCGGTCGGTCGGTCGGTCGGTCGGTCGGGCGGTCTGTTGCATTTTCCTTGTCCGGAGCATAACTTGAAAACTACTAGTTGGAATTCAATACAACTTCATACAATGGTCAAGCACATTGAGAGGAAGTGCAGTGCACAAGAACTATAACTCCATCTTGACTAATTACAGAGTTATTGCCCTTTGTTACTTTTTCCTTGTCCGGAGCATAACTTGAAAACTACTAGTTGGAATTCAATACAACTTCATACAATGGTCAAGCACATTGAGAGGAAGTGCAGTGCACAAGAATTATAACTCCATCTTGACTAATTACAGAGTTATTGCCCTTTGTTACTTTTTCCTTGTCCGGAGCATAACTTGAAAACTACTGGTTGGAATTCAATACAACTTCAACAATGATCAAGCACACTCAGAGGAAGTGCAGTGTACAAGAACTATAACTCTATCTTGAGTATTTACTGAGTTTTGCCCTTTGTTACTTTTCCTTGTCCGGAGCATAACTTGAAAACTACTGGTTGGAATTCAATACAACTTCATACAATGGTCAAGCACATTGAGAGGAAGTGCAGTGCACAAGAACTATAACTCCATCTTGACTAATTACAGAGTTATTGCCCTTTGTTACTTTTCCTTGTCCGGAGCATAACTTGAAAACTACTGGTTGGAATTCAATACAACTTCATACAATGATCAAGCACACTCAGAGGAAGTGCAGGTACAAGAACTATAACTCTATCTTGAGTATTTACCGAGTTATTGCCCTTTGTTACTTTTCCTTGTCGAAGCATAACTTGAAAACTACTAGTTGGAATTCAGTACAACCTCATACAATGGTCAAGTACATTCAGAGGAAGTGCAGTGCACAGGAACCATAACCCCATCTTGACTCATTACAGAGTTTTACCCTTTGTTACTTTTCCTTGTCCGGAGCTAACTTGAAAACTTCTGGTTGGAATTCAATACAACTTCTACAATGGTCAAGCACAGTGAGAGGGAGTGCAGTGCACAGTAACCATAACTCCGTCTTGACTAATTACAGGGTTATTGCCCTTTGTTACTTTTCCCTGTCTGGAGCTTTTTGAAAACACAAGTTGGAATTCAACACTTCTACAATGGTCAAGCACAAGAGAGGATTTGCTAAGAACAATTCTCTTTTTAGTTTGTTTGCAAGGTTATGTTACTACAACTTCTTCAGTTTATAAAGCATCCTTTTGGGGGTATTAATCACATTTAGTGATAGCTCTAGTTTTGTATTGTTTAAATATGATTAACCCGTTATCTAAAGTTTAATGCTGCATTATTATGTCGTTATTTACAAGAATAAAGTGTTACATGAGACTATAAGCTATGAATTTGCTAGTATGAGACTATAAGCTATGAATTTGCTAGTTTCTCTTCGAGCTATTTCTTTCTATTTCTTTAATCTAAAGTCTAATGCTGCATTATTATGTCGTTATTTACAAGAATAAAGTGTTACATGAGACTATAAGCTATGAATTTGCTAGTTTCTCTTCGAGCTATTTCTTTCTATTTCTTTAATCTGAAGTAAAGCGTCGGTACTATTTTCTTAAATGTTATCTAAAGTTTAATGCTGCATTATTATGTCGTTATTTACAAGAATAAAGTGTTACATGAGACTATAAGCTATGAATTTGCTAGTTTCTCTTCGAGCTATTTCTTTCTATTTCTTTAATCTGAAGTAAAGCGTCGGTACTATTTTCTTAAATGTTAATTCGCGGGAGCACTATTATTTTTATTTAGACACATGAATTGCATACATGAATAAAATCTTTATTTTCAATATTTAGTGTATACTTGAAAAAAAATTGTATAAAAGAAACATTGACAACAAATTCAGTATTAATGTAGACAATAAAATTTTGAAATATGACAAAAATGGATATTAATGATAAATGATCATATAGTGTTTAGCATGAAATATATGACAAACGTGAATTGCTTTCAGAAATATTTCAATGTTTGATTCTAATTCTTGAACTATTTTGTGTCGGATGATTTTCACATGAATGTAATTAGTCTTCGGTTTAAGAAAGCAAGCCTCAAAACTCAAGTTATAGATATAGTTGTCCTTACGGACACCTAAAAATGATCCTGTTTCTCACATTTGTGACAGATTTTTCCCTTGGCAGGATACTTTCCTTGTATATGAGTCCTATTGCATCGTGTACAACGTTTTTGCTCATTCATAGGATTGTGTACGGGTTTCTTTGATTTACTTGGATGTTGGTTGGCTTTCTTAGGCTACCAGTGTTTTGGTCTGCTTCCATACCTGACCTCATCTGCCGATCCCTGCTCTTTATGATTCTGAATTTTGACCTGACTCTTGATGATTTCGCTTTGTCTAGCCATTTGAACTGCTTTATTTAATGTCAATTCAGCTTCCAATTGCATTTTTTTAAATATAAATTTGTATCTAATATTCCAATTACAATTTTGTCCCTTACTTGTTCATTTTTAGCTCGACTTTTCGAAGAAAAGGGGAGCTATCCTACTCGCCTTGGCGTTGGCGTTGGTGTTGGTGTCGGCGTCGGCGTTGGTGTCACACCTTGGTTAAGTTTTTCGTACCACCCCACTTTATTTCAAAAGTATTAGAGGTATGGCTTTGAAACTTACCATACTTGTTTACCATCATAACCTCCATCTACAGACAAGAGTACATAACTCTGTCAAGGTTTTTGACAGAATTATGGCCCTTTTTTGACTTAGAAAGTGTATTGAGCTTAGTTAAGTTTTTTGTACCACCTCACTTTATTTCAAAACCATTGGAGGTATTGCTTTGAAACTAGCCATGCTTATTAACCATCATGACCTACATCAACAGACAAGAGTTCATAACTCTGTCAAAGTTTTTGACAGAATTATGCCCCTTTTTTACTTAGAAAATACATTGAATATGGGTAAAATCCACTTATTGCCTTAACCCTTTGAGATATTGCTTTGAAAATTTGAATGCATGTTAACATCATTACCCCCATCTGTAGGCAAGAGAAGGTAACTCTGTCAGGGATTTGTTTTAAAAATTAAGGCCCTTTATTGACTTAGAATCTTTTTTAAGTTTTTCGTACCAGTCCACTTTTTGACTAAACTGTTTGAGATATTAATTTGAAAGTTGGAATACTTGTTTACCATCATGATCCCAAAACATGGGCAGGAGAAGGTAATTCTGTCAAGGATTTTATTTGAATTATGGCCCTTTTTGACTTAGAAACTCAGTTAAAATTTTCATTCTTGTCCACTTGTTGACTTAACCATTTGAGATATTACTTTGAAAGTTGGAGTACTTATGTACCATCATGACACCTATCTGTAAGCAAGAGAAGATAACTCTGTGAAAATGTTTCTTTATTTGTACTTAGAAATTCCAAGTTAACATCTTGTGTGCCCTTAACTGTCAAAGTTTTGTTTTATAGGCAAGCACTAAAAAGTCGAGCGCGCTGTCCTACTGACAGCTCTTGTTTGTTTCTCCTGGGAAAGCACAGTTCTCAGAAAGTTCGTACAAAGCTCTTATAAAGGATTCAACCGATTCCCCTGGAAGTTGTTGATGTGAGTGAAATTTTGCACACTCGTGAATAACGATGTTCTTTGGGTTAAAATGTTTGTCAAATTCCTCAATCAGTTTGTCAGATTTCTTTTGATCATCAGCCAAAAGCCCAAACGATTTCAATAAATTTTCTGCATTTTTACCCATGGTATATATCAAGGTAGCAACCTGAATGTCACCATCATCTTTGTGCAACTTAGATGCTGTTCTGTAGAATAGAAATCTTAGTTTCCATTCATCCCATTTACTTGGCTGGTTGAAATCAAAATTTTCAGGAGGAATTCACTTATGATTTATGATTTAATGTTAACTTTTTAGAAATCAATATTTCCAAGTTGCGCTTTTGTTGTTTTCTTTTCTTTTTGTTTGTTTTGTTTTACAATTTAATGTAATTAAGTCCATATTCATTATTTTAATACAATTGCATGTAACTCCAAGTTTCACTTTATTTACAATTTAATGTATGTCCATTATTATCTTATTTCTTTTACAATCGCTATTAATCAATGACATCCCTACATATTATGTCATGATGGCCGTATATTAACAACACTTGTAAGCTTTATATGTTTAATACATGATACAAGCGTAACTGCAATATACTAACTAACTCAAGTGATCAGAACATGCATGTTATATATGGAATGGATAATAACTCTTGTGTGTAGTATAACAAGTATACTATATATAGTATTTATAGTGTGATCTCAGTTCCAACTGATTGATTGTTTCTTCCACATTCTCAATACATTCTCTGCCAATGAAATAACTGTTAACACTTGGTATGACACGTGGTCAGGGCACCTCTTACGCATGGCCGCACATGATCACGTGCATGGGGCTATCATACTTTGGGAAAGTTGGCCCTCCCCAGAATCTATGTACTTATGAGTTATTTACTTTAACACCAAATACAACTTATGAAGCGTAAAACAGGACATTAATTTTGTTGTTTCACTTTTCAATATTAAAATTTTGCAGCTTTGAAATATAATTCCTGTCATCCTTTTCAAGTTCTGCAACAAGGAACCCATTCTTACGCAGATAAAAATCACCAAAATCCTCTTCATGATTTTTCATTAAAGAGTAACATGAGGGGTATCGAATAACTGGAATTCTTTAATTCGCCTGTGAACATGCTCTATATGAATCCTGAGTTTTGCAATCTGTTCTGTTTCTTTAATTTCTGTCTTAGTAAAATGTTTCTTTGAGCTAAGAAAATGTGGAATGTTCAGGGTCACGCCTTTTTCGGATAAAACTTTACGTAGAGTAAACCCTTTGTCTGCCATGACGTCATCACCTTCTTCCAAAAGATCAAGAATGCCACAGTGTTTAGTGGTTTCAACATCAGAAAAAATGCTTGCACTGGTTCATAATATTACATCTGCATATTGCTAGCTGATGGCTCAACTGATTGAAAGAAAACTAAGAAAAATCCGTATGTATAAAATCCTGTGTACAAATTAATCAGTTTGTCATCTTTGGAGAAGCGAGATACCAAAAACCGCTCAAGAGTTAATTGTTGCTTTAATTTTGAACATTCATCTGTCTTTTCACTGAGTTGCGTTTGTAAAGTCTCCGTTTCTTTCCGACAGTATTCGTCAAGTCGAATAGCGGTAAATTCAGGAGAATCACAATCTCTGCTATCCTCGGAAATGCTTGGTGCAGTTTCATCCAGTGAACTGAAAAGATACATCAACTTTCATGAGGATTTTAACTTTGTTTTATATTGATAAATAAATAACATTACATATCACTCGAGAATAAAATGATGGAAGTCACGTGACTTTAACAAATAACTGAACTGATTACCACTGAACTTTTTCTGGTGTAAACAATACTTTTCGTTCTAATTTTCTTCTTTTGGGTGTCTGGTTTGTCCAATCAAATATAGTTGGAACACTGCCCCTTTTCAATCTCCTCCTTAGTGGATTCCAGCCTGTGTAGTCATCATAGTCACATACAACAGTTGATTTTCCTATCTGAAAAATTAATACTGAAACTATAATATGTATGGTAATGTACAGCTCGGTTTCATTTATTTATTAATTTATTAAATACCCAATTATGAATATACCAAGTTAGTCTTCTTTGAAGTAATAGTATTAAATCTCTTTAAATCATGCCAAAACTTTTATTAACAAATAGCAAGTATTTCATTTATACAGAATAGAATAAAAAATCAATGTTTACCTGAAACAAAGGCCCAATATCTCGTAGGATTTTAATTATCCATTGTTTTCTAAGATTCTCATCAGTTGGAAAATGGTGAAAACTTGTGTTATCATATCTACCATTTGAATTGCACATCGGTACACAACAGAAATAATTAGAGATTCTTTCATTACTGGCCATGTTTACTGATAAGACACTGGCTGGAGTGTTTACAAATTGGAAAATGGAGGGTCGGCATTATTGGATTTCTCAAAATCCTCTCCAAGAGAAATAATGCGTTTTTTTGGTTGGTGTTGGGCAAATTTCTATTGATGAAGGTCTTTTCTTTAATTCAGTTATGTCTTTCCGCATTTCTGCTACCGCTGATGCCAGAGTTTTAATGTTCTTTGTTGCCTCGCCAAAGCATGACAATTGTGTCTCAAGTTTGTTTACAACGTTCTCTAATTTGTCGTCAGGTGCGTGCGCATGCGCACTATCCCGTTCGGCGTCATTTCCACTGAAGCCATGTGCTTCCATCATTCTGAAAAACCAAACCCACGTGTTTGTCAAATTGTAAACAAGAGAGTGTTGATGATATTTTATATCGTAAAATAGCATGTTTAAACTAAGGTCAACTTTAACACCTTTTATCATTGAAGACGACAACGATGTAAGGCGAATTTTAGACATTCTAAATGACCTAGTTTTATGCAAAATCTATTTTTAGCTCCGCAATTGTTTACAAAATTTTCATATTTCGGATATCTTGCCGTTTTACGGCGACAGTTATTCATTTTATGATAGGAGCTTCATCCGTTTTATGGAAATAAGTGTTATGGATAATCGGTAATAATTTTACCACCCATCTTACGAGATATTTGCGAATTCGTCATTTTATGACCGGGAGACTGAATCGTTCTCCTCTCGCAAATTAAAAATACTATTAAATCGGGAAAAACACGAATGATCTATACAAATAAAAAAAAGTAAAGAACAATTATTTTTAAATGGTCTGAACCATTGTGATTTGTATTTGATGTTGTTGATACATGCATTGTCCTGTTATCTGCAATAAAGCACACAACATAAGTATTGGAAAAATCTAGATTAAATTTAGGCACTTACCGTTCGAAATTATCCGGAATATTATTCTAAATATTTCTTTTCCTGACCAAGTGAAGATTTGGTAGTGAATTCTCGTATAATATAACAATTTTTTAAGATATAAATTCCGAAATTTTCTTTATTGCTGATTTTTTTATCATTTATTTTTGAGACATACATATAAATTATGACAAAACATTCACCATTTTTTATGTACAGCCTATATTGAGTGAAGTTGAGAGTTATCTCCCTTGAATTTCAGGTAAACTGACTGTATTACGCTTATAATCAATAGAAAATAAGCTATTTGTAATCTGTCTGTCTGACATGGTTTCTTGTGATATTGTCACAATATACATGTATGCATCATTGAAAAGCTTACGATCTTAGCTTTCTTATTACATGCAATGTTTTAACCACAAACATTTCATCAGTTGTTAAACTTGACCATATATCGGGAATTTTACATAGAAGTTACAGTCGGTAACATTTACTCGATAAAAATCGATAAAAATAGACGGGAAAACTGTAAAGTCGTGCGACCTTGCGTTACAACAGTGAGTTCTAAAAATAAATCCGTAGACTGGTTTCAAATATTTTATCAGTCAAAATAGACCTAGACCATTTGAAATCGTGCACCACATGATGGAACAAGTTGCTATAAGTCTGACGGACAGATAGATTGAATTCTTCCATTCTTCTCTCAACTGTTCTCTTACTAACATCAAGCAACTCTGAAATGTCTCTAACCTTAAGTCCCGAATCAATAAGACACTGTTTCAACAGTAATATCATATTTTCTTCCTTGTCTTGACAATATTTCAATTTATTTACAGACTGTAAATGTAACCACAGTGGTCAATAAGGTACAGTTTATTTTCAAATGTGACTACTGCTAGATGTTGATACTGCAGTACTAGCTGTCGGATAAGTTATTCATGCATACCAGATCGGGATATCTGCAGTTTTTACCAGTGCTGGAAAATCTCATCTTACAGCCCCTGGTATAAGATGACTTGATGATGTCAGAAAGAACTACTTTTATGAATGAATGTGTAAATTTATACATTACTACAAGAAAATTGACCGTAAATATAAGTCATACTTTTATTTTATTTCTGCTACTATTAATCGAATATGGTATGCAAGAAAAAGAATCTATCACTGGCTGCACTTACAGATGAGAATATCCGGCTCTCGGGTAACTACACTTACACTATATATAAAACATATACTATATGTGAAATATATACATTATCATTGGCCAAAATAAATAATATTATAGTACAGGTGTATTGTGACCCATTAAACAGGCCTGTTAAACTGTTAAATTAACCAGACCCTAGTGGTGGGGTGCAGTCCATCTGTTTACTATTTAATTTATAAAACTTGACCTGTGAACTACAAAAATGGGTCTTTCGTTGTTGTTATCTTTCTGCGACACTGTTACACTGCACGCCAACCTTTAAAAAGTCAATTTGGTCTGGTCTAGGCGGATCTTTTCTCTTGGTATAAGATATTGTAAACACCGGTCTGGGGAGCGTCATTATTTTTCACATTTTAAACAGTTATTCCCCTTTAATTAAAAGGGCCAATTTTAGCGCGAACTTCAACTTCCTTCGCGATTTTTAAAATAGTTTTTTTTGTTTCAAACAATCAATGTAAGATGTCAGAACAAAATTGTAACAAGTTCATACATTTTAATTACTTCTCCTACCAGCTGTAGAATCCTAAAGCGTATCAAATATAGTCGCTGGTTTCCATCGGCGACTAATGACAGACCTTGGATACATCATTTCTTTGAATGCAAATAAAGCTGACGCAGCAGATACTCTGTAAGTGGACACTGCACAGTTTTCCTTCTAGAATAGACACTACACTATCTACGTCATATGGTCAAATCGCCTCCTTAGTGCAATAAGGTGCCAAGTAGTATTTTTATGTTTTCAAGAAAATCACATTTTAAGGTTCTACTTGTTTGTACTTATCAGAAAATAAATAATGTATTGCAATATAATCTTACATGGTTGTAGATATTGTGTAGTTTAATATACACAAGAAGTGTGACATGGCTAATCTCATTATACCCCCAAAACGAAGTTTAGGGGGGTATATAGGAGTCACCCGGTGGTTGGTCGGTCGGTCGGTTGGTCGGTCGGTCGGTCGGTCGGTCGGTCGGTCGGTCTGTTGCTTTTCCTTGTCCGGAGCATAACTTGAAAACTACTAGTTGGAATTCAATACAACTTCATACAATGGTCAAGCACATTGAGAGGAAGTGCAGTGCACAAGAACTATAACTCCATCTTCACTAATTACAGAGTTATTGCCCTTTGTTACTTTTCCTTGTCCGGAGCATAACTTGAAAACTACTAGTTGGAATTCAATACAACTTCATACAATGGTCAAGCACATTGAGAGGAAGTGCAGTGCACAAGAACCATAACTCCATCTTGACTAATTACAGAGTTATTGCCCTTTTGTTACTTTTTCCTTGTCCGGAGCATAACTTGAAAACTACTAGTTGGAATTCAATACAACTTCATACAATGGTCAAGCACATTGAGAGGAAGTGCGTGCACAAGAACCATAACTCCATCTTGACTAATTACAGAGTTATTGCCCTTTGTTACTTTTCCTTGTCCGGAGCATAACTTGAAAACTACTAGTTGGAATTCAATACAACTTCATACAATGATCAAGCACACTCAGAGGAAGTGCGTGTACAATAACTATAACTCTATCTTGAATATTTACTGAGTTATTGCCCTTTGTTACTTTTCCTTGTCCAAGCATAACTTGAAAACTACTAGTTGGAATTCAATACAACTTCATACAATGATCAAGCACACTCAGAGGAAGTGCAGTGTACAAAACTATAACTCTATCTTGAATATTTACTGAGTTATTGCCCTTTGTTACTTTTCCTTGTCCAAAGCATCAACTTGAAAACTACTAGTTGGAATTCAGTACAACCTCATACAATGGTCAAGTACTTTAGAGGAAGTGCGGGCACAGGAACCATAACTCAATCTTGGCTCATTACAGAGTTATTACCCTTTGTTACTTTTCCTTGTCCGGAGCATAATTTGAAAACTTCTCGTTGGAATTGAATACAACTTCATACAATGGTCAAGCACAGTGAGAGGGAGTGCAGTGCACAGGAACCATAACTCCATCTTGACTAATTACAGTGTTATTGCCCTTTGTTACTTTTCCCTGTCTGGAGCTTTTTCGAAAACTACAAGTTGGAATTCAAAGAACTTCATACAATGGTCAAGCACAATGAGAGGAACTTTAAGAACAATATCTCTTTTTGTTTGTTTGCAAGGTATTATGTTACTACGAACTTCTTCAGTTTATAAAGCAACCTTTGGGGTACTAACCTTTGATTAGTTAACTATGCATATCTAATTAATTACACCCCCGAAAGGAAGTTTGGGGGGTATATAGGAGTCACCCGGTGGTTGGTTGGGCAGGCGGTCGGTCGGTCGGTCAGGCGGTCTGTTGCATTTTCCTTGTCCGGAGCATAACTTGAAAACTACTGGTTAGAATGCAATACAACTTCATACAATGGTCAAGCACATTAAGAGGAAGCGCAGTGCACAAGAACCATAACTCCATCTTGACTATGTACAGAGTTATTGCCCTTTGTTACTTTTCCTTGTCCGGAGCATAACTTGAAAACTACTGGTGGAAATTCAATACAACTTCAAACAATGGTCTAGCACAATAAGAGGAAGTGCAGTGTACAGGAACCATAACTCTATCTTTACTCATTACAGAGTTATTGCCCTTTGTTACTTTTCCTTGACCGGAGCATTTCTTGAAAACTACTGGTTGGAATTCAATCTAACTTCATACAATGGTCTAGCACAATGAGAGGAAGTGCAGTGTACAAGAACCATAACTCTATCTTGAGTAATTACAGAGTTATTGCCCTCTGTTACTTTTCCTTGTCCAGAGCATAACTTGAAAACTACTGGTTGGAATTCAATACAACTTCATAAAATGGTCAAGTACGTTGAGAGGAAGTGCAGTGTCAAAAAACCATAACTCTTTTTGACTCATTACAGCGTTATTGCCCTTTGTTACTTTTCCTTGTCCGGAAGTGCAGTGCACAGGAACCATAACTCTATCTTGAATCATTAAAGAGTTATTGCCCATTTTTACTTTTCCTTGTCGCAGAGCATAACTTGAAAACTACTGGTTGGAATGCAATACAACTTGATACAATGGTCCAGCACAATGAGACGAAGTGCAGTGTACAAAAACCATAACTCTATCTTGCCAAGAACAATACCTCTATTTTAGTTGTTTTTTTACAAGGTATTCTGTTACTATAAAGTTCCTCAGTTTATAAAGCGGTCTTTCGGGGGTATTAATCACATTTAGTGATAGGTCTAGTTTTATGCGTTATGGTACAATTTCTTGATTTTAACATGGAAAAAGATACAATACGACATATGGTACCTTTGACTTCAAACATTTTTCTTAGGTTATGAATGCAAGAAGTGCCATCAGTGTTCCCACTCTCGTACGGTATTATTGGACTAATTCCTAGTAATAGTGTCTATAATTAATAGTGAGCAATCGAAATAATCAATTAAGATCATTTGATACCTACTTGAAACAAAGTGGTGCCTTGTATTAACAAATTCTTGGAAGTCTGTATACAAATGCTGTGATAACAACCAAGGGAAGTAACTCTTCAAACTACCCAAGTAAGTATCCGTCTCCTTTTGATGAAAGGGAAATCATTATTAAACAGATAGGTAAGTATCACTTAAGCAGAAATCATTTTGGTAAGTAAAAGAAGGCAACGAACAGGTAAGTATCATTTTCGCCAAAGAAGTCATCATTGATATTCAATGTCTGAGTAGGTTATAAAGGTTCATGGACTGGAATTTCCATTTCAAGACTTTCAGTAATTATTTGCATGGATGCTTCTGTACCATTTCTGTCTGTTAATTCTTGTGTCTGAAGATCATGCTGCTCAAAGATGTAGGAAACAAGGTCATTTGTGGCTTGGCTTACACCAATGACCAATGAATCAAGGGGATCACTTACTAAAAGATCTGAGTTGTTTTACAGATCTGGACATGGCCCCTTAGATCATGTACTGAGAACAATGTTTTACAATTTTCACGAGCTACTTTGGCAGTTGAACACTTATCAGTGACTTCTTCTTCAATCAACAAAGAACAATGTATTAGCCTCGGGTAGATTCTCGTCTGTGGTCCAACATTGACTTTTAATGCTTTAGACATCCATGGGCACCCATAGTGTTTGACCATTTTGCAAAGTTCCTAACCTAATAATTCAAATCTTCCACTGTCTCCTAGTTTGGAAAAACCTATCTCACTGTGTAACAACTGGATAACTTCCTCTTCTCGAGGAAATTGTGCATTTTCACCTTTTTAAACCAAGCCCTGCTTTGTTCAATATTTCATTTTCAGTTGTTGTTGGTATTTTTGACTGATCGATTGATCTAACACAAAAAGCTGTGCTGTCAAGCTTACCCCATCATGTTTTTCCTCGAAGTTGTCCTGCCTACTGTGTCTCGTCCTCGAAACCCAGGAACCAGTCTGGATGTGGCACTTTCACTATTTGTATGTGCAATCATTTGGAATAAAAAGATATTGTTTAACTGTCCTGTACACTCATAATGATTCATTAAGTAAGAACTTCTCTGGACATACAACAAAGAAATTGCAATTGAAAAGGATACTGGCTC
Source organism: Saxidomus purpurata (assembly GCA_022818135.1). Taxonomy (NCBI): domain Eukaryota; kingdom Metazoa; phylum Mollusca; class Bivalvia; order Venerida; family Veneridae; genus Saxidomus; species Saxidomus purpurata. The sequence goes on from JAFMSR010000003.1 coordinate 55,790,622, forward strand.
AAATTACATTATTAGAAATCATTAAGCATTCATTTAATATCCTTGGCAGCAGTTTTATTAAAGTTTTCAGCAAGACAGAACATTTGACTATCGCAATATGTGTTTTAATCACAAATATGGCGTGTACACACCTAAAGTAACTTCTCCGGTTTCACAAATTGTGCACCAGTGAAGAAAATAACAGCAACTGTTTTTGTATACTTACCGTATAACATGAAAAGCAAAGACATATATTTCACTTTAATATAATTGAATATACATGTATACTATAATTGATAATTTCCAAGGGCAAAAACTAATTATCATCGTGAATGATTTTTCATCATGTTATTACCTGACAATCAATATAACTGTCATGAACACTGCCAACAATACTTGAAGGCCATGTAAAAAAAATACTTATGATATGCACGGATTCTGACATCCAAGCACAGTTTTGCTACAAGATCTTCCGATATACTGGTCTCTACACAGTGCTGTGCAACGAGCCGTAACACCAGGTCCCAACTTTTCTCTAGTCTGAGCGGCTCCCCGCCGTCACTTTTGTCTGCGGAATTCGAACCAGAGATCTGTTGTGAAACTCAAAATATCGGAAAAATAGTGGCAGATGATAAAGATCAAGTGACACGCCAGTCTCAAATAAAGGACACAACACCCTTCGTTATAAGTTCAGATTTTGGACAAACTGTGCTAGACGATGAAAAATCAGTAGCGAAACAACCTCTTGTTAGTAATACACATACTTACCTTTTACCTCCAGATTTTGCACCTCCACCACCTTTTACCTCCAGATTTTGCACCTCCACCACCTTTTACCTCCAGATTTTGCACCTCCACCACCTTTACCTCCAGTTTTTGCGCCATCACCACAGTCTTTCAGGCAAGGAAATGTAGAAGATTTCAGTAAATACTTACTCAAGAAAGAACTACTCTTGGACAGTTTATACAAATATGATGAAAAACCCGAGGACTACTTAATGTGGAAGACGAGTTTTAAAGCAGTTGTGAATGAACTTAATGTCACAGCATTTGAGGAATTGGACCTAATTATTAAATGGCTTGGACCAGAATCCGCAAGACAAGCCACCAGCATCAGGGCGTCATGTGCTGGCAGCGCAGAGTCGGCCCATACTAGGATATGGGAGCGCCTGGACGAGCGATTTGGCGCCCCTGAGAGAGTAGAAGGAGCTTTTAAAAGTAGGCTTCAAGCATTTCCAAAGTTAGGCCCCAGAGATTACAAACTGATGTATGACCTCTATGACACTGTCTCAGAGATAAATTTCTTAAAAGATAACCCAAAGTATGCAGACATGCTGTCGCACTATGACACTGTCGCACTATGACACATCGTATGGTTTTACACCAATCGTGAACAAACTTCTGCTACATTAACAGTGTTATTTCTGTCTGCAAGTCTGCTTTTCTCCTGTTGGAAGCAGCTCTCCTTATTGCATCTTGTTCTTCCATTTCTGCCTTTTGATGCATTAAAAATGCTTCCTTCTCTGCGAATGCAGCTCGCGCTTTAGCTGCTTCTGCCTCTGCTAACATTCTGTATCTCAGGGAAGTAGATGACCGTGATGTGCCAACTGAAGCTGCAGACGATATCACACTTTTATTGTCACTTTTTAAGGTAATCTCACAAATTGCCAAGTCAATGTTTTTTATAAAGTTTTCACCACTGGTCTAGATGGAAGCAATTTTCTGTTTGAGACCTATATTTTCTATGTTACTATCCTCTGTGCAGGTCCTAGTGAGATATTAAGCGGGTTTCATTGGCATCTTCTTGGAAGAGTTTACATAATACGGAAGAGGTTAATATCTCTTCTGAATGATACGAGTATTTATCTCTTCCTCTTCCAGAATAAGAAACAAATGCGTTTCATTTGACCCGGCGAAACGTAAGAAAAGAACAGTGTGATGTTTCCAATGTATTTTTGTCGAGATGGACAGAAAAAGTGTGTTTGTGGCAACATTTATGTTATTAGAAGATGACTTTGAGAATGAATTTGCAGAAATATTTGAATCAAGCTTTCTTCCACTCATGTCAACTTTATTTAGCAGGTATACAGATGGACATAAATTATCCATACTATATTATACAACCAGTTGTCCTTGTGTGCTGTGTGCTATTTCTCTTTTACAGCCACTCTTTTATATGTTAACCATTTACTTTGTTTGTCGGAAAATAGCTCTAGTAGCTACTGTTGATCTGGTTTAATGTTAAATATTGTTGTATCTTGAACCAGTTACCCCATAGGCCCCTAATGCTTTATTTGGCCAACAGAAAGCAATGTTTAACTGTTTATTTTTAATTGTATACTAACCAGCATTCCGCTTAAAGTACATGCAATGAAATGATACATAAATTAAAGTAATATTTTCTAGTCTAACCTACATCAGTACATATCTTCCATGTATCTAGTTCAGAAAATACAAATAACAATGTTGCAATATGTTGGTAAGCCCTCTACTATGCGATTGTATAAGACTAAGTTGTAATTAAATCATTAACAAACACCCTTACTCAAAAAACGAGAAATTTGCAAAACATTGTATCAGTGGCTTTTCCTGTTTAATACGGAATGTCATTTTGGGGCCACATACGACCCAAATATACCATCATAACACCATACCAGCCCCCTTTGCTTGCACTGCAGCTCAAATTTGTATTTTTTTCATGTGTATTAACTGATATATTATTTCTGTTTTTCAGAGAGAGTTTGCTGCCACGTATTGGATGTTGTGCCGAGGTATTCACCAGACACTTTCAAAAGTTTCTTTCGAGTGTCAAGGGAAACATTTGAAATAATCTGCACATACATTGCTGAATATCCAGAACTTGCAAGACGTGTTCCAAATTCAGGAAGACCAGAAATTGAGTTACGCAAGTGTGTCCTTGTATTTCTGTGGTATCTTGGATGTCAGGAGACAGTGCGTTCCATTGCAGACAGATTTGATATATCTCTTAGAACATTTATAAGCATAAGCAGGAAGCTTTTTGAATGTTTTTAGCACACACTTGAAACCCAGGTTTATCTGATGGCCAAGCCTTCATAGGTATATACAATTGCTGGTAACTTTGAGCAGAAGAGAGGATTTCCAAATGTGATGGGAGCTATAGATGGGACTCATATTCAAATAAGGCCTCCAAAGAATCATAATGCTGACTATTTTAATAGGAAAAAGTTCCATTCTATCATCTTACAAGGAGTCTGTCGAGAAAACAAGCAATTTATTGACATAAATGTTGGATGGCCAGGAAGGGTGCATGATGCACGGGTGCTTAGAAATTCACAATAATGGACTCGAGGTCCTGAGTTATGTCGCCAGTATTATCTAATTGGAGATGGTGCATATCCTTGTCTTGGGTGGTTGATAACACCGTACAGAGACACTGGACACCTTGACAGAGCTTGTAAGAAATACAACTCCTCATTGTCAGGCACTCGTGTTGTCATAGGGAATGCTTTTGGTATTATAAAGGGACGTTTCAAGCGTTTAAAGCGACTGCACTCCAGATGGACAAGTTAAGATAAAAAAAGAAAATTTTCAATTTCAAGAAAACAATTGTCATTACTGTATCAGGGGCATTGTATTATGATAACGTGACAAGTTTTCTAACAAAAGAAACAATTAAAATGTGTTGTTTTGCTTACTTTTATTGTAGAAAATATCACCCCGTGACTAACGGGGTGGGCTCTTTGGTATATCAATATTTTTAACTCGCATCAAATCAGCTGACTCCGTAGTGTAGTAGGTTAAGCCCCTGTAAATTTTTTGTAAGCGCAAAGATCCGAGTTCAAAACCTGGCTCGGGTAAATATTTTTTTTCTACCTTTATTTTTAGCTCTTACACAAAGAAAATAATCTTGATGCTGACAAATTGAATATATATTGATTTTACCAAAAAATTAAAATTTACTAAGAATTTGGAGTGCAGTCGCTTTAAAGTATATAGACATGGTTTATGTCTCTTACATGTGTAAGTTGTGTGTAGCAGCATGACTTTTGTGTACTCCACAACATCTGTATTCTTGGAGGTGACGAGCTTGAAGAAGCTTTTGAAGCTGATCCGCAGATACCTAATAATCTGCCAGGGTTAGCATTTTAGAATGATGCTGAAGGTCCACTTAAGCGCCTGCAAATAACTCACCATCTTGCAGATTTGTGAAACAATACATGTTCATTTCATTGCTGCTTAATATTAGTGGACGAGTTTTGCTTATGCAAAGCATAATGTTGAACTAAACACCACCATGTTTCATTGATTTGAAGACTACTGCTTTACCATCTGGGCTACGCGGGCTGGGCCTGGAGTACATGGCCTAAGCAGTGTGGTTAAGAATTATATGCTGCAAAGACTTCTGAGACACCTTTTATGCTACTTTCATACTTTACTACAAAGTTTTACCTTTACATCATGATTGACATTTTATTAAGTTGAATATTCCAACTGCTTGAAAATTTTAAATAAAAAGTAGGCATTTCATTAAATGTCTAAGCTCTAGACCTTATGGTTTCAGATAAGAAGATTTTTAAAGGTTTTCCTATATATGTCTGTGTAAAAAAACAGTGACCCCTAGGGTCAATCATCCATCGTAACAGCTCAACCTGGTTTATGATGAGCTAATATTAGTAGTAATAATATTAGTTATCAGTAGAAAAATCAGCTTGGGTTGATATATGTTTATTTATCTTAAAACTATGTTAACAAAATTAAAATTTCAACAATGATCAGTAATGAAAAATATAAAACTATTTCTTATAGCACAGGTAATAAAAGAAACCCAAATTAAATGCATATGTGAATTAACAACAACATTGAATTACATAAAGACATCGGTTTTTGATTAGACCTAAAAAAATATGTCTGTTTCCTGTAACATGCTGGAAAAAAGATGGGTCTGTAGGTAAGGAATTGTTTTTTTAATGTGATTTTGTAATTTGATGGGTACCCATAACAGCATTCAGTTATTACTTTGATGTAATATTTATAGCAGAAAAAAATTAAAATATGCTTTTTGATCACAGGCAACACCAAATTCCATAAAAATAGAAATTTTCTTGATGCTAATTTTTTTCAGGGTCATAAAAAGTTTTGGGTGGGGGGGTAAAAAAGGAGGGTCGGTAGGGTTACAGGAAACATACTCTTTTTAGGCCTTATCAGTGTTTCTAAAACATAACCTTTAGAACTATGTGTTCCAAAAATGTCAAAATAGTATAAAGTAATTGTTTATGAACAAGTAATATTCAACTCCATGTCAAAGATAGACCTCTTTCGGATAATACATAATCGAAATAGGGCACTTATTTGGTGCAAAAGGCTTGAAATAATAGCAACAAATAAAATGAAAATGTCCTTTCTGAACAGAACTTTCAAGAACTTTAACATTCAGGTATCGGGTTCTCCGATGTAATGCTGTACATCCATTACATCAGAATCATACTGATGATAGTCTGAACTTTCTTGTGCTAGTGGTGCGAAATAAACCGTTATTCCATCCTTCTGTATTTCACTGTCGGAAAAACATACAGTTTCAGTACTCGAGCTTCTGGACACTGTTCCTGAAGCACACTAGATTTGTCATTGACGGAGACATACACTCGCATATGCTGACAGGACTGAGGAAAGAAATAACTTAAATCCAGGAAACCTATTTCTTGAATGCAGCAGTCATTGTTTTGTACCTTTACTACTTGATAAGTTAATTTTATTTTTTGAACTTTCATTGCTTTTAGTATCTCAGAGTCAAACTAAGAAAGGGCCATAACAGTGACATTACTGAAGAAATCAATTACTGAGTCACAACTACATAATTATGATGCAAAATGTTCCTGTCAAAAGTTTTATGACTGTGGTACTTGGCAGCAAAACTGTCAGACAAGATTGTGTCTGCAGACAAATCTCTAATATTAATAACATTTCTTTTCTCCAGTCAGCATGTATGCAGGGGGTATATCACCTTAATGTGGAATTATGCTTTTAAAGCAAAAAAGTTTCAATTAGAATCATTGTTTTTTTTCATAACCCCTATCAATGATTTGAAAACGTCCATTTTTTCAGAGTGCATCTTCTTCAACTCATTTAATCTCTCATCAGACTTTTTGGCCTCAGTTTCTACATACTCCTTTAGAAATTCTATAATCTGCCCTGTACTATTTCTTGACTTTTTCTTTGGAGGCTCACCTTCTTTCTCACTCACAGCTGAAGACCTTTTCCTGGTTTGCTCATCATTTTCATCGGTTGCCTCAGAAATATCTGCATCATTCTTGTCTGATTCCAACAAAGATTCTGAAACATAAGTTGGAGAAATGTCATGCCTATCCCCAAGAATATCTGATAACTCATCTTCAAATTCCAGGTCCTTTCTGGCCTGACCTGACTTGTTCTGGTTTTGCTTATGTCTTCTATATGCAGCAAGTAACATTTTCCATTTCCCTTCCAACTGACCAGCTGTATAGGTTTTGTGGCATTCTGCATTTAATTCTTTGGTTATCTCTTCCCACAAAATTTGTTTCGGTACTTAGGTGATTCAAATCTGTCTTTCCGGTTTGCATAGGGTCCTATAAGACAACTTGTGACAGTCTTACTAAATAGCTCTGTATGTGATTTACGTTCACTGAGTAATTTCCCTCCACAGCTTTCTTCTGGTTCTGGGCTAGACATCTGTGAAGAAGTGGCAACAGCTCCTAAAGGAAAAAAAAATATAGTTCCTTCTTTCAATGTCCTAAACAATACACATGAAACATGGGTAAACTGTGATGAAATTTTAGAACAATCCATCCTTTGATGGCTGAGATAATAAGACTGCATAAACTAAATTGTTTCATATGCATATAATTCATCTCTTTTCTGGAACTCAACTTTAAAAACTTCACAAGTAAGTGGTCAATCTGTGGAACATACCGGAGTCTGATGGGCTTTCTTCATAACCAGTGTTACCTGTACCACAAACCAAACCATATGCTCGATGCCTGATCATTGGATCTGAAATTTAATATTAAAAGATATAAGTGAAAAAAATCTTGATTTAAAGATGGTGATATGCCACTGCTATCAGAATTTTGGTGCATTATGCAAGTGGCATATTTTTTTTAATGATTCATACTTATGGGACAGCAAAATAACCAACATTCCAGAAAAAAAGTATGTGTAAACTCTTTAAATATTTCAGTTTTTGCAGCCCATATTGTTTTTGTCATGGTTAGTATGATTGACCATCACATACATACCATCTTATCAGAGTGTGATTTCCAGATGATAATGCAAAGATCTTGTTTCTATTTTGCAAAATAGAAACAGGATCTTTGCATTTCACCCTAATTTACAAGTATCATTTTTGGTCAAACTTGTTAAATAATTCTTTTTCTATTTTGCTTCACTGGTGGTTCAAAAACATTGAAGGCTTTTATATTAGTAACAGTCATCATAGTTTGTACACAACAGCCTTATATTGAACAATATATTGCAATTATTCCTATAAGTGCTGCAGTTTCAAAAATTGAAAAGTTTCCATTACTTTTTCAAATTCACAAACATAGATTATTTACTTCACGAGTAACCTAGGTATCATAAACCTTCTCTCTGCCTCTTGCATTGATCAACTTCACCAGCACCCTACTTTCATAATCTACTACAAAGTTTTACCTTTACATCATGATTGACATTCTTTCCAACTGCTTCAAAATTTTAAATAAAAATTAGACATTTCATGTACACTTAACAGGTTTAGAAACGCAAAGATTTCCCCTGTTGAACATTTTTAGCTCGTCTGATTGTTGTTGTTGTCATCGTCGGAGGCGTTGGTTAAGTTTTGCGTTTAGGTCACTTACATGGAAACTATCAAAGCTATCACTTTGAAACTTGGGGAACTTGTTCATCTAATACCTTTCTTCACATTGTACCCTAAAGATGCTGAGTCTCGCCTGTTTCTGTTGGGTAAAAAACATGAATTTTGATGGATTTTGGTTGATTTTGAGAATTGGACATAGCTTCTTCAATTTTTGTTAGATTTTCCGCCACAATTTCTGCATTTAACATGGTTGTAGTTATTTTGAGGCCTACGATTGAAATGTCTGCGACCTCTCTGTCTGTGGTTTCTTCCACGACCTTGACCACCTGAAGCTGGTTTCTCAGTGGTTACTGTTAACTTCGGCTGGATGCCCCATTGCTGAAGCCTGTTCATCTGCAAGCTCTGATGCACGACCCAACGAAAGAATGTCTGACAGTTTCTTGGTACTTTCTCTAAGCGCTCGTCGACGTAGACGGTGCGATTTGCAGTTTTGGATTACTTGCTGTAGGATTTCTTCTACATTGGCAAATTCACAATTTTTTGCAAGGGAACGTAGTTCTGTAACGAATTCATCCAATGACTGGTTTTCATTTTGTTTGCATGTGCGGAATTTATACACTTCCATTTGTTTATTTACTTATGGGGCGAAGTAATCAGTGATCACCTTCTTTGTGTCATCGTATTTATCCTCGGTTTCTCCCTTTTCTGCTTCATAAATGTCGTATACTCTCTCCCCTGCATAGTGGAGCAGAAGTGCACGTTTCCTTGCATCCTCTGTGATGTCTCGCCCTGTGAGTAGGTTTTTGAGTCTTTCCACCCACTTGTCCCAACGGCAACGGTGAGCGGCATTTGCTTTATCAGCTTCTACATCGAATGACGGGAATGGAGGCAAGGCTGCCATGTCGCCGGTATCGAGAATTATTTGTAGATTCTTACTGAGAGGTTCGTTCAGGATCCTCATCGCCAATGTGATGTCTTAGGGGAGGATTGATGACAAGATTCTTTGGTGCACATTGTAACTGGTAACTTTATTGCCTGGTAGATATCCATGTTAACACCGGTACTACTAACGAATACAATACATTAGTTTAAACACTACTAAATAGGAAGATACTACAACTGTTACTTAAAAAATGGTGATAAATAAACTTCGAAGGATGAAATCATGCGAGCGTCAGGCATCCGCAGGCCATACCTGTGAACCATTTTTGATAGAAATGAGGGAGATTTGTCCTAAAAATGAGGGAGATTGGTAATTTTTGCGGGAGATTTTAACGCGTCCATGCGCTTCAAGCCAATAGTCACAAATGACATTGAAAAGCTGCTTTAAACATCTGTTTTAATCATAGCATTTTTAAATCTACTTTCACTTTCTGTTCAAAATATAATTATCTGTAAAGTGAAAGTAAGATTTTAAAAATGCATATAGAAATAAAAAATATATCTAAAATAGTATCTTGGTAATCATGAATTCTAAATTGTAAATACAAAATGAAAATCAATCTAGAAATATTGCAAGGTAATAGTTATTTAATCTTTATTTTCCAGCCTTCTTTTGTACCTTTTGTCCGATCTGTTTACATCCTGTGATTAATTAATTTTATGGACTAGGATTTTCTACTCTGCCTACTTGGCAATAATCCATTATGTAATGACCCCTGATGGGTACAAACACCAATTAACAATTTAATCCGCATCATAAAATGTGTGAAAAAATGAGACAAGCAATAAACAACAGGTGGCACATTGAAGCAGACTGGTATACAATTTAACTGAGATATTGATAAATCAGTCTGCACAAATTGGAAAACCAGTCAATACTTTGTTTACATCCTGGGTTAAAGGTCAATTTGATCATAATTGCTAATTTACGGTAGAATGGCACCTCCCGGCAGGAGATTATTTTTCTCTTTGAACGGTATAACCAAAACGGATCCGAGGCGATGCTCTTGTTATTTGAATGACACTATTGTTTTATTTCTATTTAAGTCATTTTTTGCGATGAATTATTGAAACTATAACAATAATTCAATTCTATTTTGTCTTTGTTGTGTATGAAATTTGAAAAATTTTGAAACACAATAACATTGTTAACTGTTGAGTGTAGTAATACAAACCATCTGAATTAAGAGCTTCTATAAGCGCTGGTGTTGTTTTAACGATCCTCTCATGCCCATCATCAGATCTAATGTTGATAAAGAACTCACTGCAAAAATAAAACAAACTAGGGTACCAAGAACTGACAATTCAGGAGATACCAACTCATCATTATGTCACAAGAATCAGTGACTGTTGTGCAGTTGTGGACATACTAACCAAATGCTGTATATAGGATCTGCAAATTTAACTGCTTTTCAACAGGAAACATAAATAAATTATTCAGATAAGATTTTCTTCTAAGATAAATATCTTTTTCATTATGTTGCATTTGTATAGGCAGTGTCTCCTCATCTTGGCCCTGACGCACAGAGTCAGCTTGTCCAGTTCAGCCGGATGAGGCGACAAATTGGTACCCCATTCAAGAAAGATTTCATCATTTTCAAGATGCCTAACATGTACCATATAATTATACAACTGGATGAGGAGTCAAACTCTGGTCATTTGTCTCTAGGTCTACACATCTGGACGCTTCCATTTGTATAACATAATATATCTTATGTAAGGTATCTCATGAATGGTTAATTAAACTGACAAATATAGTCCCTGATAAAGTCTGCTTTTCACTACATTTGCCCAATGTTTGTGACCGGCTCAACAAAGCGTTATGTTTAACGTGTCACGAAAATACATAAAAAAATATTGACATCGCCATATTATTCAAAGTACATTACAAATATGGACAACGTTTTAAATATCAAACACTTAAAATTGACAGTTTTTACCAGTCAAATGATTTTGTCGAATAAATGTGTTATTTCGGAAAATTCCAAAATATATCTACAACTTACTCCTCAATATTGCCGCTTTCCGCCATCTTGTTATTCGGAACGCTTCTTCTCATTATCCTCTTCTACTGGGGCGGACTTGATTGGAGTTCTTCCAAGTTCTCAGAGTACTCCGAGATTCAATGATGAATCAAGTGCATATTAGAGTAATGGGACAAATACAAAATGGCGTCTAAAGACGTTGTTGCGGCTTTAATGTTTGTTTATGAAGATTCTAGTAGTAGTGACCATTCATCAGACGACAAATTACCTATCGTGTTAGGACTGCCATGCATTGCTCTAGCATTGTAATAATTTTCAAGTTTTTATTGTTTGTTTATAATGCATTTTTATGGAAACTGTTGCAACTTAATGCAAGATTGTTGTTAATTGTACCATGATTAGCCACGAAGGCCAAAGGCCTGAGTGGTTTATATCTGCGCATCAGTACGATAAATTATTGTTTATTAAACGATAACAACGATGAAAAGGATGTTATTTCGATTCTAACATGACCAGATATTACAAAAGGTGAATAAATGCAAAGCGTTATTTCCTACGCGAATGCTTATTTAACGTCATGCGGCGCAATATGACGTCGTGTTTACAGCATATCGGATCCCGCATTGTATATGGTTTAATATAACATAATTTTTCTACTCTTTGTATATAGAGACAAAATCGTAAGTCATGTTAGAATAAGAAATACTGAACTTGAAAGTAAAAGAAAAGTAGATATATAATACTATTATTAATAGGTTACAGCAGGAGTAGTTCTTAATCTTTTTGCTACCACAAGCCGTGATCTATGCACAAGGACATAAAGATATTTAAGAATAGTTATGCAACAAATTAATGTAGATTACAAGTGTAAACTGAACTTTGACAAACAAATATAGAAGCAAATCAGAGGGGCACCGCCTTGGAACGGTTAATGGCCGTAAGGAAGCAAGTTGAGGTTGACGTAAAATTTAAAACTACCCGGTATTCAGGTTTGTATTTATGAATGTATAGATGGTTTTCTAATTGACATTTTTTTTGTCTTTGCAGGGAGCGGACAAAGAAAGAGAAGGTGAGAAACTAGGCTGAAGAGGTTGTCCCACTTTATACCCTAGACGATTTCAAATGTTTTTTTTCGAATGTCCAGGAATACATTTGAAGTGATATGCCAACAATTAGGGACATTTGCAGACTTTGTAACATCACCTAGCGGTCGTCCACCTGTACCCCTCGACAAGCAGCTGCTTATGTTTTTGTGGCATGTTGGATGCCTTGAGCCATTGTGTAGGACTGCTGACAGATTTGATGTGACAGAATTTACAGTTTTACGTATAAGAGATAGAATATGTAAAGTTATTCTGGACCATTTCGTAAGAAGGTACATTGTGTGGCCAACTGGTGCAGATCAAGGAACAGTTGTCAGAGCTTTTAGAGAAAAGCGTGGTTTTCCAGGTGTAGTTGCGCCTGCGCTTCATTGACTGCTTTGCAGGATGGCCAGGGAGCTGTCATGATTCTAGGGTTTTAAAGAACTCGGACCTTTGGGACAATGGGTTGAATCTGTGTGGACCTAATCATCTCATTGGAGACGGGGGCTTTCCTGTCAGAAGATGGCTTTTAACACCTTATAGAGACAATGGTCATCTTACGGCAGTAAAATGCCATTACAACTTTTGCCTTTCATCTACGCGACAGGTTATTGAATGAGCTTTTTCCTTGCTGAAAGGTAGATTTCGGAAATTACAAATGATAGATGTCAATACTGTACAAAGAGCTGTGGAACTCTGTATTGCTTGCTGTTGTTTTCACAATATCTGTATTTTAGAAAATGATGATCTTGGGGAATACTTCAATGATGACAATAACAATGCAAACTTGCCAGCAGTACAAATTATTGAAAATGATGCTGAGGGAGTTGTTAAGAGAAATGCTGTAGCTCAACAGCTGCAACAAATGCTGTAATCGGATGTTTTTAACTGTTGTGTTTCAGCGGACATTTAATAAGAACTCACTAGTCAGTATTATGCCCAGGCTGACGATTAATATATATCAGATTGTAATTAAAACATTTCTGCTTTTTTTACTTTAGTAACCTGTATTGTTGACCGTCAATAAAAATTATTAACAGTGTTTTTTTCTATTTCTATACATTTACTAAAAATTAGGTGAAAGACAAATGTTGCGGGATTCAACACCCTTATTGGCACCATTTTAAAAGCAGTCAATCTTTGGAGATCTACAAGGATGTCATAACCTGTGCCTTAGGATCTTTGCAAGCGATCGACAACTTTCCCACTTGCAATACCAACTGCTCAAGCTGCACCGGGTTCAAAACTTGTACGAAAATAATGACAATAAGTTTGTATGGGGTTTAACACCCTTATCTTGACACTGTTTAGGTCATTTCAAGGGCGGTCAGTCTTTCAAGGATCTTACTAGGTGCCATAACCAGTGCTTTCCTTGGACATTTGCAAGCGACAGACAGCTTTCCCACTTGCACCAGAGGTGGGAGGCAAGTGACTTCAGGACAAGCATTTGGTCAACTTACCGCAAAGTCCGTTGCCGGCCGCCGTGGGGCTCGAACTCACGACCTTCGGACTTGGAGTCTAGCGCGCTACCAACTGCGTTAGCCAGGCCAGCACAATAATTATTGGTAATTTTCACATACGAGTATAAGAGTTGTCTCAATTATAAGACTAACTTGATTATAAGACCTTGGTGGTATTCTAGTGGCCTTAATTGCAGAGATTCACTATTAATTAAGAAAATAATACTATATTTCTTTGGTCACTTTTATTTTCGAGTCTTAATGTACAAATGAAGTACACTCATAACATTCAACATAAACTTTTAGAAACATTTAACAAACAAGAACAAGAGGGCCAACATTGCCCTAATTTAAATTACTGCTTTGCAACAATACTTCGATAGAACATTGACGGCATGGGCCAAGATTTTTTACTGTAACTGTGATTAGTTTCAAATCAATACAATAAGTAGCTGCTTAGCTATAACCATTAATGTTGCTTGCAAGCAAAACCTTAACCAAATGCAATGCCAACACAGTTGATAATACCGGTAATAGCTCTACATATTTCCTTCAGAACTCCAGGTAAAACACATTCGACTAAATGTATACAAGGATATGACTAGATTTGCAGTAAAAGCTATTATCACATACCAAAAACAAGAATGCAAGTTTCATGAACATGAATTCAAACGTATAACAATTAACAATAAAAAGAACTATTAAAGTAACATAAATGTATCTTTAAACGAGAGTGGTTGCACAACTGGCATTGTCAGTGGAATTAGAATAATCAAACGCCCATTCAATGTATATGAAAAAAAACAGAGTACCTCTCTGTTCTGTTGATACCTGCCTTAACAACGAACATATTTTGTGTGAAAATTAACGAAAAAATGTTACAACAATCATTCTTTATGACTATACAAAAACTTGTTATCAAAACGTAAATTTTAACAGATTTCACTATCACCAAAATTAATACTCATTTGATCATATTAGTTCTGACAACTTCCAACAGATTTTGATCTCTTCAATGATAAAGAAAATAATTACAACACATTAACAATTAAAACAATCTGACAGTGAAAAGTTATTTCTGAAGGGAAAACTACGGTGTCCCGTTAGTGTCATTCCAAATGTTGACACGCACTACACTAGAATATTTTACACTGACAGCATAAAACTTAACCTAACACATTTGTTATAAAAACTTTGATGTCAGCTTTTGTAAACACGGATCCACTTAGTGATTTTACTTCTGCATACAGGACATCTTCTGAGGACCTTGCTACATTCTATGCAACAAATCATATGGCCACAATCATCAAAAATGGTAGATATTTCTCTCTCCATACATATCCTGCACACGTCTGAAAAAGAAAGACACATTTCACTTTAAGACCATAAGTAACATTTGATCAACAGTTTACAATATATTTCAGTTTGATAATAATCTTAGCATGTAGGTAACATTTACTAAATAGAGGATCTTACACGGTCAATATAAAGGATGCTATTTAAACAACATAAATTAATTGTATACAATAAGTTTCCTACTAATATTTGTTAAAGAACTCATGTTCTTGATATTCATTTAATAAGCAAGTCTGATAATATTTCATAATCTTACATTCAGTTTTTTTCCTTCAAAACATCGATCAGATCTTTGAACACAGACATCTTTTCTTTGTGTCTTTCTTCTCTTTTCATTTGCTCATTTTTGTGCCTCTCCTCCTGATTTTTGGTCATCTCTTGAATGAAAGTAATAACCTCTGAAACCTGTGTTTTTCTAGATTTTGGAGCGCTTGGTTTAGTATAATTACCTTCTGTTTCAGAATCAGTGGAAGAAGCTCTTTTGTTGCGCGCAACTTCTGTTTCCTGACGATTTCCTGGATCATCATCTTTTGCCTGTGTTGAGGTGGTAGAAGAGCTTAAAACAAATTCTGGATTTATGTTTGGCCTTTTCTCATACAGATCATTTAGTTCTTGTTCATATTCGTATGATTTCCTGCTGTTGCCACTCTTGCTGTTGTGATCCTTCATGTTCTTATAAGCTCGTGTAATAGTCTTTAAGCGGCTTGCACATTGTTCATGGTTAAAATAATATCCATGTTCTTTGAGAGTCTCTGAAATTTCTGCAAATGCTTTATTCTTTCGCATTTTTCTGGTTTCAATTTGTGACTGCTTACTTTTATACTGGCTTATCAATAACAGAGTGGCAACTCTAGACCAACTCAGTGATTGTTGTAATTCCTGTTGAACAGAAATTTGACTGTCTATATCCTCTTCAGTAGTATTCTCAAGCATAACTATTCCTGCATCTGCAAATTAATCTGCTGGAGCTGTCACTTGTTGCCCTGAAATTAAAAAGAAAAAACATTTCACTTTAAGGAAAGTTTAAATCGAATCAGCATGCACAGGGATACAGTACATTTTAGTATTTAAAATATCATTGAAATAAGCTGAAATTATGTCACTTGTTTTGTCGAAATATGCCATTATATTGACTGAATGTATTTCTGAATATGTGCCAATCAATTGAATTCAGAAAGAATTATATAATATTTCTTTCCTGGCTCAAAATCAGAGTTGTCCATAAAATATTACTAAATAGTTCATCATGCATGTCCAAGAATCGAGTCAAATTAAGGTCCGGATTAGTCTAGGGCCGAATAGGACATGGTCCGAATCAACAAAACGCTTATTTCTACACCCTAACAACATAACGAACAAGTATTGCACATAAACGTTTTGTTTTTCATATAACTTACTTGCATTTACACAACAAGCGTGTCTGGTAAACACTTCCATGGAGAAAAACCACTTCGCGCATTCCTCACACTGAAACATGGTTCGGCGTTCAGCCATGATTGTCACGTGATGTACAATCACCCCACCTTTTCAAAAGAGTAAATCAAGCGGCACTCCGAGGACTACTCCGCTACACTTGATTGGATAATATGCTGTTCCATGTGCCCGGAGTGTTGAATCAAGTCCGCCCCAGTTTTCGAGGAAGAGGCGGAAGAACTTCTGTGTGCAGAAGAAGGTCAAATGAAACGGTCAGAGGAGGGTCTTCTGAACCCATAAGTCTTCCAAGTCGGCAAAATAAACAGACTAATTCTGAAAATTCTGACTGAATGTCATGCAAGCGTTCATATTTCCGACAGAAATCTTCTCTAAGTGCTCTCAGAAATTTTATGTCTTTGTCTGATATATCAGTATTTGTAACGTTCGACAGATCATTCCACAAAGGCTTCAGCTTATTGTAATATTTCTCAACTCTGTTGTTGTATTCTTCCATGGCTCTTTCAGTCAATCTTTTAACACGGGACATCACAAAGTTCCGATGTCTTAACTAGTCTCCGTTCTGTAGCGTTGACATATGTCGGGTCTTCTTACTAAACTGGCTGTTGCAGGATAACGAACAAATCATCTGAACACCAGTAAAGTTTAACTATTTATTCATGTAACTTGATGAACATCATATATTTGGTAAGAAGCTGAAAAATAAAAAGAAAAACAAATTTTGAGTGTCTAAGTTATTTACATGGAGCAAAAACACATTGGTACGAAAGGGTATTAGCACCTTTAAGTTTTGACGTAATGTCATCAAGCGTGCGCATAGGGTAGTGCAGTCGGCAAAGGCTGTCCTAGCTGGCTCTAGACAGGAGCTTTCCAGTCGAGGGCTTTTCGACACATACAAGAGCGTTAACCCAGTATTTTCGTGATAATTTCTTGTACCATCGGATCGAGCTCGTCTTGTAATTTGTCAACTGGTGTCTTGTGTACAGGTAAAAACACAGTCAAAGCGTTTTCTTTTTAAGTGAAGTGCACTTTCACCAGGTAAGTGACCTTTGCCATGGAATAAGTCTTTATATTCTGATAAGACAATTTCTATGTCAAAGGGTTTCTGCATTTCAAGTGCACAGGTGAGTCTAATTAGTCCAAGGTCAATTGATGACTGTAGACTACGTAAGGCAAGTGCATCAGTATCTATGACGTAAAACTCTGCTGTGACTGACCGATCTTTGTATGTGCATTTGAGGTCAGCTTTGCCTGTTACTGGGAGTACATTGCCAGTGTACGAGGACAGCTTTGTCTTTGTTTTTAGCTCACCTGGCTATGCCAGGGTGAGCTTTTCTGTTTGATGATTGTCCGTCGTCCGTCAACATTTTGATTCAAATAACATCTCCTCTGAAACCACTGGGCCAATGTTGATAAAACTATGCAGGAATGTTCATTGCATGAAGCTCTACCAAAATTGTTCAAAGATTTCCATTCCATGCAGAACTCTGGTTGCTATGGCAACAAATAGGAAAAACTTTAAAAATCTTCTTCGCTGAAACCACAAGGCCTAAAGCTTAGATATTTGGCATGTTGCATTGTCTAGTGGACCTCTACCAAGATTGTTCAAATTATGAACCTCGGGTCAAAATTGACACCGCGCAGGTGGTCACTTAGTTTTGCATAGGCTTATATAGGAAAAACTTTAAAAATCTTCTTCACTGAAACCACAAGGAATCTTCTTCTCTGAAACCACAAGGCCTAAAGCTTAGATATTTTGCATGTAGCATTGCCTAGTAGACCTCTTCAAAGTTTTTTCAAATAATGCCCCTTGGGTCAAAATTGGCCTTTGCCTGGGGGCGGCGGGGGGGGTCATTTGTTTTATAAAGATGTATATAGGAAAACCTATTTGGTATATAACATTGTCTAGTGGCCCTCTTCTTGTTAATATTCGTAGGACTGTGCCACTTGAATGGCTTCCTCTAAAGTTAAGTCCTTACTGACGTCAATTAGTTTATCCCTAACTTTGTGTGACTTGCAAACAAAAACAATTCTGTCTCTGATCATTTCGTCTGTTTTTTCTTTGAAGTCGCATTCTGTAGCACTCAGTGATAGCCTTGAAACGAATACGTCTATAGAGTCCTCATTTTGGCCTTCATGATAGAATTTGTATCTGGAAAAAATACTGGGTTTTGTTTCGGTTGAACAAAATGCTTTAAACCTTTTGAATATTTCAACTGAACTTTTTCTCTTATCGTAGGTTACGTCTGTCAACGCGAAAACGTCTCTACCTTTGTTGCCAATCCAGAAGAGGAAATAACAACTTGCTCTTTTCCAGTTTTCCCTTTCAGCGGCCATTCAAACATGAGAGCAGCATGCTGCTCAAACTTTTCCCATGCATCGTTCAGGTTGACCGAGTTCCAGTCCATTGTCGGAACCGAGTCCTGCTAATTCCATTTTTATAAGTATTGATGTTTAGTTCTTGAACGTATGGAACTAATATCCGTATGTACCATGTTATGTTGGGCGTTTGCTATCTAAGAATGGCGTGGTTTATATATAACGACACATCTTTATATTACTACTATCTATTCAAGACTGCCCGTCCAGGCGGCAATTTTAACATTTAACAACATAGTTCATGCGCGGAAATGTAAGACAACAATTGGTCAATAATATAGTTCTTATAACTAGTGCAGAAAACAACATTCCTGTCTACTTTTTTGTATATTATTATAGTTTGTGTATATCATACGGATATCTTATTAAGGAAAATAAGGTATACCTCCGGTGGTTGGTCGGTCACATTTTCCTTGTCCGGAGCATAACTTGAAAACTACTAGTTGGAATTCAATACAACTTCATACAATGGTCTAGCACATTGAGAGGAAGTGCAGTGCACAAGAACAATAACTACATCTTGAGTAATTACAGAGTTATTGCCCTTTGTTACTTTTCCTTGTCCGGAGCATAACTTTAAAAGTACTGGTTGGAATTCAATACAACTTCATACAATGGTCTAGCACAATAAGAGGAAGTGTAGTGTACAAGAACCATAGCTCTATCTTGAGTAATTACAGAGTAATTGCCCTTTGTTACTTTTCCTTGTCCGGAGCATAACTTGAAAACTACTGGTTGGAATTCAATACAACTTCATACAATGGTCAAGTACATAGAGAGGAAGTGCAGTGCACAGGAACCATAACTTGTTCTTCACTCATTACAGTTATTGCCCTTTGTTACTTTTCCTTGTCCGGAGCATTACTTGAAAACTACTGGTGGGAATTCAATACAACTTCATACAATGGTCTAGCACAATGAGAGGAAGTGCAGTGTACAAGAACCATAACTCTATATTGAGTAATTGCAGAGTTATTGCTAAGAATAATATCTCTTTTTTTATTTTTTTCTGCAAGGTATTCTGTTACTACAACTTTCCTCAGTTTGTAAAGCAGTCTCTCAGGGGTATTAATCACATTCATACAATGGTCAGGTACATTGAGAGGAAGTGTAGTGCACAGGAACCATAACTCTTTCTTGACTCATTACAGAGTTATTGCCCTTTGTTACTTTTCCTTGTCCGGAGCATTACTTGAAAACTACTGGTTGGAATTCAATTTAAATTCATACAATGGTCAAGTACATTGAGAGAAAGTGCAGTGCACAGGAACCATAACTCTGTCTTGACTCATTACAGAGTTATTGCCCATTTTTGTGTCGCCCTTTCGGAGAAAAGGCGATACATAGGGATCGCTTTGTCTGTCTGTCTGTCCGTCCGCACGCATGCTTGGTACCTTAGGTGGTAGGTGTGGCCTAAGACAATAGAAATCTATTGTCTTCATTCTGTCTTTTGTCCCTTAAGTGGTCATTCTTTTGTTACTTAAGTGGTCACTCTATTGTTCGAGAACAATGGAAATACCACCTAATAACACCTTCGCATGGGTGTCCGTCCATCCGTCCGTCCGTCCGTCCATCACACAAACTTAACTTTGGCTATAACTTTGCCATTTCTTAAGATTTCTTCATCAAACTTTACAATTGTATTGCTTATGACAAAAGGGTCATGATGCCGCCAAATTTAGTTATGCCCCTTTTTGTACTTGGATTTTGTCACGAAAACTTAAGGTTGGCTAAAACTTTACCATTTCTTAAGATTTCTTCATCTAACTTTCAAATTGCATTGCTTATGACATAATTTTGTAGGTCAAGGTCATATTTGACAGAATTATGCCCCTTTTTATACTTAGATTTTTACTATAACTTTGCCATTTCTTAAGATTATTTTATCAAACTTTCAAATTGTATTGCTTATGTCAAAAGGGTTGTGATGCCGCCAAATTTTGTAGGTCAAGGTCATATTTGACAGAGTTATGCCCCTTTTTGTACTTAGATTTTGTCCCCAAATTATTGGTTAATCTGACAAAGCGTAAGAGGGTGACACAAGTGTTCTACTGAACACCCATCTAGTTACTTTTCCTTGTCGCAGAGCATAACTTGAAAACTACTGGTTCAAATGCAATACAACTTCATACAATGGTCCAGCACAATGAGAGGAAGTGCAGTGTACAATAACCATAACCCTATCTTTACTAATTACAGAGTTATTGCCAAGAGTAATATCTCTATTTTAGTTTTTTCTGCAAGGTATTCTGTTACTACAAACTTCTAAAGCAGTCTTTCAGGGGTATTAATCACATTTAGTGATAGGTCTAGTTTTTTAACCAGGTTTTCCGAAGGAAAAATCCTGGTTATTAGATTGGGGTATGTCGGCGGGCGGGCGGGCGGGCGTAAACAATTTCTTCTGTGCGCAACTCCTCCTACATTTCTCAACGGATTTCAACCAAACTTTCACAGAAGTATTGTCATGAAGTGCCCTGGCGCATATTGTCGGGGTTTTGTGATTCGGTCATTTTTGACAGAATTATGGCCCTTTGTTTTTTTTCACATATGTAATTCTTCTGTGCGCAACTCCTCCTACATTTCTCAACGGATTTCAACCAAACTTTCACAGAAGTATTGTCATGAAGTGCCCTGGCGCATATTATCCGGGTTTTGTGATTTGATCATTTTTGACAGAATTATGGCCCTTTGTTTTTTTTCACATATTTAATTCTTCTGTGCGCAACTCCTTCTACACTTCTCAAGGGATTTCAACCAAACTTTCACAGAATTATTGTCACCAAGTGCCCTGGCGCATATTGTCCGGGTTTTGTGATTTGATCATTTTTGACAGAATTATGGGCCTTTGTTTTTTTCCACATAATGTAATATATATATAGAGAAATACTCTTCTGTGTGCAACTCCTACATTTCTCAAGGGATTTCAACCGAACTTTAACAGAACTATAATTGTTGACTAAAGAATTTTGAATATATAATGTTCTGCCCCTGGTCGTCCGTCCGTCCATCCGTTAGCAATTTTGTGTCTCCTTATTTAAGTATATATAAAAGGGAGAATACTCTGTTATTATAAAAGGGAGAATACTCTGTTATTACTGTCTATTTTTAGAATAGATTACCAGTCCTGTATACTTTGGAGTATTCTGTTACAGTAAGATGACAAAATTTCTCATGAGACCAGCGGTTCAAACCCCACACAGAGCAAGTTTTGTTTTTTTTTATAATTTTTGCCTGAATTATGGCCCTTTGCTTTTTTTCCACATATGTTATATATAGAAGAATACATTTGCGCTCGGCCAGCAGACTGGAAAATGAAAACCTGGTTTTGTGACAATTTCTTGTCACTTGTTTTATATATGATAAAGGTTTTGTTTATAAGACTTCTTTTTGCATGAATCAATATTAACTTTTTATAGTGCTAAATAAAGACATTTGCCATTTGTATCCTTTTTGTGTACATTTATAATAATTAATGCAACAGTATTTTTACAGCAAAAAGGAGTCAAATAATTATATTATTCACAATTGGGAGATAAATAATCAACGGTTATTTTGTATTTTGATCTTTGTAAAGTTATTATAATTGCTATTCCTCACATGTAACAACTCTTTAAAACACAAGTGATCTAAAGACATTCCAGTTAGGTTACAAAAACAAGCAGATAGCCTTTTTCTTGTTTCCTGATCGAGTCTTGTTACATTTGCATTCAATGAAAATGTTACATGTCTCATCGTCTGTCTCTTCATTAGCAGGTGAAATTACTCATTGAAAGTGTTTCATAATAATGGTGAAACTTCTTGGCAGTAATCTCCTTTTCACACAAACTAATAAAATTTTGTTTCTTCTGTAGAGATACTGGTTTTTAGATTTGTAGCAAAATCCAAATATAAGAATCTCGCTCATGCCATCCAGGTTGTCGTCCTTTCCTTCTCAATCATTTTGTCTGGATTATAATCTCTACAAACTAATTAGCGTTTAAGGTGCAGTTTCCAAATAGTGACTTCGGGTGATCATGTCTAGCCTGAATCAAACGTATTTGTAGCCAGTTGATATTTGTTCCATCAATAGAGTTTCTTAAATTCTAGGAGAAACTCATGACAAATGATTTAAAATTAATCACATGATTGTTGTTCAGTGGGACTGCAATGTATGGCTTCGCTTTCCTTGCAAGACAAACAATGGATCACCACTGAGATGGTTCAATAGCACGATGTACGCTGTCACATTCCATTTTGGAATGGTCAGACTGAAAGAATCAATGATTAAAGATGGGCATCTGTTGAAGCTTGTTAATAGCATAATGTATACAAATCAACAAAGTACTGGTTCTGTTCTGACCATTCATAAAAAAAAATCATGTGTCTGAATAGTATGTCAACTCTTTTATTTTTAAATTCGATGAACACACTGATTATGTGTTTTAATAGACAGGTGGCGTATGATACTAACTTATTGATACTGCCTGTAAGTCAAAAGTTGCAACATACAAACTACTGTCCTTTACTTTAGATACGTCCATGAATTCTTTAGAAACATTTTTATTTGCTTGTTTTAATACACCCGAAGGGAGGCATATTTAAATCGCACTGTCCGTCCGTCTTTCTGTCTGTGCCTTTGCCCTTACATTTTTCCGTGTCCGGGGCTGTAACTTTGTCATGCATTGAAGGATTTTAAAATAACTTGGCACAAATGTTCAGCACATCAAGACAACGTGTCGCATGCAAGACCAATGTCTCTACCTTACAGGTCAAGGTCACACTTAAGAGTTTGAACGTAATGGAATCCTGCATACATTGTATATGCACACATTCCTGTTTGAGTTGGCAGACTACATGTATCTATGTCTGGTTGCATTGATCTCACCGGGTTGCTGAGATCTTCTGTAGGGAAGGCAGCCATAACCTCTACATTATTTGACTCGATCTTGTGTAACCGGATGTTACCTTCCTCTTTCAGAACTGTTTGGGTACTTTTCATCAATTGGATTGCTCAGTCAGCATCTGGTGTTGATGCCAAGGTGTCATCAACATAGAAGTTTCGTGAAACAAAGTCTCTAATGTCACTGTTAGCATTTTCGACCATCTTTATTAATCCATAAAATGCGACAGCGGGTGACGAGGTATTTCCGAATACATGGACCCTCATTCTGTATTCTATGATTACTTTGTTCGCATTATTATCTTTCTACCAAAAGAATCTAAGAAAGTCTCTATGCTCTTCTTTCACCCTAAATTGAACATCTGCTCCACATCCGCGGTTATGGCAACTCTGTCTTTTCGGAAGCCAAGTACTAGACCTACAAGGCTATTAATCATGTCAAGTCCGGACATTAGTACTGGTCCTGCTTTCTAGGGTGGTAGACTCCGAACAAGGGAAGGTACCAGCACTTGCCACTTTCCGTTTTTGGAGCAACTTCAGCAGCTCCACTGTTGAGAACTTTAGCCAATTAATTTGGTGACACAGGTCTTTATGATGAAGGATTCAGTGTATGTGTGTCCGTCCGATTTTGTCAGAACCATATCTTTTTCATGCATGGAGGGATTTTGATGTTACTTGGCACAAATGTTCACCATCATAAGATGGAGTGTCATGCGCAAAAACCAGGTCCCTAGGTCTAAGGTCAAGATCACACTTGGAGGTTAAAGGTCAAATTCAAGAATGTCTTTGTCCGGAGCATATCTTTTTCATGCATGGAGGGATTTTAATTTAACTTGGCACAAATGTTTACCATCATGAGACGGAATATGATGCACAAGAACCAGGTCCCTAGGTCTAAGGTCAAGGTCACACTTGGAAGTTAAAGGTCAAATTCAAGAATGACTTTGGCCCGACCATATCTTTTTCATGCATGGAGGGATTTTAATTCAACTTGGCACAAATGTTCACCATCATGAGACGGAGTGTCATGCTCAAGAACCAGGTCCCTAGGTCTAAGGTCAAGGTCACACTTAGAGGTTAAAGTTCAAAGTCAAGAATATCTTTGTCTGGAGCATTTCTTCTTCATGCATGGAGGGATTTTGATGTTACTTTGTACAAATGTTCACCACCATGGGCTACCCTTGTTTTTAGAATTACTTCCCTTTGTTGATACTATAAATAGCTTATATTGTAACTTTTTTATTACTGGCCATAGAGAAAAATCGAGACCACTTTTCTGTGGAACAACATGCATGTTACATCCAATATTTAGGTTATTTTGAGCCATCTCTACTTGGTAAGGAGTTAGCCCTTTTGACATATGGCGGGCTCGACATGTTGCACGTGGGCATCTAGTTTGCTATTGGCCCTGTCTTTCAATTCTATAATACCTCTTCCTATTTTCTTACGTCGGGTAGTCAAAGAATATTAGAACCAATAAACAATAGTTATTTAATAATGACATTAATTTTATCTTTTTCCTTTCACTTATGTAAATCCTGTCAATTATTTTATTTTGTCTCAACTGAATATACATAATTATGAATATTTATGAATTAAACTAATGTTTTTAAATAAAATAAGTATTTAAATAATAAGATAAAAAAAGAATGAATAATATTTCCATTTCGCCTAGGTAGAACACAAATTTATCATAAAATGTTATTTACCGGTACTTTTCTTTCTTAACTTTTTTAATGAACATGTCTTATACATTGTAGTTATACAAGTTAGTAGAAATAAATATAGACAAAAATACATTTGTAATAAAGCAAATATATCTCCATTTCTAGAGCTTAGATATTTAGCATGTAGCATTGTCTAGTGAACCCACCAAGATTGTTCTAATTATGGCCCTCGGATCAAAATTGACCCCGCCCTTGGGGTCACTCGGTTTACATAGGCTTATATAGGAAAATCTTTAAAAATATTGTTCTCTGAAACCACAAGGCCTAGAGCTTAGAATTTGGCATGTAGCATTTTCTTGTGGACCTCTATCAAGATTGTTCAAATTTTGACCACCAGGTCAAAATTGTACCCGCACAGGGGGTCGCTTGATTTTACATAGGCTTATATAGGAAAATCTTTAAAAATCTTGTTCTCTGCTGAAACCATAAGGCTTAGAGATTAGTTATTTGGCATGTGAAAATGCCTAGTAGACCTCAGGCAGAGCTTAGATATTTGGAATATTACTAAGCATTGTGTAGTCGACCTCTATGAATTGCGTTAAAATCATAACCCCTTGTATTGATCAGGTCGGCATGACGTCACTTCCGTAGTTACCAATTATCCGCCATATTGCCGAGGTGAAAACAAGCACCTGGCAACCGCATAGTTCAAATAGGGTGTAAGCTTTAAGAGAGTCTTATTTTTAAGACCAGACAAAATTTAAACGTAAAACAAACCATTTCATATATATTTTTACTTATTTCAATGTCTTAGCGATGTTTGTCAGATTGTTCTTTTAAAAATTCTTGAAAATGATTGTTTAATGACGTTCGGTGAAATATCATGCACGACAAGAAAAGACAGAAAATGTATTTTTAATTCGGCCTGTGTAAAATGATCTATATATTTAATTATTTTCTTTAAGTTTCTTATATTAAGATAAATAATTTATTTGTTACAAGCTTGTCCGAATTTGATATAGATTTCCAAAGTGCACAACTTTTCTCGTATAGGTCTAACTAAAATCAGGTCGAAACACATCATTATATACGAGAATGTTATGTTGAAAATTTTGTCACAAAAATGTATTTTATTACAGGACCGTATGATATTATTAAATACACAGATTTGTTTTTTAGATCTAGTTTTTATAAAGGGCTGGCATTTATATTAAAAATAATTTTAAAAAATCACGTAATTAAAGTAAAGGCCCTATATTGAATCAATGTGAAACCGATACATATACTAAACGTCACTTACATGTTGCAGAACACTTATAGCTTATCCCTAAAATCCATTCAATAAAATTAAATAACACAAACAATATCTCATTTTACAACGTTGCCATGGTTAATTGATGGAATTTATGTGGATCTAGCCCAAGGCATAAGTCACAACAAAGGATGCGATATGATTTGTTGTTAATTGGCGACCCCCTGCCAGTAATCTAACTTGTCACACATCATTGCATATTGCACACTGGTCAATTGCATTTGATAATTACGTAACAATTTGCAGAGTGCCCAATCTAAATTACACAACATTTTTTATTGTCTACGATCGATCTAACATATGAATTTATTTATCATGTGACAATAACGAACCATGTATTTAATCAAGGTCTTTCAAATAGTACTATTTGAAAGACCTTGATTTAATGAATGATAGACCTATATAACGTTTATACACATACGTTATTTGACACTTACCTTCGAGTTACATTTATAGTGTATGATCAAGTCTGCATTTAAATATTATTTAATCATCTTACATATATAAAACTTGGTAAAAAATAATTCAGCAAATGAAAGTTTCAAGCAACCTTACAAATAATCAGAAAATACTTATTTTTGGCTGTTGATGACAAATTTTATGTACTCCGATGAAATGTTTTTCTATAGATAAGTGAAATTAGACACGTAAATGTATTTAGGTAGATATCGTGATTTCAATTATAATGAGTTTTTAATAGATTTACGTCAACATTTTGATTACAACTAATAAAATGGAGAAAACTATTTTGATTTACGATCTTAAAGTAGATCGCTCTAATACTAGATTCTAATTCTTAAATATACCCACAAGAAAAAGTTTCATGAAAAACCTTCGATAACATGCTTGTGAATTTCTTCCTCATTTTAGGAATGTTATTAAATGGAGCATTCGGAGGCAAGTTTTAATCATCAAAGGAACAAATATCGTCCATAACTGAATAATTTGTAAGTCATGTGCATGCGTTGATCTAGATCGTTTCGATACATTGCTAACACATTTAAGAATGAAAAATATCTTTTCCTTTTGATAAAGACAAACAGAAACAGAAGTTGGTGACTCATTTGCATATAAAAAACTCGTCATAACTGCTGCATTTTTATACTTTAATCAAATAGTTTTATAACATTACACGGACTTCGCTCTATACGTTATTAACAAGATGGCGGTTGTTTTCACCTCGGACAGCGTTGCTATGCCTGAGCAGGTGCGCGCAACGGTAAATGCCCGGATGTCCGACCTGATCAATTATAGCCATGGTAGTCAGGTGAGCGATATAGGGCCATTTAGGCCCTCTTGTTTCAACAATTTTGTTTTCATCATTTCTTATTAAACTTTCTGAAATAATCAGGATGAAATCAAGGTAGTGTCATAAATTCGATAGTTCCATTATATGCTGTAAAGAACTCAAAGGAAAAGGAATATTTACATTGGGTACGAGTTGACTTTTTTTTTCAAAACTTCAAATGCATTACCACTCTCTACTAAAATTTTGTAAAAAAAATAGTAAAATGAAGTGTTTCAATGTAAACATTTAGTGATGAATCATCCGAAAAAATATTATTTTCGCCACTATAATGAATGAATAAATCTAAGGTACGAGTTGACTTTTCAGAAAAAAAAATCAGGCACGAGTTGACCAGTTGGGGTACGAGATGACTAAGGTACGAGTTGACTAAGGTACGAGTTGACTGGTCACTCTGCTAATATGCTATTTTGTTTTGTAGTGTTTTCCCGCAATTTTTGCTTGTAAAACGATAGTTTTTCAAAAAATGGTAACATGCTGTTTTGTTTTGTAGTGTTTTTTTCCGTTACTTTTGTTTATATCGAAATATCTTGTTGTTAAATGTTGACTACATTTACAGATTTCGAACCTGTTCATAAATTTTCAAAGGTTGTGAATGTAACGACGACACCGTTTGATTTCCCGCAAAATTGAATTGTCAGCGTAATTGAAAATGGCAGTTCAACCAATTCAAGAATTGAAATTAGGTATCACTGTGTTCAAATTTCAGTTAATTCCTATTTAAAGTTTCTGTAAAAACTCCGCAGATAGCTGTCAATAAACTTTGTTGAGGTTAATTTAACATAAGTGCAGTAGTTTTCGGATGATTAAATGTCCGATACTTCTACTGGCCGCATAACATCATTGCCAGGGGGTAAGCGCATAGATCAGGGCTCGACACCTATTTTTTTCTCACTGGTGGCCTGAAGGATCACCATTATGTCAAATTTTCTTTTCCTCCCAAAAACTCCTGTGGTCCTACATTGTTGTTGTTGTTGATCGATATTGCCTCGATACATTCTTGTATCCTCACACACAGGATTATCTGAAATACTATCAATATTGTAGGAAGTGTCTAGCGAACCGGAACCGGTTCCCTAGACAGTGACCTTAGTGAACCAGAATTAATATGCGGATGAAATTTTTGATGTGTTGTCGGCACGTTAATTGATACTTTTATCACGGACCTATATACACATGGATTGGCAACTTCTGAAAATAGATTATGCGATATCGAAGTATATATTACACATCATGCTTTGTGCCCGCTCGGTGTTTTTCGGAAATTTCGGATTTGTGATATTCGGCAGGTGCCGCTAGACTTAACAAAATTTTCAACAAACAAAATCGATAAGAGTTACAAAAAAGATGAGCTTGGAATAAGACAAAAGCTGCATAAACAAAGAAAACTACAAACTATTGAGCTGTACATATTGAAGTAGACTCGATTAAATTTGATTGTTTACGTTTTTCCATGATACATTCCAAAATGGAGGACGGCGGGAAGCTCACGACAAAATTTTCAACATGCAAAATCGATAAAAGTTACGATAAAAAAAGATATCGGGTGGAATGAGACTAAAGTTACATAAAGAAAAAAAACTATTGAGCCATAAATATTGAAGAAGATGCAATTAAATTTGATTATTTTTCAAGATGGATGACAGGTGGATGCTGGGAGTTTTCGATTTTGGCAAACCTCGGATATTGTCCATCGATGCTAAAATCTCGCATAAAATCTCGCCATCTGCGATGAAAAGGTTGAATTTGTATCCGAAGATAGGAGAGTTGCCAAACCATGTGTATATAGGTCCGTGCTTTTATATAAACAATGCATATATGTTGATTATAATTGTTAATATTAAAAATGTTATTCGGAATATGAATATTTAGAGATCCTTCTTAAAATAATGACATGAAAGACTTAATGCAGTATTAGTACGAGAGATAACAGAATGATGAAGGAGAGCGTTCAGTTATGACAGAATGAATAGCATTGAAATAGAAAGCACAATTTTCCAGTAAATGTTTTTGATTTTGATACCATGTAATGTTATGCTATCTAGAGAGAAATAACCGTAAAGGGTCAGTTTAGCCCTGATAAGGACTATTTTCAGTCCCTCTTGTTCAGGTAGAGGAAAGCATGACTGATGCTGTCAGCGAACTTGTATTCAACATCTATTCTAAGGTGCACACCATCACGGCTGTCATAACATCATTGTTCATTAACTTTGGGCCATGTGACCATATTTTGTTGAAATGTAGTTTCAATAAGATCTTGTTAAGACGTCTGCATAACTTGTTGTATTGGCGCTGATGACGATGGAAAAGGCTCCCAAATACGATGTGGTGAGCACCACAGCTGCGGAATTCATTTCTTATATCAAGTAGGGCGTGGAGTAGCTGATGATTCTTAAATTTTTCCATATCATTTTCACCTATCTGTATGAAGACAATGTCAAACCTCGACAGCTGCCGCCTGCGTAACTTCTGCGACAACCCAACGACTCCTAATCCACCTGTCCCATGTGCTTCACCATGAAATGGTTTATCAATGTGTAGACTACCATTTCGCCAGCGTACACATAGACGCTAGATGAAACTATGACTAAATATGCCACAGTAAGGTCCGTATTCGTATGAACAAAGCTGTTATAATTTGTCATAAGACACTAATCAATTTGTGATGACAAACCTTAAAAACAAATATGGTGTACACGGTGTAATTGTAATGACAGTGTATTTCCGTTGTAGTACTCAAATTCTTGATCTGGGAAGGAATAAACTCGTATTACGTACATGTATAAATATATCTTAAAGAGGCACTCCCTACAACGAGCATATTATTTTCCAAAAAGCAAACTTCAGCTAAATATATTGAGCTGAAAATTTCAGGTTTGGTGCCCATACTCACAATTATTGGAATAAAAGTTTGAGGTTATTTGAAGTGATCTCAGATTTATGGAAGGTCTCTACATGGGTATATATTGCCAGCAAAAACAATATCAATTTTAAAGAATTCCTTTGAATCTTGCATAACATAGTTATTTGTATCACTTCTATATTTAAAGTAGCCTGCGCATTGTAGGTTAGTTTAAAGTTTGTACATTTTTTTCTCGTTTAAATGATAGCTTTCGCTTTATAATTATTAAATAATCTATTTTCTTATCTCAATTATCTGTAATATATGCAGGAAAATAGTTCCGGTTCGCTAGTGTATATACGGATATAGGCTAGAGAACCGATTCTGGTTCGCTAAGGTCGCTGTCTAGGGAACCAGTTCCGGTTTGCTAGACACTGCCAATATTGTCAGGGCTCACACTGGCGAAAAAATATTTGTAGCCATCACTTTAGCCAAATGGAAAAAATTGTAGCCAAATTTATAGCATTGTAGCCAAATTTTTAGCAATGTAGCCAACCATGTAGCCATCCACACAAACATAAAGGAACAACAAGAAATGGTATATTCACATTTTATTCAAAGGACATACACAGTAAACCACATATAAACTGAAACATAGAAACAATTAACATACAATAAATGTAAGCAACAGCACTGTATTTTATGAATAGCACATTTTGTTCATTTTTGTAATCACATAACTTCACTTCCTTAAATGCCATTTCTCTCTCAGTTCAATATTCTTCTGTTTTTCTTCATGGCCCATACACTGAAACTCTTGGAAAAGTCAAACTTTTCCATAGCAGGCCCATTGATTGCAAGGAACATAAGTCTGTCCAGAGACTTGGAAGTGAGTGGGTTTCTAAGCTTGGTTTTGATGATATTCTGCTGACTAAATCCCCGTTCACAATCAACTGTGGACACAGGGGCAACAAGCAATCTCTCTGCTGACTTATTGTCACCTTCAATAGTTTTTTGTTTGTAATTAAGAAAGTTTTTCAATTCTGATTTTGAACCCTCAAAGCCAAAAGATGTCAAATAATCTACAATAGTATCTAAATCTGTTTCCAAAGAATCTTTTTTCACAAGTGTATTAAAGAAATTGCTGAGGGCGGTCAAAACAGCTGAATCATTGTTGTCTGCAAATCTCACATTTAAACTTTTGACCACATTACTTACAAATTGTTTGCAGACTTTGGTGGCTTCAGTCCTCTGACTCCCCCCATCCCTAATTGTATGGTTATCAAACTGAAATGTGTATAGCCCATCTGTATCCAGTTGAGGTTCAGCTGGTACAGCCCTCACAAATTTGTTCAAATTTTCTCCATTTGACTCATCCCTGAGTTCTTCCAGTGTTTCAGTGGTGGATGAAAGTAGAGGTGTCACCTCAGAATAGTTTATGTTTTCCTTCTGGTAACTTCTAGAAAGCATTGCCAGCGGTTTCAGATAGTCTGCCATGAAATGACTCGCATAAAAAAAATCGTAGGAAGTTATTGGCTTATACAGACTCAGAGCCTTTCCAGAAGTTTCCTACAATTTGTAGGCTTCGCTCTGACATCATACTGACCAGTTTACCGATCAAATTATTAGGTCCCATTCATTTCTTCATTAGGTAAAATGGAAGATATATTATTCAAAGTTAAAGATGCATAGAGACAAGTGATGACAGCTGAGGAATCACCTTTCCCGAATGTAAATAATATGTGCGAAGCCAAGAAGATTTTATGAGGTTTTGGCATCCGTGCAGTCGTCGCTTAATGTAAACAAAAACACCAGGAATGAAACATAATTTTTCTAGGTTAAGCCTAGATGCCCTATTTGAGGCAAAACGATGAAGACTGGAAACAAAATGGGCTCTAGAATGATTATAATGAATGAAAATTTTTGAGCTAATATTTGAATCCTGCCATAATGTGACATTTACAGATCCGATCGGCATATTTGTTGTTGTTACTGAGACCGCAGTGAATATCATCACTAACTGCGACTACATCAATAATATAAACCTGGGGAAAATTTATTTATACCCCCAAAACGAAGTTTAGGGGGGTATATAGGAGTCACCCGGTGGTTGGTCGGTCGGTCTGTTGCATTTTCCTTGTTCGGAGCATAACTTGAAAACTACTAGTTGGAATTCAATACAACTTCATACAATGGTCAAGCACATTGAGAGGAAGTGCAGTGCACAAGAACTATAACTCCATCTTGACTAATTACAGAGTTATTGCCCTTTGTTACTTTTCCTTGTCCGGAGCATAATTCGAAAACTACCAGTTGGAATTCAATACAACTTCATACAATGGTCAAGCACATTGAGAGGAAGTGCAGTGCACAGGAACCATAACTCCATCTTGACTAATTACAGAGTTATTGCCCTTTGTTACTTTTCCTTGTCCAGAGCATAATTTGAAAACTACTGGTTGGAATTCAATACAACTTCATACAATGGTCAAGCACATTGAGAGGAAGTGCAGTGAAAAAGAACAATAACTCTATCTTGACTAATTACAGAGTTATTGCCCTTTGTTACTTTTCCTTGTCCGGAGCATAATTCGAAAACTACTGGTTGGAATTCAATACAACTTCATACAATGGTCAAGCACATTGAGAAGAAGTACAGTGCACAGGAACCATGACTCCATCTTGACTAATTACAGAGTTATTGCCCTTTGTTACTTTTTTCTTGTCCAGAGCATTATTTGAAAACTACTGGTTGGAATTCAATACAACTTCATACAATGGTCAAGCACATTGAGAGGAAGTGCAGTGAAAAAGAACAATAACTCTATCTTGACTCATTTCAGAGTTATTGCCCTTTGTTACTTTTCCTTGTCCGGAGCATAATTCGAAAACTATTGGTTGGAATTCAATACCACTTCATACAATGGTCAAGCACATTGAGAGGAAGTGCAGTGTACAAGAACCATAACTCTATCTGAAAAATTACAGAGTTTTGCCAAGAACAATATCTCTTTTTAGTTTGTTTGCAAGGTATTCTGTTACTACAAACCTCCTCAGTTTATAAAGCAGTCTTTTGGGGGTAGTAATCACATTTAGTGATAGCTCTAGTTTAATATTAAAATGTATTGATCAGAATTTATTACACACAAACTATGCAGCTTCAAGTTCATGCATAAAAAGAAATTATTCACAAAGTTACTGATAATATTCACTGCGGTCTCGGTCATTTTTGCTACTACAACAAACATGATATTGAGACTCGGAAGTCGATAGAATCTGTAAATGTCCTTAAAATAGAACTGAAACATGTGGCAAGAATTAAATATTGACATTTTTATTTATTATGATCTTTCTAGAGCCCATTTTGTTTCCAGTCTTGAAGGTTTAGCAGTAAATAATGCTTTAAGGCTTGACCCAGAAAGTTGACGTTTCATTCCTTGTGTTTATGTTTACATTTAGCATTGACTGAACGGGTGAAGAAAACCTTGTTAAATATTGATAATATATATGAGCATCAACACAGATTTTATGACTGTTGTAATCTTGTTGTTAAGAAACTTATTATTATGTTGGTTGATAGCTTTTAGCTAATGTTTTCTATGTTCATGTAACACCCGACTATAAATAAAGTTTCTTGTATCTTGTATCTAATCAAGACAGTGGGGTATATTCACCACTAAAGTCAAAGCTGACACTCTGATGGTTGTGTCAATTCAATGTTAAATGGTGTAAATATTGTTAACTTTGATCTGGGCTAATTGGTTTTCAGCTTGGCTACATGATTTGAGTTACGAGCCTAGGTGGCTAATGGCATTTCAAAGTTAATTGATATCCCTGAATATAGGTTGCATTTTTTATTGGATCTTCATTAAACTTGGTCAGTATAACTTAGGTCCTGTTCATCTGATGTAAGCAACTATGTCACCTGGTTTAAAACCTTGTGCCATACAGTTGACATTTACAACCCAATCATCATAAAACTTGGACAGAATGGTTGTGTTGATCACTTTGGGATTAAAAACTAGGTCAACAGGTCAAACCTTGTTGGTACTCTAGAAGTCACATTTTAGCCAAAGGTGAAACAGAAAGTGTGTGTTTATGATATACAGTTGAGAGTTGAAATCACATATGGTCAGGAGTAGGTCTCAGGTGAACGATATATAGCCATCTTGGCCCTCTTGTTATTTTAAGGATCTTGAGCAAGAAACATGTCAGTATATAAATGGCAATATAAAATACTGGTCTGTATTGGGACTGCAGAAAGCATGTTAACTAATCATTATAAATGCAATCATCACATATAACTCACAAGTTATAATTTGCTTGTTTCAGATTTGTCTCAAGAGCAAGGTTTTCTATCCTACTATAGATCACTTGCAGAGGTAATGTAGTTTCTTTTTAGCTTACCTGAGTCCATGAACAGACAACATGCATCGTCTGGACTGTACAAGGACCTGGTATTGAAACTTTAGATGGCTTTCTATCATTTTTTAGAGAAGAATTTGTAGTAAATGTGTAAGAACAAAACAGACAGTTACTTAGGAAAGATTTGTTGGTATTAAAATATATTTTCATGATATTTCACTATTTTGATCTAAGAATATGAAAAAGTTTTAACATACATAAATTTGCAGGATATTTTATTAGAATGTTCTTTCTAATACTGCATATTTCTATATTCCAGAAATCAAGCACTACCATCAGGTTCTTTGACAGAACAGTAAGTAAATCAAACTGATTTCAAATGTCAAAAAATAATATGGGGATGTTTAATTACATGACCAGTACTAAGTCTTGTACTCTCTAGAAACACAGGACAATTGTCAGTCAAAGCTTTACAGTCTGTTCAGTATTAGTGACCTTACTGCTATAGCTTGTAAATGGAAAATGTGTACAGTAAATACAAAGTGTTCAGATATACAGCTATTCACACAGTATTATTACACGAATGGCACATTCATGCCCAGAAATGCGTATAACTTTCACTATAACAAAACTTGCACTCTAAATCTTTTGACATTTGTTGTGGAAGGGTGTATCACTGACAGTGTTAGAAATGAGATCAAAAAACTTGTAAATTACCAAATGGCATAGAATAAACCATTGACCCCTTGGGTTCTTATAGGAACATGCAGCGATTCATTTTCCCAAGGTTAGTAAACGGGTTAGGCAAGGTAAAAAGATAGTCATGCTTTTTGTTCAGGACTTTTTTTTCTAAGTTTCGGGAAGGTTCCCTAATTTAGAAATTTAGCATGGTTTAAAGGGAAGCAAATCTCCTGATGAAAAGTAAAGATTTTTGCAGAAGTGCATTATTTAGAAAAAAAATTTGATTGTGGAAGACGCCTTATACAGACCCCTGAGATATAAGATAAATGTCCCGTTCCCCCATAAAATAAGTTGTGGGAGTCTGATTTTTATATCTCTAAAAGTTTTTTACTGATGAATATTTTATGATGCACGAATGGGAAGCCGCCTAAACCAGATTCAACAGCGCCTGTAGATATTCTAGAATTTAATAAAAAATTTATTAAAAAAAAAAATTTAAAAAATAGACTGAAATGATAATATGTCATATTTTTTAACCCCCCCCCATTACCTCCAAAGATGATATGACCTTTGACTGCCAAATCAAGTTAAAATCATGTAAACGGTTTTCAATGTTAATGTCACTGTGACCTTGACCCTGGGCCCCCCCCCCCCACCCCCCCCTGCCCGCGTCATCTTGATGTGGTAACATTTGTCTGAAGCCCCCCCCCTTTCATCAAAATTCTTCAAAGGGTTGAAGAGTTACAGAGCGGACAGGTTTTCAATGTTAATGTCATGTACCTTGACCTTGGAGCCGCCATGGGAACATGCTTATGCAGCACTTGAGTGGTAATCATTTGTCGGAAGTTTCATTAAAATTCTTCAAAGGGTTGAAGGTTACAGAGCGACACAATTTCGTTTTGGCGCCCCCCCCCCCCCCCCCCCCCCCCCCCCCCCCCCCCCCCCCCAACTGATGAATATTTTATGATGCAAAAATAGATGTCTTGATCTTTTGATGTTTCTGAATGTAAAGTATATATGGGACTAGTGCTGAAATGTCTCATTTACATTTTTATGGTGAAGAAAATCTATTTCAGGACTATTACACTGTACATGGCCAGGATGCTTTATTTGTGGCAAAAGAGGTCTTTAAGACATCAGGGGTCGTTAAATATCTTGGATCAGGTAAAATAAAACTAAACATTTAAAGTTATATTACCCTTGAAAGTGGTCACATTGGTTTATAGTTAAGAATGATGCTCAAACACAGTGAATGCTTTAAAAACATATCAGAAATAAGTTTTACCAAGTTATATCTGTTATTGATAAATAGAAATTAAGATATACACAACCGAAAGGGTGAACTTTTTATTTTTGACTAGGATAGTCAAAAAAAAGATTTTTACAGATTTCCTGTATATTCAATGTAAATGAAACTGTTACACATATCGTTATTTTTGGGTAATAACTATGGCAATGTCTATTATTTTAGGAGTATAAATCACTGATTAATGTTTTATTTAATATTATCATGGTCATTTTGAATGGTAATATCACTTCCATGATTTTATGGTGTTGGTGCTCTCATTATATGAGTCAGTATTTGCAAGTCATTATACCCCCAAAACGAAGTTTAGGGGGGTATATAGGAGTCACCCGGTGGTTGGTCGGTCGGTCGGTTGGTCGGTCGGTCGGTCGGTCGGGCGGTCTGTTGCATTTTCCTTGTCCGGAGCATAACTTGAAAACTACTAGTTGGAATTCAATACAACTTCATACAATGGTCACGCACATTGAGAGGAAGTGCAGTGCACAAGAACTATAACTCCATCTTCACTAATTACAGAGTTATTGCCCTTTGTTACTTTTCCTTGTCCGGAGCATAACTTGAAAACTACCAGTTGGAATTCAATACAACTTCATACAATGGTCAAGCACATTGAGAGGAAGTGCAGTGCACAAGAACCATAACTCCATCTTGACTAATTACAGAGTTATTGCCCTTTGTTACTTTTCCTTGTCCGGAGCATAACTTGAAAACTACTGGTTGGAATTCAATACAACTTCATACAATGATCAAGCACACTCAGAGGAAGTGCAGTGTACAAGAACTATAACTCTATCTTGAGTATTAACTGAGTTATTGCCCTTTGTTACTTTTACTTGTCCGAAGCATAACTTGAAAACTACCAGTTGGAATTCAATACAACTTCATACAATGGTCAAGCACATTGAGAGGAAGTGCAGTGCACAAGAACTATAACTCCATCTTGACTAATTACAGAGTTATTGCCCTTTGTTACTTTTCCTTGTCCGGAGCATAACTTGAAAACTACTGGTTGGAATTCAATACAACTTCATACAATGATCAAGCACACTCAGAGGAAGTGCAGTGTACAATAACTATAACTCTATCTTGAGTATTTACTGAGTTATTGCCCTTTGTTACTTTTCCTTGTCCGAAGCATAACTTGAAAACTACTAGTTGGAATTCAGTACAACCTCATACAATGGTCAAATACATTTAGAGGAAGTGCAGTGCACAGGAACTATAACTCCATCTTGACTCATTACAGAGTTATTACACTTTGTTACTTTTCCTTGTCCGGAGCATAACTTGAAAACTTCTGGTTGGAATTCAATACAACTTCATACAATGGTCAAGCACAGTGAGAGGGAGTGCAGTGCACAGGAACCATAACTCCATCTTGACTAATTACAGTGTTATTGCCCTTTGTTACTTTTCCCTGTCTGGAGCATTTTTCGAAAACTACAAGTTGGAATTCAATACAACTTCATACAATGGTCAAGAACAATGAGAGGAACTGCTAAGAACAATATCTCTTTTTAGTTTGTTTGCAAGGTATTATGTTACTACGAACTTCTTCAGTTTATAAAGCAATCCTTTTGGGGGTATTAATCACATTTAGTGATAGCTCTAGTTTTTTTTATCAAGTAAAGTATGCCAATTAAACAGCTGTCCTTAAATATTTTATCACATCCTTTTCAATACTTTGAGCAGTATTATATTGAAATGGGGACTATGGAAGGCAGTTGTGTAGATTGCAAGCAGATATTCAAATCATCCACTACTTGTTCTTGTATCATCTTGCCCTGTCATAGTACTGTGGCACTTTGCTGACATACAAGGGAACTATTTGGAAAAACTTTGATTTGATTGCACTTGGGCATTAGTGTTTCCATTCTATAGAAAGTTTTTTGAAAAATTCAGTTTCCTTAAGGTTGGTTGGAACTTGGCTGTGTGTATGTAGCAGCAGTTTAGTTCCATCCCTAAATTGTTGTTACCATTACACAGTATTTATCATGCAACTGCCAGGGCATTGACCCAGTACTACCAGTCTGATAGTTCATTATTGTGATGTCTGATATCACAGGACAATGTTATTATGACACTGACATATCACATTTTAAGCCCTGATCAATTTAGACCTTTAGTAAGTTATATGAAATAAGGTCTAGGTTATTCTAACATACTCTTTAAATTAAGTCTGTTGATTAAATGTTGTACTCAACTGTTATCTCTCTGTCAGAGTTCAACAATGCATAACCTGAATGGTTTTTGATTTGAATGCTCATGACATCATGAATATGAGGTTAAAAAGTTAGTTAACTTTGTTTTGATTTGTGAAAAGGTAAAAACGTGACAGCAATACAAGGTTACTGTCTTTTGATAACTGTTGATATCAGACTCAGATGAATATCGGCTGGAAAGCCTCTCTGCCTTTCCTAACCAACGCCAAGTTTGTCTGATATGTTATCAAAGGACAGTACCCTAATATTCTCTATATATTATAGGTGCAAAGTTCACTTTCTGTGTTTGAGTTGAGAAACTGTGTCAGAACATGTTACAATATGTACTGTATAACATTGGAGGTGTTACTTTACTTGTCTGATGTGTTGTTACAGGTGAGAGGAAAGTTGAGTCTGTGGTTCTCAATAAAATGAATTTTGAATCATTTGTAAGAGACCTGCTACTGGTGAGACAATACAGAGTGGAGGTGTATAAAAATAAAGGTGGTGCAAAAAATAATGAATGGAGCTTGGGATTTAAGGTATTTGATAGTTATTAATTTTAGAGAAAAAAGACAAGTGGTTACGCAGATTTCACTGATCAGCACTCAGTTTCAGATTATTGTGCAATTTAACCTTATTTAGATATATAAATTGAAAGAAATAATTGACTGAATATTGTAAGAAAAATAGATGGTCATATTTCGTACATTACAGTCTTGCTATTTAACCACATGTTAAAGATAATTAAGCTTATTACCCATTTTGAAGTGATGGCATGCAAGTCCAGATCCCTTGTCTGCATATGTTAAGAAAATAAAAACAAGAAGTTTTGCATTAACTGTCATTTTACACTTAAGATTATTCTTCATTCTGGGAGTGCATATTGTTTTTGAATACCATAGATACACATGTTTTTTCATATTGACTTCAGGCATCACCAGGAAACTTGACAGAGTTTGAAGAGATACTGTTTGGTAACACTGATATGTCTAACTCTGTGGGTGTTATTGCTGTGAAACTCTCCTCAGACAATGGACAAAGGGTAGGTTTTACCACATTGTTATTTATTTTAAAGGCTCTTAATCTCTTTAGGGTCATGTTGGTTTAGGGAATGTATTCGGATCATTGTGTAGTGATTTATAAGGGAATGTTTTGAGAAGGATCTGAAGAAACTCTCTCTAACAGTTTAGTCAGCTTGTCTGTCCGTACATTTTACACTGGTTTATTCCACTTGGTACATCAAACCAAGATTACAAGTTAACATGCCATTTGCAACAGAAAGAAAACTGTCTTAGGGTTCGTACAATTTACTTCAGTGATAGCTTGTCATTTCTCACTGTAAATGCATTAGATTGATTCTGCAATATGAAAATGTTTAAAAAATGAGTTAGGGAAATGACATTCTGTATACACAGTAGTTCATTTCAAACAGTGATTTTATTATCAGCTTGTGGCCAGTAAGATATTAAATAGCACTTCAATTGATTTGTTTCAGTACAGATGCCAGGTTGATATTAAGGAACAGTTTAACACACAATATACATAAAACTTTCATGCATAGTATGTAGATGTTTCTTTTTGTCAAACAGATGTTGGGTGTTGGATATGCTGATGCTACACTGAGGAAGTTCCAAGTCAGTGAATTTACAGACAATGACCAGTTCTCCAACCTAGAGGTAAGGTTATAGCAACCAAGACTGCCCAGTCTTAGGGTTAAGCCAAACCTGTGTGATGTCGGGTTGTAGTTGTGCTGGTAAATGAGAAGAAATTATGGTAGGAAAACAGGGATGGTGTCACTGAACTTGTATCTATAGTTTTCTGCCATAGTGTCAGATAATCTGATGTGTATTTGCTATGACACTGAATGCAGCTCTAAGTCGACAATAAGTACAAATGTTGACAATAAAATGCATACATCAAGTGTAACCTGTGAAATGTGGACCCCAGCAGTAAGTGCAAGCATCAGGATTAGGTGCAGACCTAAACAATCAGTACATAATTATGACAATAAGTGCTGACTTATGAGTACATACACAAGTCAACAATGAATGCAGATATCAACAGCAAGTACAAATATAAAAAATGAGTGAAGCTTTTTGTTTTTGCACAGTTTGGGTCAGTTACTACTGAGAGTATAAGCATGTTTGATATGTAAATGAAAGCATGTTAATGTGTTTTTGTATGTGCTATAATAGTTCAGCAGTTTGCAGGATATGTTTGTTTAAAATAACTGGAAAGCCTTTAGTAAGCTGACAGACAATTGTCCTCTAGGTTTGGTTTTCAGAAATATTTAGCATAGCTTCACTAGCACTGTTTTCAAAACTGAGGGCAGAGGGTGTTACTTTGAAGAAAGTACCATGAAGGACATGCATGCTTTACACAGGAACTATTACAAGGGACGTTACTCAAGGGTTTCTTATG
The DNA here is from genome assembly GCA_022818135.1 of Saxidomus purpurata. Lineage (NCBI taxonomy): Eukaryota > Metazoa > Mollusca > Bivalvia > Venerida > Veneridae > Saxidomus > Saxidomus purpurata. The sequence continues at coordinate 55,832,032 of JAFMSR010000003.1, forward strand.
TCAGGTAGTGGAGCTAATTTCCTGTTTGGCTATTGCAGGCATTGATAGTGCAGTTAGGTCCAAAGGAATGTATCCTGGCCACTGGGGATACAGCGGCTGATGCTGGTAAACTGAAGCAAGTCCTCGACAGGAGTGGTGTCCTCATTACTGAAAGGAAGAGAAGTGAGCTTTTCACTTACATAGATAAATCTAACATAATTCTATACATATTTATGTGGTTACACTTTCTCATAAGAATATAGGTAATATGCTTTCAGACAGACTAGGGTGCTGGTTTACATGTATGGTTACTGATACGAACATGAACTTATTACTATTCGGACAAATGAAACTACTTGTAACACATGTTGAGACAAACCAGTGTAACCTTTAGCTTGAAGACCAGCTGCTGATATCCTGCATGATGTTTTACCCCTGTGATGGGGGTCTCAATGACCACAACACTCAAACCGTATTTGTATCTGTTTCAACACCTATGTCTATATTTCTCATGAGTCAGAAATTCAAAAAGTGTCTTATACTTGCCTGAAGAGATGTTCTGGTTACAACTAGGATTGCAAAAAGCATATCTAGATGTAATTTCTATGAATAAAAAAATCTTACCCTGCAACATAGAATAAGATACAGAAACAACTTTTTGTTGAACAACTTCAGTTAGAAAGATGATTTTGTTTTAGGGTATTACAATTGTAATGGTACATATTAAAGTGACATTATGCTTATCTTACTGCACATAGTGTATTTATGGTGACAGTTTTATAAAAGCAATTTTCGGTTGCTGTACATTTAAATGTGTTAAATTAATGATAACGCCGTATTAATATTTGAAGTTGGTGCTTTAGAAATAAAAAATTGGACAAAAAGAATAATAGTTCCTTTCTTCGCAGTGATCTTTGTGTTGTTGTAGTTGCTGGTAGAGATTTCAGCAGACAGTGGAAGGGAAGCAACTCCTGCAATGCAGTTTTTTTTTTAATTGACTCTCCCAGTCAAAATAGGAAAAGTAATATTTGGAAAGTTATTATTTCGTACTGGTAGCAGGAAGTTTGGTGCTTTGGGTTAAAAGCTATTACATATATTTCCTCTACTCTTTTTACACACACCTATTTCAGCTGGATTTTTATTTGAAAAAAATGTGCATAATTCCACTTTAATGTCTTTAGGTGACTTTACAAACAAAGATGCTGTACAAGATATGAATCGTTTGCTCAAGATGAAAAAAGGTGAACAAGGCAATGCAGCTGCGTTATGTAAGTTGGTGTTTATACAGTTTATATCTTTGCTTTTAGCAGTGGGTGGGGACTTGTGTGTCTTGTCCACATACATCCTTCTGTCTGAAAGTTGTTACAATCTATTGCCAAAAGTGTAGAAATTTTTCTTGGCATATAAAGATTCTGCATGAAATAAAGTTAAATATCTCAGGTATTCAAAATGTTGAAACATTACAATATCCATCATCAATATATACACACCAGGAAAAACGATCCCATATCTAAACTGTTAGGAAATGAGTATTTTAACTAATGAGTATTTTAACTAGAAATAAGAAAGTTGTAGACCATAATAAAGTTTTCACTATTTTTACAGCTGAGGTAGATAAACAGCATGCTATGGCAGCATTAGCAGCTATCATCAAGTATCTTGAGGTAAGTGTCACAGATCATGACTGAGGTTGCATGTTCTGAGATGACGATAATAAAGTTTCAATCTGTTCATATTGTCAGTCATTTGTTAAGCTGCCAAAAGGAGCACAACAAATTGTTAAGTTGGAAACTTGATTGCTGCTTGATGTTGGTGTATTAATTGTAAACCTTGCTGTTTAGCATATAGCAACACATGTTGTTTAAGGCAAGTGGCTTGTTAATTGAGGTGACCACTTACACTGGTTCAATAATACAACAGTACTGTTAAGGGTTTGTATTCTGTCAGATGTCCAGACTTGCTTTTAATCGTGACTGTAGTAGGACAAAGTTGGGAATACTATGTCATTAACATTTCAGCTTTTGTCAGATGAGAGTAACTTTGGACAGTTTACATTGTCTACATTTGACCTGGGTCAGTACATGAGACTTGATGCTGCAGCTGTGAGGGCCCTGAATCTCTTGCCAAGCTCTGTTGAAGGTAGGACTTAGAAGAAGGTGTAATGAGGGCTGTATCTTTACTCTGAAAGTAGTCAGTATGAAATTGCACAAATGACTGTAACATGACAGTTGAAAGCAACACTGTTGCAAATGATATCTGAGACATGGTTAGATTGGACGTCTAGACAGATGCAGCACTTTGCAGAATATGACACAGGTCATGTTAGTAACTAACCTTCTGTTTTTATACCCCCAAAACGAAGTTTAGGGGGGTATATAGGAGTCACCCGGTGGTTGGTCGGTTGGTCGGTCGGTCGGGCGGTCTGTTGCATTTTCCTTGTCCGGAGCATAACTTGAAAACTACTTGTTGGAATTCAATACAACTTCATACAATGATCAAGCACATTGAGAGGAAGTGCAGTGCACAAGAACTATAACTCCATCTTGACTAATTACAGAGTTATTGCCCTTTGTTACTTTTCCTTGTCTGGAGCATAACTTGAAAACTACTGGTTGGAATTCAATACAACTTCATACTATGGTCAAGCACATTGAGAGGAAGTGCAGTGCAGAAGAACCATAACTCCATCTTGACTAATTACAGAGTTATTGCCCTTTGTTGCTTTTCCTTGTCCGGAGCATTACTTGAAAACTACTGGTTGGAATTCAATACAATTTCATACAATGATCAAGCACAATGAGAGGAAGTGCAGTGTACAAGAACCATAACTATATCTAGAGTATTTTCAGAGTTATTGCCCTTTGTTATTTTTTCTTCTCCAGAGCATTACTTGAAAACTACTGGTTGGAATTCAATATAACCTCATACAATGGTCACGTACATTGAGAGGAAGTGCAGTGCACAAGAACCATAACTCCATCTTGACTCATTACAGAGTTATTGCCCTTTGTTACTTTTCCTTGTCCGCAGCATAATTCGAAAAGTACTAGTTGGAATTCAAAACAACTTCATACAATGGTCAAGCACAATGAGAGGATGTGCAGTGCACAGGAACCATAACTCAATCTTGACTCATTACAGAGTTATTGCCCTTTGTTACTTTTCCTTGTCCGGAACATTATTCGAAAACTTCTGGTTGGAATTCAATACAACTTCATAAAATGGTCAAGCACATTGAAAGGAAGTGCAGTGCGAAAGAACAATAACTCTATCTTGACTCATTTCAGAGTTATTGCCCTTTGTTACTTTTACTTGTCCGAGCATTATTCGAAAACTATTGGTTGGAATTCAATACAACTTCATACAATGGTCAAGCACAATGAGAGGAAGTGCAGTGTACGAGAACCATAACTCCATCTTGACAAATTACAGAGTTATTGCCAAGAACAACATCTCTTTTTAGTTTGTTTGCAAGGTATTCTGTTACTACGAACTTTCTCAGTTTATAAAGCAGTCTTTTGGGGGTATTAATCACATTTAGTGATAGCTCTAGTTTTGCAAACATTTATATTTGACAAAGTGTCTTTATACCTATCATAATTAACCCTTGTTATACAGAGAAATTTGTTTTGAAGAAGTTTGCAAAGCTTGTCCTAGTGATGATGATATTAAAATGTAACTACGTTCCTGTAAGCTTTGTGCAAAACGTTTTTATCTTACAGTCATATTAAAAGATGAGCCATGGTAGACATTTGATCAAGTGTTTTAATAACCATCACATGTACCAAAACTGTTTCAGAAGTTTATCAGTTTATGAGTCTTTAGACAGGTCTCAGGGGTATTTCAGTGTTCTCTGTGTGGACAACATATGTAGGACATAATTATTGTGTGCATTTTCCTTATCACTTTATTGAATTTTCTGCATGTTTACATTACAGGAGGCAACAAAAACCAGTGTGTATTAGGACTGTTAAACAGATGTCGCACAGCTCAAGGTCAAAGGTTACTTGGTCACTGGGTGAAACAGCCAATGGTGGATAGAAACAGAATTGGTAGGTGTTGACAGAAAAATACCAATCTCCGTGTTCATTATTTTGTTATATTTGTTAACAGTTAAGTTTTAAGACAAAAGAAATATAATACATGTAGAAGTAGTGGAACATTGATAAATAGTAAATGCTTACTCCTAAATGATAGTTTCTGAATTATGTCTAAATTTGTCAGAAATATTTTGAACTAATTAGCATCATCCTAATATAAGTAAATCTGAAGTGTTGTATTTGAAACACTCACTGCTATTTCAGAGGAAAGACTGAACATTGTGGAAGCATTTGTAGATGATACAGAGCTTCGACAGATGTTGTTTGAAGATCAATTGAGGAAAATACCTGACTTTCAGAGATTGGCAAAAAAATTCCAGAGGAAACGAGCTTCATTACAGGTATATTACCTATTTTAGCTCGACTTTTCGAAGAAAAGGGGAGCTCGCGTCGGCGTTGGTGTCACACCTTGGTTAAGTTTTTCGTACCACCGTATTTCAAAAGTATTAGAGGTATGGCTTTGAAACTTACCATACTTGTTTACCATCATAACCTCCATCTACAGACAAGAGTACATAACTCTGTCAAGGTTTTTGACAGAATGATGGTCCTTTTTTGTGTCGCCCTTTCGGAGAAAAGGCGATACATAGGGATCGCTTTGTCCGTCCAACCGTCCGTCCGTCACACAAACTTAACGTTGGCTATAACTTTGCCATTTCTTAAGATTTCTTCATCAAACTTTACAATTGTATTGCTTATGACAAAAGGGTCATGATGCCGCCAAATTTTGTAGGTCAAGGTCATATTTGACAGAGTTATGCCCCTTTTTATGCCCCCACAATGTGGGAGCATATAGCGTTGCACTTGTCCGTCCGTCCGTCAGTCCGTCCGTCCGTCCGTACGTCCCGAAATCTTGTGAACGCAACTCCTCTTAAACCGGATGGCAGATTTTGCTTAAACTTACAGGGATGAACAACCTTAATGTGTAGATGGTAGTAAAGGAAGGAATTTTTTGCTGCGACCAAATTTAAGAGAATTATGGCCCTTTTGTTGTTTTTCACTAGATACTATGTAGAATTTTGTGAACGCAACTCCTCTTAAACCGGGTGGCAGATTTTGCTTAAACTTATAGGGATGAACAACCTTAATGTGTAGATGGTAGTAAAGAAAGGAATTTTTGCTGTGACCAAATTTAAGAATTATGGCCCTTTGTTGTTTTTTCACTATATACTATGTAGAAATTTTGTGGACGCAACTCCTCTTAAACCGGATGGCAGATTTTGCTTAAACTTACAGGGATGAACAACGTTAAGGTGTAGATGGTAGTAAAGGAAAGAATTTGGCTGCGACCAAATTTTTACAGAATTATGGCCCTTTGTTGATTTTTCACTATATACTATGTAGAAATTTTTGTGAATGCAACTCCTCTTAAACCAGATGGCGATTTTGCTTAAACTTCCAGGGATGAACAACCTTAATGCGTAGATGGCGTAAAGGAAGGATTTTTGCTGCAACCAAATTTAACAGAATTATGGCCCTTTGTTGATTTTTTCATTATATACTATGTAGAAATTTTTGTGAATGCAACTCCTCTTAAACCGGATGGCAGATTTTGCTTAAACTTCCAGGGAAGAACAACCTTAATGTGTAGATGGTAGTAAAGGAAGGAATTTTTTGCTGCGACCAAATTTAACAGAATTATGGCCCTTTGTTGATTTTTAGTTTTCAACTTGTGGCACATGTAGTCCAAAAAATATTTGACCTAGAGTCATGAGATTGACAGAACAGTGGCGTGTGGGGGCATCCGTGTCCTATGGACACATTTCTAGTTGTACTTAGATTTTGTCACGAAAACTTAACGTTGGCTATTACTTTGCCCTTTCTTAAGATTTCTTCATCTAACTTGCAAATTGCATTGCTTACGACATTAGGGTCGTGATGCCGCAAAATTTTGTAGGTCAAGGTCATATTTGACAGAGTTATGCCCCTTTTTTGTACTTAGATTTTGGCTATAGCTTTACCATTTCTTAAGATTTCTTTATCAAACTTTCAAATTGTATTGCTTATGTCAAAAGGGTTGTGATTCCGCCAAATTGTGTATGTCAAGGTCATATTTGACAGAGTTATGCACCTTTTTGTACTTAGATTTTGTCACGAAAACTAATGATGGCTATAACTTTGCCATTTCTTAAGATTTCTTCACCAACTTTCAAATAGAATTGCTTATGACATAAGCGTCATGATGCCGCCAAATTTTGTTGGTCAAGGTCATATTTGACGGAGTTATGCCCCTTTTTGTACTTAGATTTTGTCACAAAATTATTGGTTATTCTGACAAAGCGTAAGAGGGCGACACATGTATTCTACTGAACACCCATCTAGTTTACTTATAAAGTGTATTGAGCTTGGTTAAGTTTTTCGTACCACCTCACTTTATTTCAAAACCAATGGAGGTATTGCTTTGAAACTAACCATACTTGTTTACCATCATGACCTACATCAACAGACAAGAGTACATAACTCTGTCATGGTTTTTGACAGAATTATGCCCCTTTTTTACTTAGAAAATACATTGAATATGGGTAAAATCCACTTATTGCCTTAACCCTTTTAGATATTGCTTTGAAACTTTGAATGCTTGTTTACATCATTACCCCCATCTGTAGGCAGAGAGGTAATCTGTCAGGGATTTGTTTTAAAAATTAAGGCCCTTTTATCGACTTAGAATCTTGGTTAAGTTTTTCGTACCAGTCCACTTTTTGACTCAACTGTTTGAGATATTAATTTGAAAGTTGGAATACTTGTAAACCATCATGATCCCAAAACATGGGCAGGAGAAGGTAATTCTGTCAGAAATTCCTAGTTAGTCTTGTGTGCCCTTAACTGTCAAAGTTTTGTTTTATAGGCAAGCACTAAAAAGTCGAGCGCGCTGTCCTACTGACAGCTCTTGTTATACCCCCAAAACGAAGTTTAGGGGGGTATATAGGAGTCACCCGGTGGTTGGTCGGTCGGGCGGGCGGTCTGTTGCATTTTCCTTGTCCGGAGCATAACTTGAAAACTACTTGTTGGAATTCAATACAACTTCATACAATGATCAAGCACATCGAGAGGAAGTGCAGTGCACAAGAACTATAACTCCATCTTGACTAATTACAGAGTTATTGCCCTTTGTTAGTTTTCCTTGTCCGGAGCATAACTTGAAAACTACTGGTTGGAATTCAATACAACTTCATACAATGGTCAAGCACATTGAGAGGAAGTGCAGTGCACAAGAACTATAACTCCATCTTGACTAATTATAGAGTTATGGCCCTTTGTTACTTTTCCTTGTCCGGAGCATAACTTGAAAATTACTGGTTGGAATTCAATACAATTTCATACAATGATGAAGCACAATGAGAGGAAGTGCAGTGTACAAGAACCATAACTCTATCTAGGTATTTTTAGAGTTATTGCCCTTTGTTATTTTCTTCTCCAGAGCATTACTTGAAAACTACTGGTTGGAATTCAATATAACCTCATACAATGGTCAAGTACATTGAGAGGAAGTGCAGTGCACAAGAACCATAACTCCAATTTTACTCATTACAGAGTTATTGCCCTTTGTTACTTTTCCTTGTCCAGAGCATAATTCGAAAGTACTAGTTGGAATTCAAAATAACGTCATACAATGGTCAAGCACAATGAGAGGAAGTGCAGTGCACAGGAACCATAACTCCATCTTGACTCATTACAGAGTTATTGCCCTTTGTTACTTTTCCTTGTCCGGAGCATTATTCGAAAACTTCTGGTTGGAATTCAATACAACTTCATAAAATAGTCAAGCACAATGACGGAAGTGCAGTGCAAAGAACAATAACTCTATCTTGACTAATTTCAGAGTTATTGCCCTTTTGTTACTTTTTACTTGTCCGGAGCATTATTGAAAACTATTGGTTGGAATTCAATACAACTTCATCATGGTCAAGCACAATGAGAGGAAGTGCAGTGTACAAGAACCATAACTCTATCTTGACAAATTACAGAGTTATTGCCAAGAACAATATCTCTTTTTAGTTTGTTTGCAAGGTATTCTGTTACTACGAACTTTCTCAGTTTATAAAGCAGTCTTTTGGGGGTATTAATCACATTTAGTGATAGCTCTAGTTACAAATATCTTACATGCAAGAATCAATGTTTGATAAAGTCTCATGTACACCGCCGCTCCCTTCATTATATGAACCTGATGAAATATGTGAAAACAACAGATGCATCTGTAGCACATAGTCTTGTAGTAAAGAAAATGTAGAATATTGAAAAGCATTGATGTTTACATACAAATATAAACAAACCTAATGGTAAATGTGTTACATAAGTAAATTGTATAATAAATCAGGTGTGTCATGTAGCAGTAATATTACTGTTGTATATGATCAGGATGTGTACAGAGTATACCAGGCTATAGACAAGATGCCGTATCTACTAGAAACACTGGAGAAGACGGACAATAAACATAAGACATTACTGATGGACATATTCACCAATCCTCTGAAGGTACAGTATAAACTGTTGATTAATTTATGATACTCAAGTACTGTAAATAACTGAAGAATAGTTTTTTTTTGTTAATTTTGAAATTCCTAGTCTTGTATTTTGCATGTTTTAACCATTGACGAAATTAAATTTCTTTGGGTAAGAAGTCATCTATTGCCAACAGTGTTCCAGCTAGGATTTTGAAAAGGCAGGGTGCTGGAGGTCCCACCTTTTAAGGGGGGGGGGGCTGGTGTCTTTTATTGACTGGAAACTACGTTTAACAATAAAAAAAACATTTTAAATTTATTTTTGCTCTCTATATAAAATGTCAAATCTGTGAAAGCAAAAGGGGAATATGCTAAGAAAAATCAATTATATTGCAGTAATTCTGGATTAAAAGTTGACCACAGCTACGATAGTTTGTCTTGGTGAAAGTATTTTAATCTTCAAAAAGGGAGGTAATCAAAATAAACAAATGGTAAGGTTTAACTGCAATACCATTTGAAATAAAATCGTAATGATATTTTTTTAATAACATTTATAGTTTCCATGAAAACCCAGTGTGTTTTAATGAAAAGAAAAAAATAGTGGCAACTATTAATTTTAACTTCTTAATTTCTGTATTATATATAAGTGCATATTTGTGTGCATTCAGTATGGGTTCATACCGACTATAGCCTCTTAAGAGGATGGCGTAACCAATAAGCACAATTACAAACAAAGTGTGCATTCAGCAAATTCAACCTTTGGCTATACTGACTGGAAATTGCAGTCAGGTAAATTTCTCCTATGTTGGAAACAGAAAAACACTTTTGATAGGTATAGGCATGATGGGAGACATGCCAAGGTCTCATCCACAAATTCAAGCTAACATATTTGCTCTTATGGACGGACCTTTATAAAATTTGCTTCAAATCAAATCAAATCGTGTGCATTCAGGACAAATGTGTACATTGAAAAAAATGTGCAACTACGCCTTTGTATTTTTCGGGAATTGAGATGAATAATTAAATCTATCTAAGAGGGATTATTAAATTCTGTGTAGACAGTATGATTTACAAACATCAATAAACTGTTGACACCTATCTATCATGGTTCTCAAACACCAATCTGTTATGTAAACGAAACAATCGAGCATTATTCAGTTAGTGTTAATCCGATTATAGCCCGAGGTCATCAACACGTGTTTATCAATTAGGCGGGAAAACAGCTGCTATTTATGACGGGTCATGTACAATGTCAAAATTTCACAAGAGTCAACAAAGTTGTCTTGTCAAAAGGGCAAAGGGCGCTATTAAAAAAGGCAGGGCGTTGCAGAATAGAGGCAGGGCGCCGCGCCTCGCTATTTAGGCGTAGCTGGAACACTGGCCAACCTAGGGCATGTGGAGCTCTCTCCCCCATTGAAAAACTAAAATCAAAACAAAACAAATCTATTAAAACGCCCAAAGCAATACTAAACACAGCACTTGCAACAGGATTCAATCCCAGTCATTTGATACAAGTTGAATTTCACTTTCTTGTGACAGGAGTTGCTGATGGATTTTGCCAAGTTCCAGGAGATGGTGGAGGCGACAATGGACCTTGATCAAGTTGAGAACCATGAGTTTGTGATCAAAGCAGAGTTTGATGAAGGACTGACTGCTCTTAAAGAGAAGATGGACCAGTTAGAAGATAACATCAAAGCTCAACTGAATAAGGTGAAAAAAGAAAATCTGTCCTGAAGATTAATTAACATAATTTCAAAGAGGTCATGTCTCATTTAGCCTATTTAGTAAATCTAATGTATACATGTAATAGAACGTGATTGAAATAATACATCCAAGACAATTCTAAAATATGTTGTGTATGATTGAAGAGCTATTAATGACACCATTTGATGCTTAAAAATATTAGTATGGAAAACTAACCTGTTATTCTTCATTTTGTGTAGGTTGCAAGAGATCTTGGTTTAGAACCAAACAAAGTCCTCAAGTTGGAAAGTAATGCTCAGTTAGGGTACTATTTCAGAGTGACATTGAAGGTAGGTAACAATGTATTATAAAAAAATTAGTGTGTTGCTTAAAACGAAGATACAAATGTGTTTCAGTTTAAAACATATCAGCTATGTCTCAAGAATGTACAGTATTCTGAAGTAAATAACTTGTCAGTTGCAATATTTTTATGAAACTTGACTATATTTGTCTTAGCCTTGCTTTTGTTACGCTCTTACATGCTCAAAGATAACATAAGATATAAGATGAAAACCTATATTATGTCAGTTTTCCTGAAAATCTTTGGTTCATCTAAACTAGAATGTGTGTTTTTATAATTGATACAGTGTCAGCTGTATAAATAGTAGTATACCCCCCTCACCTCCCGAATTTAATGATACTTCACAGAAGTGATAAGTAAACTCAAGATAGTAAAATTTTGTGGACACTAAATCTCCAAAACCCCTGATCAGAATTTAATGATACTTTACACAAGTGATAAGCACAATGCCTAGTTGTGGGTAGCCCATGTTTCGGATAAACGAAAAGTCAATGTCACAGGGGCTGGAAATAGTAAAGTATTGTGCGGTATAATTTCCAAAACCCCTGGTCAGAATTCTATTATACTTCACAGAAGTGATAAGTATCATGTCTTAAGTTGTGCAGGTCCAATGATTTAACTAGTGGGGTGTTTTAGGGGTTTTCATCACCTTCAGTAATAGTTCTAGTTGACTCTAAATATAAAGACTTCTACCTTGTGTGACTACCAATGAAATTTGCTATATAAAAGTTAGACTTGAGATGTGTTGTATTGATGTTGAATTATTTTATAAATAAAAATGCTAAATGCCATGAAACAGTGAGAAAAGGGAATTTGAAAGATTTAATGTGATGACCAATATGTGTACTGAAACTCTACAGTTTTATGTTGTTATTATAAACAACTTAAAACAAGCCAAGGAAAAACTTCTTACTTTAAGCAAAGAAATAAGAGTAACTCCTTGAATTGTTGTTGAGTTTTGTTTCCTTTTCAGTGTGCTTAAAACTTTTGTTATGAAAATAGTTCTATAACTATTGATGTTTCCACTACAGGAAGAGAAGGCATTGAGGAACAACAAGAATTACATCACCATAGATACAAAGACAAATGGTGTCAGATTTCACAATAAAGCAGTAAGGGAATTGAACACAGAATATCTAGATGCAAAGGAAGAGTATACAGAACAACAGAAGAGCGTAGTAAATGAAGTTATCGGTATTTCAGGTAACTGCCCTCTCTATAATTCAGTGTAAGACTTGGAACATTCCCTGGCTTCAGTTATACCTGTGTGTCGGAACAAATTTTTGTGGCCAATCTCATTTAAATAATTGAAAATTTACCTTTTGAATCCAAACTCAAGACGGACCATTTTATGTTGATAATACACAATCATTCCGTGAGATGTGAAATCTCATGGCGCATTTTTAGCTCGCCTATTCGAAGAATAAGGAGACTATTAGCACTCGAAGTCCGGCGTCCGTCTCGTTGGTTAAAGTTTTTAATAAGGTCAAATTTTTCCTGAATACTATCAAAGGTATTGACTTGAAACTCAAACTATATGTTTACCATCAACATCTATACCTGAGGAAACAATCCCCGTAACTCTGTTTTGAAAATTTTTGACAGATTTATGCCCCATTTTAACTTAAAATTTTTGGTTAAAGTTTTTAGAGGCTCGACTTTTCAAGATAAGATATCCTGGCAATTTGTCAGAAAGGTTGTTCGTTGTTTAAAGTGTTTTAATATGAGGTCAAATATCTTGGCAAATACTATCAAAGGTATTGACTTGAAGCCCAAAATATGGCTATACCTTATCAACATCTACACCTGAGGAAACAATCCCCATTTAACTCTGTTTGGATTTTTGACAGATTTATGCCCCTTGTTAACTTAGAATTTTTGGTTAAAGTTTTTAATATAGGTCAAATATCCTGAATACTAGGTCAAAGGAATTGACTTGAAAATCAAACTGTTTGTTTACCTCAACATCTACATTTGAGGAAACAATCCCCATAACTCTGTTTTGATTTTTGACAGATTTATGCCCCTTTTTACTTTGAGATTTCTTGTTTTAAAGTGTGTTTTTATTAAATTCAAATATCTTGCAAATTATTGCAAAGGTATTGTCTTGAAACTCAAAATATATTTGTACCATCAGCATCTACACCTTGAGGAAACAATCCTCATAACTCCGGTTTGAATTTTGCCAGATTTATGCCCCTTTTTAACTTAGATTTTTTGTTAAAGATTTTTATAAATTCAAATATCTTGAATACTATCAAAGGTATTGACTTGAAACTCAAAATTTGTTTCTACAATCAACATCTACACCTGAGAAACAATCCCCATAACTCTGTTATTGATTTTTGACAGATTGTATGCCCCTTTTTAACTTGGAATTTTTGGTTGATGTTTTTTATAAATTCAAATATCTTGCAAATTATCAAAGGTCAGTTGACTTGAAACTCAAAATATATCTTTCTGTTCAGCATCTACACCTGAGGAAACAATCCTTCATAACTCAACATTTTGAATTTTTGCCAGATTTATGCCCTATATAACTCTAGCCTTTTTTGTTAAAGATTGGCATTTATAAAGTTTTAAATATCTTGAATACTATCAAAGGTACTTGACTTGAACCTCAAAGTATGTGTCAACAATTGCAACATCTACACCTGAGCAAACAATCCTTATATTTCCATTTTGATTTTTGACAGTACTTTATGCCATTTTTAACTTAGAATATTTGGTAAAAGATTTTATAAAGTCAAATATTTTGAATAGCTATCAAAGGTATTGACTTGACAGACTCAAAGTATGTGTCTTACCATCAACATCTACATCTGAGAAGCAACAATCCCAATAACTCTGTTTTGATTTTTGACAGATTTATGCCCTTTTGAACTTTGATTTTTTTATGGACATTAAAATGTATGTTTACTGTCAACATCTTCGACCAATGTTTTTGATTTTTGACATTCATGCCCTATTAATGCTTAGAATTTTGTCACAGTTTTTACCAGACTAACATGAAAATAAATCGAAATGGCTTTCTTTTGAAATATCATAGACTAGCTATGCAGCATGATAGCGGTCATGCTTTATTAATTCTAGACAGTCAAAACAATTTTGAAAAGCTTACAAAGTTATTCATGATCAGACACAAATTGAGCTACAAGGTTATGTTATTCAGCATGTGGCAATTATCCCCTCCTCCCTCCAAGTTGGCTTACAGAATCCAGAGTAGGGCTTTGATTGTAATGTACATTTAAGAGGTCTTTGAACAAAGTTTCATATCTTTGACCTTAATTCTTACGACAATTCACAATAACCTTTTATTTTTGACAAAACCCAATTTTACCAACAACCTTTCGAATAGTCGAGCGTGCTGTCATGTGCCGCTCTTGTTAATTTTTGCGGAAGAATTGCACATATGTGTGAAAAATACAATTACAGAATGACACTGCCGAAAACTAATTTATACTTTTCATATGTTAAAACATCGTATTGTTGAATTGAACAGACTGATATTGTAAACAGACAAAATATACCTAAAAGTATGTACTGTAATGACATAGTTTTCCAGTTCACTTTTTCATCAATTGTGATAACATATTAACATAAAGAGATGTTAATTTTTTCTCAGACACACATGTATATATACAGTACTTAAAAGCCCTTGTAGAGAACCCCATTAACCTGAACACCTTTGTAGTCAGAACAGTTCCTCTTGTGGGGTTAGACAGGTTCCACTATACCATGTTCTACGCTTCTATTGGCCATTATTTGACACAAACATTTTCAAATCGGAGGGTTATATAACTTTAAACAGACTCAACTCTTCAATTAAAAACCTGCCAATAGCCTATTGGTAAGCACAACAAGCATTTCAAAAGTGTTGGGGGCAGTGGGTTTAGCTCACCTGGCTCATGCCAGGGTAGCTTTTTGATCAATGATTGTACCAGTAGCTCCCGTACATTTTGATTAAATGACATCTCTTCTCTCAAACCTCTTGGCCAAGTGATGGATACCATGCAGGAATGAGGTTCCTTGAATGAAGCTCTAATATAAGTTGGATAACTTGTTTCATAATCCACCTAAAATAAATTAGTATAAACTAATTAAAAAGAACATGCAAATACTCAATTTAAGTTGGTCTTTGCAATTTGATAATGTTTTGTCATTACATTTTTGGCTTAGACTTTTCTATAAAGGGAACTATCCTACCAAGATTGTTCAAATTCGTCACCCCTTGGTTAAGTTTTTGACCTACCACGCCACTTTAGTTTTTCATAGGTATTAGAGGTATGGCTTTAAAACTTTAACAATACTTCTTTTACCATCATAACCTCAAGGCCTACAGACAAGAGTACATAACTCTGTCAAGGTTTTTACATTGTATAATGGCCCTTTTTTACCAAGATAAGTGTATTGACCTTGGTTAAGTTTCAAAATTGCACCTCACTTTATTTCAAAACCATTGGAGTTATTGCTTTGAAACTATACCATACTTGTTTACATCACAACCTTCATCAACACCACAAGAGGACATAACGCTGTCAAGATTTTTGACAGTATTATTGCCTTTTTGACCTTACCAAGTACATTGAAATTATGGGCCTAAAATCCACTTATTGTCTTAACCCTTTGAGATATTGCTTTGAAACTTTTAATGCCCCCATCTAGGCAAAAGAAGGTAAACTCTGTCGGGATTTCTTTGAAACAACAAGGCCTTTTTAGACTTAGAATTTTGGTGAAGTTGTTTAGTGACCTGTCCAATTTGTTCTAAACTGTTTGAGCCCGATATTAATTTGACCCCCAAGTTGGAATCACTTAGTTTACCATCATGATTCCCAAACATGAAAACTTGAAAAGCTAATTCTTTGAAATCAAAAGGCCTTTAGCTTTGAATTATGGCACCTTTTTGGCTAGGAAACTCAGTTAAAATTGTTCAAATTCTTGTCCCCTGGTTAACTTAACCATTTGAGATATTACTTTGAAAGTTGGAGCACTTATGGACAACCTTAAAACTCTATCTGAAACCAAAAGAAGATAACGCTGTAAAAATTTGGCATCTTGCATTGCCTAGTGGACCTTAAAAATTCCTGGTTCAAATTAGTCTTGGGTCCAACTTAACCTTGCGTCAAAGTTTTGTTTTATTGGCAAAGGCATATAGAGAAAACTTATTTGCTGTCCTACTGACATGCTCTTGTCTTGCACAATGCATGCATTTTCAAAATGTGTTTTGGGCAGAGAGTTTTTCAACTTACAAAAGACGCCCCAGATTTTATAAGTTCAGATAATACTGCTTATGTCAGCCAAAGGTTTTAGAGTCTGTTTTCAAGAAGAATGGGTTTGTTAATGTAATGGACATTTATTTGCTAAGAAAAGAGATGCCATAGCCTGTAAGTTTTTGTAACTTTTGACAGAATTGGGAATCTGCATTAATATGAGGAAAAAAAATTTGAAACTGTAAGAAGTAGTGTCATATGGCTTTTCATGTTTTAACATTTGATAAAGGTTGAGTAAAAATGTTTAATTCAAGGAACTTCTTATTTGTAATCTGTCACTGTTCTTTGGAGTGTGAACTGACGCTAAACTTCTTACTTTAATATTAAAGTGAATGTAGAGTGTACCAGTTTACTGAATTCCTATTTTCTGTTTTACAGCTGGCTATGTTGAACCTATGCTATTGATAAATGACATCCTGGCACAGCTGGATGTACTGGTCAGCTTCTCTCAGGTGTCTACTTGTGCTCCTATACCATATGTCAGACCTACTGTCCTCGAGATAGGTATACATTTATTTACCATACCTCTTTACTCTACATAAAACCGTCTTTGAAAAGCATGAGAAATTTAACACCATACATAGTAGATCTGTATGATACTTTTTAAAGAAAGTTTAAACGTTTTTTATTTAATGCCTGTAGCAAGTACATGCTTGCCCTGCTTTCCAGGGATCAGTTATGCTATGTTAATATGACCTTTCACTTTCTGCAAACTAGGTGTGTTATCATGTCAACTACTTTTAAACAAAAAGGGCATTTGAGAGTTATAACTATCAGTTATTGGTGAAATATTTGACACATCGCACAGTTGATGTATAATGTTCTCCTACCAGTTGCAAGAACATTTCTTCATTCTGTGTAGATGCCGTCCTGAGCGTTGCCAATAAACACATCAATACATCTCTACAGTATATAAGACTTATTGAATATGAGAAAGGTAGACATTTGTATACTTTTAGGAGTTACAGAGAACTTATGATTTATGTTTCTTCTCCACATTGGTTTGTTATCGAGACCGCTTGCTGTGAGCTCGATATTGTTGTCACTTTTGGCGGTTCGGTGTATGTGCGTCCGTGGGTGCGTCCGTCCGATTTTTTCCGGACCATATCTTTTTCATGCCTGGAGGGATTTTGATGTTACTTGGCACAAATGTGTACCATCATGAGACAGAGTGTCATGCGCAAGAACCAGGTCCCTAGGTCTAAGGTCAAGGTCACACTTAGAGGTTAAAGGTCAAATTCAAGAATGACTTTGTCCGGAGTATATCTTTTTCATGCATGGAGGGATTTTAATTTAACTTGGCACAAATGTTCACCATCATGAGACGGAGTGTCATGCACAAGAACCAGGTCCCTATGTCTAAGGTCAAGGTCACACTTAGAGGTTAAAGTTCAAAGTCAAGAATATCTTTGTCTGGAGCATTTCTTCTTCATGCATGGAGGGATTTTGATGTTACTTTGTACAAATGTTCACCACCATGGGTTACCCTTGTTTTTAGAATTACTTCCCTTTGTTGTTACTATAAATAGCTTATATTGTAACTTTTTTTTTACTGGCCGTAGAGAAAAATCGAGACACTTTTCTGTGGTACAACTTGCATGTTACATCCAATATTTAGGTGTATTTTGACCCATCTCTTCTTGGTAAGGAGTTAGCCCTTTTGACATATGGCAGGCTCAACATGTTGCACGTGGGCATCTAGTTTGCCTATGCAGTTGACGATTAACTTTTTATCTCCTCACACACAGCTACATGTATTTAGACATTGTCAAGAAAGTGTGCTATGTTGCAGACTAAGAAAATACGTTATGATTTCACATAGTTGGCTATATATTTTACAGTATTGAGGAATTAATTTCAATTCCAATGTCAGTACGTTAGAGTTCTTACATTTACAGGAAGTGGTATAATCAAGTTAAAAGAAGCCAGGCACCCATGCCTTGAGATGCAAGATGATATAGCATTTATACCAAATGACATACAGTTTGAGACAGGTAGCTTTTTAAAATTGTGAATTTTAGGTTTATCCTTTTAATTTTGAACATATTTTATTGTTTGAAAATTTAAGAAATGTGATCAATTATACCTTGGTTCAATGAGGACATGTGTGTAGTTGTGTTGAATAACTTAGACAATTGTCTCTATTGTTAGAATGTTTAACTGGTACAATGCTTGGTTCTTTAACAGATTTTTTTTGTTTTGTTACAGACAAACAGATGTTTCATATTATAACAGGGCCAAATATGGGAGGAAAATCCACTTACATACGCTCAGTAAGTACTGGGATAATATTCTTTCAGGAAATAGTGAGCTTGCTGCAATGAGAATGGTGTATAGGTATATTTCTATAATGTTTCTGGTCAAGTCTGTCCTTGATGTCTTGCAATAGTCTCAAGATATAAAGTTATACCTCAGAAATCTACAATTGCCATTTCAATCATTCGTTCAATTTACTTGTCAACATTTAGCTTTTCAGCATCCATTTGGTGTTGATTATCCCTTTTACTGTAACCAACCTCATACCTCATCTAGGGAATGAACAAAATTGTGAGGCATGATATCTCAAAGATATTTGGATATTACCAAAATCTGTCCAATTTAACAAAAACGAAAGTGTACATACAGGCAGAATTAACTCTTTGAAGGGCAATTTCTCATTCACATATTAACTCTTAGTGTGCAGTTGGCAGAATGATACTTTTACCTCTGTTAAAGTGAACACCATGTAGGCCCTTACTGCTTTCTCTTTTGCTTCATTGTTCATACACACTAAAAGATGTAATGGTCTACTTCATAAACATGCAGGGTAAAGGGCAGGACATTGATAAAATTGGATTTGATCATGTCTGTAGTGTAGACATACTGGTAGTTGATATAAACCATGTATATTGTTACAGGTTGGTGTTATTGTTCTGATGGCTCAGCTTGGATGTTTTGTACCATGTAGTGAGGCAGAGATAACTATTGTAGACAGTATACTAGCCAGGGTGGGAGCAGGTGACAGTCAGTTGAAGGGTGTATCCACATTTATGGCAGAGATGCTGGAAACTGCATCCATACTAAGAGTAAGTTGTTTTAAATTTATTCAGTTCCCAGATTAAATTGTATTTGCTGTGGCATAAAAACATTACAATCAGAGATTGTACACATAGAAATATAGGTGCCCAGTTTATTTTGGCTTTATTGGCAGTCAGCAACATATCAGCCAACTCCAGATCAGGCGTATGTAAATGATAGCCATTTCTCATGGTATTAAATATGTTATCTTGTTCATGTTTTCAGGAGGATCTTCCTTTACTTTAGTATATGTACTTCTTTTTATTCATAATTTTGGATACAGGATACTCATTTTAATAAGTGACATATTTATAAAAACTTTTTTCTTAAATCTCTACAATAAAATAAAAATTGTCCTGCGTATTCCATTAACTACATCAGGCATTGCAAAACATAGTCTTAGCATTTAAGGTGAGTCAGATCTATCACTTTATCAGTGTCCATCTGTTCTATTTTTAGTCAGCAACAGAGACTTCCCTGATTATTATTGATGAACTTGGAAGAGGAACATCTACTTACGATGGATTTGGACTTGCCTGGGCCATATCAGAGTAGGTTTAAATGCTCGGCAAGTGTACATTTGCTGTTACCTTGTTATAATTTATTAATGTTGCAATGAATTTTTGTTTTTCTGATTTTAGAAGGCATTTTTATTGTGTTTGAATGAAAGCCGACAAACAAATTCTTGTAACTAAAATCAGAACCTATCGTATCGGGAGCTTTCGGTGTTGCATAATAAGAATTTTATTGATGCATGGTGTATAAACTGTATCCTAATTTACACTTTGTTATTTTACATCAATTGTAAACTCGACATTTACCTGACCACTACTCTAATTCCACTGAGGAAATTCAAACCCACATTCTTCTAGGAGCAAGTCTAGGTGTTTGCTCCATAATACATAATACTGTAGCCAACGTCAGTGTTTGAACTCAAACTCCATAATTCTATCACATGACTTGTGTTGATATTTTCAGACATATAGCCACTCAGTTGAAGTCCTACTGCTTGTTTGCAACACATTTCCATGAATTAACAGCACTTGCAGATAAAGTTCCAACAGTAAACAACCTACATGTAACAGCTCTCACCAGTAATGATACACTTACACTCCTGTACAGAGTTAAACCAGGTACATCAGTTTACAGTTGTTTCAAAATCTATTATGAAAATGCTTTAAATTTATCCTTACTTCTGTATTGCATTTTTTTGTTGGTGTAAAAAGTGCATTCTTTCTAAGATTTTAAGTGGCAGATAATCAGCATAGTAGAAATTAATTTTCGTGATTAAGTAAAAATCCGGTTGGAAATTTTGCAACTTTCTGTACTTGCTAATGTTGCCTATTACAGGTGTGTGTGACCAGAGTTTTGGTATCCATGTAGCAGAACTGGCTCACTTTCCAAAGCATGTTATACAGGTAAGTTATTGTACTATTTAGTAACAGCCAATCAAATCTCATTAGAATACTTAAATGAATTAAAGGTATTAAAGCTTAAAAAATCATAGGGTACGGAGTTAGAATGTGTTGTCCAATTTTACAAAAGAACAATATATCACAAAGATGTTTACATGTGCAGTTGAAATTGAGATGAAATTGGTATATTTCGTCCGTATTGGAACTCAGGGGTAAATAGTTTAGCCTGTGTAAATAAGCCAGCATATACAGAAGCACATGTGGCGTCCTAAAAACATGGGCGGGGATGGTTGAATTATTCTTTAAAATGACTGCTGTAACATGGGGGGGAGGGGGAATTACTCTTCAAAATGACTGTTGTAACATTGGCAGGGATGGTTGAATTATTCTTCAAAATGACTGCTGTAACATGGGGGGAATTATTATACAAAATGACTGGTTTAACAATAATACTGGCTTCTTAAGATGACCGACTGTTTTATTTGTGTGGTAACTCGCAAAGGCTCAGTTTATTAACTAACTCAGGCGCAGTGTGGTCACTTTCAAAAGCCAAGTGTGGTAGCTTTCTCAGGCTCAGTGTGGTAACTTACTCAGGCTCAGTGTGGTAACTTACTCAGGCTTAGTGTGGGAACTTGTAATAAATATAATGAAAGACTTCTGTAAGTAGGAGCAGAAATTGTCTTGCTGGGTAGGTTTATCGTTTCTTTTAGTGTTAAGTTTATTGCTGACATTTATTACAAAAGGCGTGTTACATATTGACATGAAGTGCTAACAAATATTTGCAGTTTGCAAAGGAGAAGGCGTGTGAGTTAGAGGATTACCAGTGTATCAGTCTGTCAGGCACAGACCTCGAAGGGGATGATGAACCTGCTGTTAAGAAGAGGAAACTTGTGAAACAGGTAAATTATCCACATGATGTGATGAGACTTTTTGACTACTTACATTAGAATACTGTCGAACATTCAATCAAAAGAGAAGGAAACTTTTGTTCAAGGTTTTCATACTTTGTGTACATGGTTTGTAGAAATCCATTCATCTCAAAAGGAAATATTGAGGAAAAGTGTTTGGACAAGTTGAGAAAGCTAAAGATAACATTTTGTTTAGTGTCTTTGGTTATTTTTTTTTTTGTAATTTGGTTAGACTCAAAACTTTGTTTTATTATACCCCACCCCCCTGAACACAAAAAGTAAGGGGGGTATACTGGATTCAGCTTGTCTGTCTATCCATCCGTCTGTAGAAGGAATCTTGTGGACACTCGATCTCCAAAACCCCTGGTCAGAATATAAGAAGGATAAGTAAAATTCCTAGTTGTCTGGTCCAGTTGGTCGCTAGGTCAAAGGTCACAGGGGCTCGAGATATTAAAATCTTGTGGATGCTGAATTCCAAACTCCTGGTCGAGTTAATGACGTCACAGAGTGATAGCGCCAGCCTGTTGTGCATGGTCCATGTTTCCGGTCACTAGGTCAAAGGTCACAGGGGCTCGAGATAGTAAAATCTTGTGCGCTTTTAATCTCCAAAACTCCTGGTCACAATTTAATAATATTTTACAGAAGTAATAAGTACCATGCCTAGTTGTGCATGGTCCATGTTTCCAGTCACTAGTCAAAGGTCACGGGGGCTCGAGATAGTAAAATTTTGTGCGCTTTTAATCTCCAAAACTCCTGGTCACAATTTAATGATATTTTACAGAAGTAATAAGTACCATGCCTAGTTGTGCTCCAGTCACTAGTCAAGGTCACAGGGGCTGGACATAATAAATCTTTGTGCTCTTAATCTCCAGAACCTCTGGTCAAAATTCAATGATACTTCACAGAAGCCTCAAGTTGTGCAGTTCCAATAATTAAAGCATCAAATGTTACATAAATTTGTATACTGTGTCAGGGGGTGTTCGGATGGGGGAGGAATTATTCATCACCTTCAGTGATAGTTCTAGTTTATTGTTTATCAAGCTCTCTAACGGCCGCCTTAGTGCAGGAGCCCGGGCTCCTCATGGCCTCCCCCCCCCCCCCCCCCTCCCCATACCAAGCAAAAAATGGTACAGTAGCTCCCTTCTGGCGCCAGCAAAAGGAAACTGGCTTCTTTTCTCTCATATCGTCACGCATGGAACCACGGAATGGGTGTCGAGTGATTAATAAAGTTGGACACTTGTTTCACAATCGCCCTAAAACTAATTAGTAGTCATTCAGCATGCAACATGATATATAGTTTATGTCATTTACTGTACAATTTTAGTAGCTATGTACAGCAGTTCCAACAACTGACAATTAACAGGTATTTGTACATGTACTTTATGACAAATCCTTGTATTTGAATTTTAACCTATGCTTATCATTTGTATCAGGTAAAATTGCATTAGAAGAAATTAAATGCACTTCTTGATTTGATTGTTTCAGGAAGGAGAATCATTGATTGCAGATTTCTTGAAAAAAGCTAGAGAAATTCCAGTTGATACTGTCAGTGACAAAGAAGTTGCAAAACGTATTGAATCTCTCAAGTCTGATCTGAAAGCGAAAAACAATTCATACATAGAGGATATTCTGGCCCGCAAGAGTTGAAGGGACCTCGACTAGTCAGACAGAAAATACCAGGGAATTAAATGTTGGGTACTTATCAAAATGAAACAGTAAAGACAGTTAAACAAGACATCTGTTTAGAAAATGAAGGGAGCAGTTATTAGTCGACAACATGTTTTAATTCTTTGTGCATAGGCTGGAAGTCAAGGTCACTCAAATGGTTATGACTTTTTGGTCTAACTATGTGTTTGATTCACATCTTTTGTGATTTGGATTGAAAGGAGGCATGGAGTTTTCTCAACAAATTAGACCAGGTTAAAGATTGCTATTCTTGTAACGTGAGACTTTGATAGTTTGACTGTAATACCCAAAAAGTTGCCAGTTCTTTGTCCTAAATATGCATGCTTTTAATAGTATTAATCACTAATTCAGAAATTTGTGAAACAAAATTGTTGTCCATTAGAGTTTGTATTATAGCATGGGTAAAACCTATGAGATGTAAACAAAGGACAATTTCATAATTGTGTTTTATCAATATATACATTCTAAAATGTTTTGTATTTTGATATTTTTACGAATTTGTTAATGATTCAGCATGTGATTGTGTTTCATAGTAAAATATATAAAAGTTAATTAAATTTCTGACTTGATAAATGGGTTGTACACAATGTTTAGTAGATTATCTAAATTGATTTTGTGTATAGCTAAAAACAACCTCTGGACAAACCCTGCTAGTGGAAAGGGAGTGAATGTTTGCCTTTTTCACTTGTCATTCTGCATGTCTATCCATATTAAGCTGTTTTTAGTTCTACTGGACATTCATCACACAATCTGGAGCTATGTCTTCGTACTGGTGCATAGTATTTTATTGAAACTTGACAGGAACGTTATACATGTATGTGCAAGCAGGCCAAATGTCATCACAATTCACGTATTTTATAATTACAAATGTATGGCCTTTTGTTACATTAAAATAGCAATATAGAGGCAGTTGATTAGGCAAATGATACACACCAAATACTGTTACAATCGGCTTATTAATGGCTACGTTGTGGCTCTTTGTTATTTCAAATAGCTGTTTTATACAGGCATTTTTGCCATCTGGAGCCATGGTTAGTAGTTTGTCAGTTTTCGTTAAAACTTTGCAGGAAAGTATACATGGCTAGGTGCATGCCAACTGCCATTGCATTCCATTTATATATAGCAGACTTATGGCCCTTTGTTACTTTCAAATTGCCATTGTATGAAAAGACAATTTTTCCATCTGGAAATATTTTACAAATTTTTATCCTAAAGGTTGCTTTTCTGTGCCATTTGTGATATTATTTTGAAAGTTTGTATAATCATGACACCCATCTGTAAGCAAGAGTAGATAACTCTGTCATAGATACTTTTCTAAACTGAAGATCCTAACAATAGATATGCCAACGCGGGAGTGGGATGTTTTTCCTTTTTAATAGAAATTTACATCATACTCATTAAAACCAGTTGTCAGAATGAAATGTACAACATTAATGTAATTCACAAATTGCTAAAACACAATTGGCCCCTTCATATTAAGGTACATGATGCAAGGGCTTATACAACTTGTATAGTTTCTTTAAACCATTTGCCAGGGATACCATTCTCTGATTTTACTTATTTAATTTTGTTTCCTACCAATAGTTTTGAGTCCATGTATTGCCAACTGAACCTAGGAAAGGAGAATATTCGTTACCTCCTAGGGATACAAACTCCAGCTGCAGCAACACCTCCATAGATTAAACAGTTTATTCTCCGCTTAGATATCTCGGGTAAAACAAGACAACAGTCATCTGTAGCTACACTGGGACGATCATGCATTTTTGTCCACAATAGTTATTACAAAGTTTCAGCATTTTACTGTTTTCAGCACCAGTCAAGCACTTTAATGACACTGATGGGCACTATGATTACGTCATGTGTAGCCCAACTAATTTCCCTTGGAAAAGCCCGACAGTTGTACAGATAAAGTTGACAAGGTCGTTGATATGAACTTGGTTGGCTTCACAGCTACAATGATATCACTGTCTCTGAAGTTATCTTGCGATGGTTAGTAGAACCATTAGAATAACAAGCTACCTGTATATACAGTGCTTAAAAATTAGTTATGGAACCCTGGTATGTCGGGTATTGGATTCAATGATTTATTTATATATGCTTTTGTCAATTATTATGCAATACTTTACAAAGCTCCATGCAGAAGTCATATGCACGCTTCCAAATTGTGAATATGTATTAAAACTTTGTGAAGTCGCCCTTGTTTTGTACCTGTACCATCTCGAGTGCTACACTGTCAATGCCAGAAGCCTCTGTGACGTCCTGTCCCATGGCGCCATCTGGAAGGTATTGTTACTTTACACCAATATCGTTGGTTTATACATATTGCATATATGCAGTATTTTTCGAAATAACCCAATACATTGGTTTTATCGACGCCTTACAGTTAACGTAGCTAGGCATGCACGTTTTAAAATGAATCTATTGAAACTCAAACGAAAACATTTGTTAACCATTTCGTTATTTCATTTTTCTGTAATTGAGTATGTTACCTGTTGTTTGCGTGATGTTTGTTGAAGCGTTGGTTACGTCATCGTGGCGCGAAATATGGTATATATTCGTCCCAGTGTCATCAGAGGCTGTGTTGGTAACGGTGGTAGCCGGAGCATCAGTTGTTTCTGTTGAATCAGACGGAGAAGGTTGCAGCCGTCGGTAATGTCTCTGTCGTGGACTATCTTGATTAGCGCTTTTCGGTGTCTTCTTTGATCGTTCATCATCCTTCAATTATATGAAAACAGTTAAATAAGTTATGTGCATGAACGAACAATTTAAATGAATTTGAGAATTTAAACACGCATGAACAAACGCATAAAAGGCATTTTTCTATATATATGTAGTAGTATTTAGTTTAGATAAGTCTTCTAAACTAGCTTGAAAGAGTGTTATACTTAAAGTTTTCAGAACATGGACAGCCAGAAACTCTACAAAATATTCAAAACATTGTAAGTGATAGGTATTGGCAAGCGAAATGCATGAAGTAATTCCTTTATTATAAACCTATGGTTTAACACCTCTTAAACCCATAGTTTCAGGTTGCCGTTTGAACAATAATATCTTAAACGGTGGTTTGAAGTCTTAAACCGCAGGCTAAAGTCTGTTTAACCCATAGTTTAAGTTACAACCAATTAAATGAGCTGAAACCACGGCTTGAACTATTTTATGGATTTCATAAATGGTACAATGTCTAATGAATGTAAATTATATCCTGTTTTATTCAACTATCTATTTATCTATCTATAGAATACCGTCTTACGCCGCTAACAAGAGTTTTGTACTTATTGTTGGTGTTTTTGGGTAATTGCTCTAGTTTCTTCCTCAATATGAACTACAGCAATAAGATTTTTTTTATTACCCTAATGCAGAGGCCTTGCGACATATAGGTTTATGCTTTGCTGTACGAGTGTTGTAAAATAAAGAGAAAATATTATACACATTGTTGTAACTTAAATTTTCCAGTTATATGAATCAGTTAAAACAATGATTTGAATTCAATTTGTCCGTACCCTTCCCTAACGTGGTAAAACATCACTGTTATTTGAGTCAAGAGTATATTGACAGAGTGCATGAATTACCTTCAGTTATAACTGTAGTTTAAAAGTTCAGCTCATGACATATGTAATACATTTATAAATGAATTTAATATTACTTAAAACCAAATTAGCATAGATGGAAATAAAGATACCGGTATTGCAAGTGTTATGACGCAGTAGTTATGGATGGATGGCAGAGATGTAAATTAAAATTCTGCAGATTGGTATAAAAAGTAATGACACAATCTATTTTAGGAAGGTGGTGTAGCCGAAAGTATGCAATCTTCAAGAAAATTATGCATTTTTTTCCATACATATCCGGGATAATATTGATAACCACTTTGTCTTCAATGTGAAAAGATACATATAACAACAAACATAAGCTAACGCGAGCTTTTGAACCGATCGTACCGGTGTTGGCATATGGCGGCATTACTAGCTGCGGGAGGAACCTTGAGAAATCCTAGAATTTTACGTAATTTATAAACAATTTAATACATCGGGGTCCCACACATAACGGGCCAATTTTCCAATCCTTCCCATGTCCGGGCTCTCGGCTTTAGTTCGTAAAAATCTATGAAGGATTAAGAAAGATATCATGAAAATTGTTCATTGAATCGAGTTTTGTTGACATTTCTGCAACCCACACATAGCCGAAAAAGTCACGTTGGATCGGTACCACGATGATGATCAAAATTTATAATAATAATGTGATTACCAACTTTAATATGGAAATTGTTGGAAGTCCTAGCTTGACTGTTAAGCACGCAAGCTGTAATGCATTCTAAAAACGCAAGCTGTAATACATTGTAAAAAAGTAGGTAAAGTGTTTGTTTATTATAGTGTCACCCATACTTAACGGCCCAGCCATATTTCTGATTTATGAGACACCTTCCTTCTAAGCACATTTACTCTCCGAATCATATCCTTTAATACCAGGCACTAGTCAAGTAGGCATACGGTTAATTAAGCGTTATTTAACTGCTCGGATTCGAACCTCCGACCATGCGCTCCCAAGGTGGATGTTTTAACCACTAGGCCAAGGAGGCGGGAGTCTGTAGTTTTCAATGATGAGTTTAGTTTGCAACAATTAATGGACGGCCCTTCCCAATTAATAATCTGGATCCGGACATATTTCGCACTTACATACCACTCAGGCCGTCTAAAAACCAATGAGTTGGTGTTTTGATGCGCAGCAATTAACCACGAAGGCCGGAGGCAATGAACGACGACGAACAGCGCTGGAACGGATGCTATTTCGATTCTAACATAACCAAATAATCTGAAAATGGGCAATACCTATATCGTGACACTTTAAACAGTGGTTTCAACTAATTTGATTGGTTGTCTCTTAAACTGTGGGTTTAACAGACTTTAAACTATGGTTTAAGTCTTCAAACCACGGTTTAAGACTTATTGTGCAATCGGTACCTGAAACCATTGGCTTAAGAGATGCTAAACTATAGGTTTGATAGTTAAACCTATACCATATAGTAGCTTAAAGGATCAATGGCCATTTCGCTTGCCATAGAAAGGCTTTGAAAGAGCTTAACACCGATTACCTTTCCTATGTTATGGAACGTAAATCCACAATAAAGCAGATGTGAGAGAAGAAATAACCAAGCAACGAAAGCGACAATGGCGGTTGCTATGACATGTATTGATGCTCGGCGACCTTTGACACACCCCTCGTCCAGATACTCTTGCCTGAATGTGTCATCTTTTCTAGAAACACCAGTAAATATATTTTAACACAAGAAATAAAGAGTGGTAAGTTAAACATATCAAAAGATATCATTGTCTCTGCTAAGTTTTCTCTACTGTAAACTGAAGGACTAAAAGTCATGTTATGATTAAGATTGGGGTTCGCCTTAATAAAATCTACTGAACATGTGCATTTAACTTTAAATGGTTCTCATAAATTTCGGAAGTCGCTAGGCGCGAGATACGAGGTCATTTCGTCAGGTTCAAATATCGATGTATAAAATACATAGATCCGTTTTAATACGTCTCTGATAATTTTAACCAGAAATACCAGTGAGTATTGGTTAAATATCCTTTTTATTTTGCTATTGATACCAATTACCTAAACATGTATCATGGTGGCTTTAGACATGAGCAGCTCGTTATCTTTTACATATAAATGTAGATGATAATAATTAGTCTCGATATTTACCTGACGTATTTGCAATCCGACGGCCAATTGTCGTACTCCAGCACTCTATTTATCAGGAATACCCGATACAAGATGATTGCACATGCGCCAATGGTATGCAAGAAACTACCAGCAACAAGAGCAAGAACACCAATAATAAAATGCAAGATAATCTGAAAGGAGGATATCAACGTGACCCTTTATAAATAAGAGAGAACTTCTAAACGTATCACTGCAGTTAGGTTTAATCGACATCGTAGGTCTCCATTACTGAGTATGAAATGGTTGGCTCATCTCAAATCGAGGATAATCCTATCAACGACTTCGAGGGTATCGCGGAAGGGGCTGTCGTGACCCGGTCGTGGTCAGTGTCACCAAAATTATAGTCATTAGACTCTCGGCTCTGCGACAGTTCCCCGCGCCGGTACGACAAGCTCTGAATGAAATTCTTCCGAAGTAACACGAACAACTTTATATTGGCCACACGAAACGTTGCGACAAGTATTAGCAATAGTCGTGCGACGTAGTGCACTACTTGTCGTATGTTTAGACGCAATATAAAGTTGCACTAGAAGTCGCGCGACGAATCGCGCAGTCGTCCGACTTATGGAAGACTTGGAAGTCAAACGACCAACCATGACGTCGTACGATTATGCATGACCACCCAAGACTGGTGGAACGAATGCAAGTCGCAGACCCTCGTAACCCCGTTGTATCTTCGGTGTAACCTAGACTTTATAGGCATTCACATATGTCTGGTGTCGAAAACAAAACATAACACAACATATCTCAGTCTCGTGTTCAGTACAGCAAGCACCTATATTTATCATATTTGCAGATTTGGATATGTCTATACGAAAGAAGCATTGCAGCACACACATTTGGAAAATCTTTAGAAAAATGAAAATAAGAAATGAAAATTCTACACTGATTTTCTGCTTGATTACACAGTTACGTTTTAAGGACGATTAATTTATATATTAAAAAGTCTACTACATGCCAGTAATATCGTTACAGTAAATTAAGTCTGTTGTAGATCAAAACTATTTTTGTGTGTATCATTTTGTTGAAGTTGGCATGGTTCGACTGTTTTCTGCCACAGTAAGGTTATTGTCAGTTTATGTGCAATATATCTACAAGATAGCAAAGACAACGAAGACTTACCGGAAGTTTCCTGGAGAACAAGGAAGCTGTAATACCAGTTATTCCAGGAATCACATACTAAAATAAAATGTTGTTTTCTTCATGAAAATCGGGTTTTAACTTGAACTAAGACAAGAGCTATACGTATGGCAAACAAGAGGGCCATGATGGCCCTTTAACGCTCACCCGAGTACAACTGCTTTTAACAAAGTTGCTAGAAATCATCGAAACAACCTTTCTGACAAATTTCCAGGATATTTGGGCTGAAAATGTTACCTCTAGAGTGTTAACAAGGTTTTTCCATATTTGGGCTCTGTGACCTAGTTTTTGACCCAAGATGACCCATATTCGAACTTGAGCTAGTATCGTAGAAACAACCTTTCTGACAAATTTCCAGGATATTTGGGCTGAAAATGTTACCTCTAGAGTATTAACAAGGCTTTTCCATATTTGGGCTCTGTGACCTAGTTTTTGACCCCAGATGACCCATATTCGAACTTGAGCTAGAAATCATCAAAACTACCTTTCCGACATATTTCCAGGATATTTGGGCTGAAAATGTTACGTCTAGAGTGTTAACAAGGTTTTTCCATATTTGGGCTCTATGACCTAGTTTTTGATCCCAGATGACCCATATTCGAACTTGAGCTAGAAATCATCAAAACAACCTTTCTGACAAATTTCAAGGATATCTGGACTGAAAATGTAACATGTAGAGTGTTAACAAGGTTTTTCCATATTTGGGCTCTGTGACCTAGTTTTTGACCCAAGATGACCCATATTCGAACTTGAGCTAGTATCATAGAAACAACCTTTCTGACAAATTTCCAGGATATTTGGGCTGAAAATGTAACATGTAGAGTGTTAACAAGGTTTTTCCATATTTGGGCTCTGTGACCTAGTTTTTGACCCCAGATGACCCATATTCGAACTTGAGCTAGAAATCATCAAAACTACCTTTCCGACATATTTCCAGGATATTTGGGCTGAAAATGTTACGTCTAGAGTGTTAACAAGGTTTTTCCATATTTGGGCTCTATGACCTAGTTTTTGATCCCAGATGACCCATATTCGAACTTGAGCTAGAAATCATAACAACAACCTTTCTGACAATTTCAAGGATATCTGGACTGAAAATGTAACATGTAGAGTGTTAACAAGGTTTTTCCATATTTGGGCTCTGTGACCTAGTTTTTGACCCCAGATAACCCATATTCGAACTTCAGCTAGAAATCATCGAAACAACCTTTCTGACTTTCCAGGTATTGGGCGAAAATGTACCTCTAGAGTGTTAACAAGGTTTTTCCATATTTGGGCTGTGTGACCTAGTTTTTGACCCCAGGTGACCCATATTAAAACTTGAGCTAGAAATCAACCAAACAACCTTTCTGACAAATTGCCAGGATATTTGGACTGAAACAGTAGCCTCTAGAG
The DNA here is from genome assembly GCA_022818135.1 of Saxidomus purpurata. NCBI lineage: Eukaryota > Metazoa > Mollusca > Bivalvia > Venerida > Veneridae > Saxidomus > Saxidomus purpurata. The sequence goes on from JAFMSR010000003.1 coordinate 55,863,189, forward strand.
CCTTAACAAGATTTTTCTATTTTTGGGTCATGTGACCTAGTTTTTCATCCGAGATGACCCATATTCGAACTCGTCCGAGTAATTAGTGGGACAAACATCCTGACCAAGTTTCGTGATAATTGAGGCAAAAATATGACCACTAGAGTGTTAACGAACTAAGTGTGGACGGACGACGGACGACGGACATTCATCGATCCTAATAGCTCACCCTGAGCCAGCTCAGGTGAGCTAAAAAGCTCGACTAATCGAAACATCAGCTACTCGGATAAAGCTTTGTCAGTACAGGGTCTATGTTTTTACAGATAAATGCAAAGATAACTTTTAAGAGGTTTTGTGAATACATCTCGATTGTAATTTGGATGCGTATGACATGTGTACCTAGCATAAGAACTGATTCAGTACTGTATTTATTCAAAAGATCTAGATCTGCTATAAAAGTGGGTAAATGTTTGGCGCAATTAGCGGTAGCGATAACTTTGTTAAGTTAAGGTTTCTTGTAGCTGGCACGTGCCCCAGCAAAACGAGTTAGCTGTGATATACACACCGTATAATGTATCATTTGAGAACATCACCATCCGAATGTTGATCAATAACTACAGAATAAAAGAATACGTAAGTTCATCTTAATACGAAGCCGCTGTATTTACAGCACGGAGTATCAATTGATCACCATTTATATAAGCTTGATAAAATCAGTTATAATTGTTAACTTACAATAAAACCGAATGCCCAGCCCCTGAGGATGATTATGCCATACCAGTCGTCTGTCGGCTTGCGTATGCGCTGTTTTTCATCCATATAGACGGTCATTAAGCCATCCTGTCCAGCGTAGTACAATAGGACAGTGACTATAGCCCCTTGAACATAGAGACAAATATACAGTGACAGAATAGCGTTGACATTATGCATGAAACAGTTGCAGGATAGCTTTTACAGCACCAACATCTTGACAGCCAGGTACCCAATAATGTTAAAAGACTTTATGCCGTTGCTGCACGAAGAAACGTGTACTGTTTCAGAAAAACGAAACAAACAAAAACAACGACACGATTTCAAATGAACATTTATACGTACAGCAAAGTGCAAACCAATATTGCGGAAATGTAGAGTCGCCTTGGCGCACTGGTAAACGCGTTCGCCACGGAATCGGAGGATTCCGAGTTCGATCCCCACCAGTGCAATGTAATATAATATTATGTATCTTTATGTCCTCCAACTTTGAAGAGTGGTACATATACAGAATTACAAATGTACAAATAATGACATTATATTAAACAAACAGTGGAAGTGTAACACATTTAATGCACATTGGTTTATGTGAGAAAAATATTTACAAAGGCTGAAGAATACAAACAATATCATACAAACATTATTCAACATTAAAAAAGAGATAGATGATACTTATCTCAAAGTAACATCATAAGTCATAGTACCCTTATAATGAACAATTCCCCTTTATTTCAACCGTTACCACGAAAGCGAAATAGGAAACGGAATATAGAATACACCATTAACAACGGCGTTGAAGCTTGATACCCTAGCTCAATAAGCACAACTAGGATCACAGTAAAGGATTTCTGTGGATTTGAAGATGCAACTATAAACACAACTAGGATCACAACAACGGATTTCTGTAGATTTGAAGATGCAACTATAAACACAACTAGGATCACAACAACGGATTTCTGTAGATTTGAAGATGCAACTATAAACACAACTAGGATCACAACAACGGGTTTCTGTAGATCTGAAGATGCAATTATCAGCAGAACTAGGATCACAGTAACGGATTTCTGTAGTTTGAAGATGCAACTAAAACCACTAGGATCACAACAACGGTTTCTGAGATTTGAAGTGCCTAAAACACAGAAACAACGGATTTCTGTAGATCTGAAGATGCAATTATCAGCACAACTAGGATCACAATAACGGATTTCTGTAGATCTGAAGATGCAATTGTCAGCAGAACTATGATCACAGTAACGGATTTCTGTAGATCTGAAGAAGTATCTATTAGCACAACTAAGATCACAGTCACGGATTTCTGTTGATCTGAAGATGTGCAAATATTTGGGCAACTTGGATCAAAGTACCGGATTTCTGTAGATCTGAACATGCAACTATTAGCAGAACTCGGATCACAGTCACGGATTTCTGTGGATCTTAAGATGCAACTATTAGCACAATTAGGATCACAGTAACGGATTTCTGTAGATCTGAAAATGAAACTATTAGCACTACTGGGATCACAGTAACGGATTTCTGTAGATCTGAACATGCAACTACCAGCACAACTCGGATCAGTCACGGATTTCTGTAGATCTTAAGTTGCAACTATTAGCACAACTCGGATCACAGTCACGGATTCCTGTAGATTTGAAGATGCAACTATTAGCACTACTGGGATCACAGTCACGGATTTCTGTAGATCTGAAGATGCAACTATTAGCACTACTGGGATCACAGTCACGGATTTCTGTAGATTTGAAGATGCAACTATAAGCACTACTGGGATCACAGTCACGGATTTCTGTAGATCTGAAGATGCACAACTCGGATCACAGTAACAGATTTCTGTAGATATGAAGATGCAACTATTAGGACAACTAGGATCAAAGTAACGGATTTCTGTAGATTTGAAGATGCAACTATTGGCACAACTAGGATCAAAGTAACGGATTTCTGTAGATATGAAGATGCAACTATTAGCACAACTAGGATCAAAGTAACATATTTCTGTAGATATGAAGATGCAACTATAAGCACAACTAGGATCACAGTTAGGGATTTTTGTAGATCTGAAAATGTAACTATCAGCACAACTAGGATCACAGCAACGGATTTCTGTAAATCAGAAGATGCAGCTATCAGAACAACTTCGATCACATTAACGGATTTCTGTAGATCTGAAGATGCGACTATTTGCATAACTAGGTTCACAGTAAAGGATTTCTGTAGATATATCGCGACAAAACAAACTGATAATCGTGGGCTATTAGTATATTCTAACATTACCCGCGATTTTTTTGTCGCCATATACAAAGAGTAGAAAAACTATGTGCTGTTTATGAAATAACATTCGTTCCAGCGGTGTTCATCGTTTAATAAACAATGATTTGGAGTACTCAAACGCAGTAATTAGCCTGGAACGCCGGAGACCTGAGTAGTAAATAACTGCACATCAGTACGACAAATCATTGTTTATTAGACGATAGCAATGCTGAAAATGATGTTATTTACACTTTTATTATACAAATACTTAACACAATATTAAATCAATGTATTTCACTTTGACTCTATAAAATAAGACAAATATCAAAGGCGATAATAGGCCTTAAAGTCATTTATCATGCATAAAAGGGAGATAACTCACATAGTGAAAACAGTTTGTCAAGACAAAATATTATTTTTGCTGTCAGTTGAGAGAAATTAATGTCAAGACTAGAAAACTCAACAATGCTTTTAATGCAAAAGTGAGCGTTGAGACTCCAAAGATTCAAATTCTTAAATTACCTCCCTTTGAATTGAATATATAGGTGAATTTATGAACTTAATCTGAAAGCTCATGCGATGATTATTTTTTGGATATACTCACTCCCCAATTGATAAAGTTTAATATTCTTACACATTATTGAATTCCACCTCCCGCATTGTGAGGTATTGGTGTTTCTTTCTTATACATAGTAAATCCCATTATAAACCTGTAAAGTTTTCAATTTGGGTCAGTACTTGATCATTGCCACCTCACCAGTGACTTCCAGTTACGTGACCCCAAACATGCGTTGCGCTGCAACGCAATAACATAATTTTTCTACTCTTAGTATATAGAGACAAAATCATGAGTCATGTTAGAATAAACCATAAACAACGTTGGAACTGACATGCTGTTGAAAATAACGCTTTGCATTTATTCACCTTTTGTAATGTACGGTCATGTTAAAATCGAAATAGCATCCTTTTCAGCGTTGTTATCGTCTAATAAACAATGATTTGTCATACTGATGCGCAGTCATTAACCACTGAACACCGCTGGAACGGATGTTATTTCATAAATTAATGTCAACACTGATACGAAAAGGACATACGCATTGACAGAGCTAAATTGCCTCATAGAATAAAGTGGATTTTGCAGTGATTTTTGCAACAAAACAAATTGTTTAAAACCTACGACAAAGATAAAAGTCTATGTAAACAAATACAGGAAGGCGTGCCTACAATGAGATTAGGGAGCAGGGAACAGCTGTTATCTCATCAGTTGCATGTCGTTACCTTGGTGTTATATGGGTTGCACAATTAAGGTAGTATGCGACCTTTGTCCGACGTTAGACGTCAAAACGCGAGTTTTCTCCGATTGTTATGAAATTTTGCCTAATGGTTCTAAAACGTATTGCACGCATTGTCACTGCGGATGAACGACCACCGGATATTGGCTCTAAATTGAGCACAGATAATTAGTTTTCGCGAGGAACGTGTAACAACTGGGGTAAGTAAAAACCCAATTTTCACTCTGATGCATATTTTTTGTGGTAATTTATGTGTTTTGAGAAACTTTAATGACTATCCAAGTTGAACGTATTCTCGAGATGCAACAGATATACGTTGAAATGTTGAAAATATCCAAAACAGTTGGCCTGCTGACTCAAAAAATCTTGACCGTTGACAAATTCTGCCGTTATATTTGGGAAATCATTAATATGTGGATAATGTGAATGGGGCGATTCACTTGCCCAAAGACAACATATAAATTCTCCAAATTTCATCAAGTTTCATGAAATTGTAGCGAAGATACGGTTCCTGAAACATATCATTTTCTGTACTGGGTATTGGTAAAAGGTGTACTGAGTATTGACGGAACGAGCGAATCACTGTACTGAGTATTGCATTTAAGAAGTTTCACCAAATAAACATTTATATCGCATGTAAATGCATATACTGTGCAGTACTTAACTGCCTGTTCAATGAGTCAGACATGAATTGACTTTTAATGTTATCTACAACTAGTAAACATTAGTCTAAAATACTTATAAGTTGTAAAATACATAAAATGCGGTGTTTTGTTCTTGGTAATAAAAATTGCTGAACTCTCTGCCACATTTGCTATCAAAATATCTCCATTACTAGTAAGTTTAAAGATTGTATATTATTTTATTATGTCATTAAATTAAATCAAAGCAAATAAAGGATAGAACTTTGGGATACATATTACCAGCAAGATCAAACTCGAAATGGCCCTCGCTCACCTGAGACCTACTTATGACAAATGTTACCAAACTTCAACCCTAACCTATATATCATAAACACAAACATTCTCTTTGACCTTGACAAGACAAACTTCTAATCAATTTACATGATTGTTTGGTTGTAAATGTCACCTGTATGGCATACACGAGACTTGTAGCTGAGTGACCTAATATTGACCCCAGATTACCTACATTGGAACTCAACCTAAATTCCATCAGGACAATCACACTTACCATGTTTCATGAACATCCAATGAAAATGGCATGCACAAGGTTTTTCTATGATTTGACCCCGTGACCTTATTTTTGGTTTTCAAACTCAACCTAGACCAGTTTTAATTCCAGATTAACCATATTCGAACTCGACATAAATTTCATCAAGGCAGTCATTCTGACCAAGTGTCGTGAAGATCCAATGAAACATGCAACCTCTATTGCATACACAAGGTTTTTCTGTGATTTTACCTCGTTACATAGCTTTTTACCCCAGATGACCCATATTCGAACTCGACCTATATTTCATAAAAGCAATCATATTGACCAAATTCGTGAAGATTCAATGAAAAATGCACCCCATTGCATACACAAGATATTTCCATGATTTGACCCAGTAATCTAGTTTTAGAAGCAGACGCCATTCAGGTGATAGACAGACAGACAGTCAATGCACACCAGGCAATTGTAATAACTCACCTTGGCCACTTCGTGCTTAAATGAGCTAGGAAAACGCTTATAATAGCAGCAGAATATTTCGATTACTCATTTTTAATGCCCAATACTCAGTACACGTTAGTAGCAATACCCCAACAAGCAGTACACCAACAAGCAAAATAAACAATACTCAGTACACTAACTCGAGTTATATTTTCATCAATATTTTGGCCCAGAAATAACGTTTGTTGATACAATTTTGAACACCTTTGCCTTGTACATGCGCAAATAAATCGGTCGATTCAGGTTATTCACATCTAAGCACATTTAGCAAATAAAACGGTAAACGTTCCCTACGGTAGAAATTTTCAAGTGAGCAGGCCATCTTTTTTGTGGTATTTTAACGTATCAACCTACATCATTTACAGATCGGGAATACACTAGACTGGAAAAGTCATTTATGTATCCAAAAACACACAAATAAACACAAAATAATATGTATCAGAGTAAAAATCGGATTTAACTTACCACAATTGCAATATGTTCCTCGCGAAAACTAATTATGTGTGCTCAATTTAGAGCCAATATCCGGTGGTCGTTCATCCGCAGTGATTGTGATCGTTTTATTTTTTTATTTTACATTTCGTTTCCTGGCAACGCGACGCCGGATGTCGGTGGTGTAAAATCGACGTTTTAAATGCATACCTGGTTCAAATATGATCCTAGTGTAATTTTAACAGCACCATATGCTAGCTCTCCACCTGGGTAATACATACATATAAAGTTTTAGATGCTTTATCTGTCAATTTTTCCAACGCTAAACGTTTAATACTGAAAATCCGCCCATTTCTTCACCCGAAATTGTGACTCCTAACTCACTTTAAGGTTAGTTTTTGTCAACGGAACGAGATTCAATCAACTTACGATTCACACGGTGATTTAACCTAGATCCTAGCAAATAACATAATAAATTCAAAATGGGGGTTTTTCGGGGATTTTCTTTTTTCACAAAATTGTAATAAGTAAAGTTGGGACCTCAAGAAAAATGATGACGCCACCTGACGTCATTGTGTGATTTGTGGTCGTACGTGATTTTAAGGTCCGCTTACACAAAGACGAACGTTGCAACAGCCACCCTTTAATACGCAAAAGTAGGATAATCACTATGGAGTAAATAAAAAAACAGATACCTATTACTTTTAGTCAATTTGTTTGGTCATTTTTCTTAATAGTTTGCCCATCATTTAAAAGATCGTTTTTGCTTCAGTGATATCGGCAAGGGAATTTTATCAACTACAAATTGGTGTAAAATAAATGAAATATTTGTAGGATTTCGCTTACCTTTACAATATTTGTGATAAGCACAGTCACTTAAAAGTGTAATCGTAATATAGATCGGGTGCGTCCTTAGTTTTCACGGAATTTGTCGAATTATATCCTATTAAAATCGTGGTGATTTTGTATGTCTTGTTGCTTTAAAACGTAAGGATGGCATAATGATATAAAGAGGAAAAAAGTGAACGATGATTGTACCGATTTAAATGTTAGCTCGGTACCCTTTATCCATGACATGTGTAAATTGGATGAGTAGATTAAAAGGACTGCATTTGGTTAAATTTAGATATGTATTGTAGCAAATAGACTTATTTTGAAACTTGTTTTAACTTAACGTAAACAGGCAGATGTAACACCTGTGAAAAAAATAGAAATTGTGCATAATTTTGACACATTTTTACGGGAAATATTCTTACATTTTAAATCATAGACCGTAAACGTTTACTTGGTGTTAAATCTTCCGCACAAAATAATTTTATTTATAGTGAGACAGGTAGAATTAATTTGGTCAACCAACGGTATTACAACATAATAAAGTATTGGTTAAAATATGTAACTGTAAACCTCAGAAATATTTGAAACAGGTGTATGAAAACATTAAAATGTATGTAGAATTAAATCCAACAAAAGTAAATTGGGCATCTCAGGTTAGGACTTTATTATCAAAGTTTGGATTTTATGAAGTTTGGCTTATACAAGGTGTATTTTCTAAAAGAATTACGACAACGATTGAAGGATACTTTTGTACAAGATTTAAGTGTCAGTCTTCAAAAATCCAGCAGGGCTTTATTTTATAGACATATTTTTAATTTTAATTTTGGTGAATACTTAAACATGATAAATATTAGAAAATATAGACTTGCTTTGTCACATAGATTAGCTGTAGAAACCGGAAGGTGGCATAGACCCGTCCGGACAGTATACCATTTAACGAACGTAAATGTACTAATTACCATGTCCTGGAGGATGAGTACCATTTTTTTTTTTGGAATGCGGTATGTTTCTAAACAACATATTAAAGGTTATTATTGGCGACACCCAAATTTTGTTAAATTTTTACAACTTCTTAACAGCAACAAAATGACAGAAATTAGCAATCTGGCTATGTATGTGTACAAAGCATTTGCTTTAAAAAGAAGATCATGAATTGTTTCTCCCAAAGCATCATATTAATACTACTAAATGCTGAAATGTAAACTTTAAGACTTAACTTTGTTCTACTTGTTTAATGTTTGCCATTTTGTCGTACACTATTATTGTATATACTTTGTATATGTATTTATTGTTGCAGTGCTCATGAACCTTGTTAGGTGTTTTGCATTAATAAAGTTCTTCTTCTTCTTCTTCTTCTTATATAAAATAATAAAGGCTTTAGAGAAAGTAAAGCTAGCCATATGTGCTTGACCATACCGTCTACGAGATGCGATGTATACTTTTGTGCAGTTTATATACATGTCATAGTTTTCGTTTAAGCCTTTCTGGACGTCATAAACTGAATAAAACATATGTTTTAATTTCTGCTGAGTCACAAGAAAATATATTTTGTTGACATACATCGAAATTAACTGCATACATCAACCGTATAAAATTTACAAGTTTCATACTGCTATTAAAATTTATTGTTTACAAAACCTAAGTGTGTGTACATGTGTGTGTTCTGTTTGAATGTCGCATATGATAAGAACATATTACAAATAAAAAGAGTACATACAACTTCAAACGATTGTAGGAAAGTATATAGCAAACGGGCTGCATTACACATTTTTTTCTGTTTTAGAAATTAATGCGCTGTTTGCTGATTACGGAAGATAATCATATGCATATCACGGAAAAGTACGGATATTTACGGAAATTTACGGAAACGTACGGAGCTCGATATAAGAGTTTGTAGTTTGATTTTCAAATTTCCGATGTTATTTCATTGACAACTTTGTTATTTACGAACGATTACATATATATTTACCTAAAAATAAATTTCTCTAAAAAAAAGATATAATTTACGTACATTCCCGAGAAGGAACTCACGCAATCAAAATCACCCACGCTGCATGTCAAGGACCAGTGAACGGTTTCACCGATTACAAGTACAAGGTAACCCAGAATCATTTTTGGTTTTCTCTGTTATACACATTGTACAGTACTGTATTTATATTTCATTGCTGGTATTGCTTTGTTTTTTCTGTTTCAATGTTTTGTCCTTGGTACACAATAATTTTCGATCCACATCATCAGATCATATCGCTTGAAGTTGTACAAAGCGCAGATCGAATTATTTTTATTGGCTTAAACAATTTATAATGTTGAATATGTGATTATTTTTCATTTAACGTACGTTTTATAATAAAACAAACTTCCCTGCCACCCATATATTTGTGAATCATTCATTCTGTGTCATATATTGAATTTAGTCCTCTGCACATTTCGACCCGCGCTTTAGGTAAGGTTCAGCGTAAAACACGTAGGTCAAAAGTTGTTTTTCGGGGAGTTAACCTATATGTTTATGTGTTTTGTCAATCCTGGTCTTAAAAGAGACAGCTTGATATTTACACTTCAAAATTAATTTTCAATTAGCATTTACAATTTGGAGACGTACCCAAAGAGTTTAGGAATAAGGACACGTGCATTTTCGTGTACAACATCCAAAACAAAGATGGCGTCGAAAATACACAATGACAACGGGTGACTGTTTCATAGATTATCAAACAGGTATTTATTTTAGCTGTGTTGTCCAAAAGTACCTCTTCCATATCAAAGTTGGGTTTCCCATTGGGATGGGACAGACTGTAGTTTCGTTTTACATACAAATTAAGTATTATTCTGTACATTTTTTCCAACAGCCATTTCAATTCCATGTTATTTAAACTTTCGTGTTGCTATTCTACGTGACAAAAAAAATCGACCTATTATCATGTTGATTGCTTGTGCAATAAGCATTAATAAAACAGTATGAACATATAATACTAAAGTACCCAAAGTTTGTATAAAGAAACAACGAGAGACTTACCTAGCAGAGCAGTCAGTAAGGCCAGTGCTATCCCTGTCACACGGCAAATTGCTGTTCCCATTTCACCTGTTTTCAAACTACTTTAACTACAAAATTGTTTTCACTTTAATTGCGTTTTTCGGCGAAGATGTATTAAGCTCGCTTTTCCCCGGAAGTAGGTTACCTTTCAACCGCCAATGAAATGACAAGGATAATGAATAACAGTTTCTGGATTGAAACCTTTACTATATAAGGCACCTTTTAATTGGATAATACCGAATGAAAAAAGTCAATACAATATCCTCGCGGTTCAGTATTTCATGAATGGAGTTATAATTTATAACGTAAACAGCTCGTATCAATCCATAGGCACTTGGTTTCAAATCAATATATATTTTTTTCTTTCCCGCACATTCTCACTTACACACTAAAAACACAAAGGTAGCTCAGCTGTCATTTTTATCAGCAAGGTCAGATGATCCTATTGCAGTCCGGATCAGGGATTGGCTAAAAAAAGTACAGGGAAAACCGTAAGATTAAATGAGGCATTAGCTGATTGGTAGAAAAGGTTGTGTTTACAAATGAAAAATACTCATTTGAAAAATAAAAAGCAATGTCTTCTGCACGCGAATGAATATTTTAGGACTGGTTATCATAATAAATAACACTGAAATCGCCATATGAATAGAAGGTGTACACATGCGGTTTAGACCCCTAAATCTCACCTGACTGAGTGGGGTGGTTGTCTCCCTTGCCAAATTGTAAAAAAACTGGGTTGGTCATGCCCATATAAAAACAGCATTTTCTGGTGTCTGAGAGACTATTCTGTTCGAAATAAGCAATTTCATTGGTCAACACTCTTTAGGTGGGTATGATACAGGGTCACCTTTTGACTAGATTTATAATGTAAGTCAATGAGGAAAACAATAGGAGTACCTGACCTAAACATAGATTCAGAGCAAATGACATCGTATCTGTTTTCCTAAGTTTTACATGCGAAATATCTCATGAAACTTGTTTATTTGCATTATTCTATATTTTAGCAAGGACTCAAATGCCGAAAAACGGGTGTACATATTTTTTCACGAAATTGTGGCTAAAATAGATGTGCCGGTGTTGTAAAATGGGGTTATTTCATAACATTTAAGCTTAAATGAGTAGCAACCGATTGAACATGCATGAGCGCAATGTTTTGTAAAATTTACAATGAAAAACCATTGAAATATTTTCAGTTTATAACTAATATCTGTGATATGAGGGTCTTTTTATGTAAATTCATGTCGAAGCTGTCAAAACAAGGGCGGATAATTTGAACTAAGAACTAAGAGATGGGCACAGTGGTACCTTTTAAAGAAATACAGGTTATTTTCAATGAATCCGTCTCTTAAATGTGCATTGAGGGAATAAAATTGTGTCTCTCATGAAACTTTAGATAATATAAAATGCAAAACGGAAGTCTGAATAAGTACATGTGCAAATATCGCCTGCTAATCGGTGTTTCTTTGTATAGGAGCAAACTGGTGTCGGCTCTTTTAGTACGTAACTGGCACAAATCAGTATAAAAACCCTATTTTATAAGGTTGGTGACTGCAAAAGACGTTTAAAACATTGAATTAGAATGCCGTTTTTGTAAAACTGCATCGGAGTTGCCAATAATAACAGCAAATTCGCCTGAAAACATCTCGAGAGTGTTCCAAATTACCTCCCTTTATTTACGAAATTTGCTGTTTTACGTTATTTAACGCCTCGTTCCTAAATATTAAGTAGCTAGGGGGCTGTTCTTCACTGACATGTGTCCGAATGTTGTGAGTAACACATAAAAATGCTATTTCCGAGCCAGTGTTGGTTTTATAACAATGAAAATGTTCAAAAATAAGCCAAAATATGTGCGATTTTTGCCTTTAGAGTTAAATAATTTGAATGTGATAAGTCAAAGTCGGCTATATTTTATATTTACTGTAGCATTAAAGTACTCTCAACAATACAGAAACTTTAAAAACAAATGCAGTACTGCAGAAATATGCAAACAGCTAGTTAAAAATAATAGCTTCAGGAATTTTCCGCTGTCATTTGGGCCTATGAGGATCTTACATGGCCTGCTGTGGAGGACTGGGTTGTTCCGACCAGAGGGAAAGCGGGGGGATAGGAGGAACCGAGCGAAGCGAGGTTCCGACTTCCCCCCGCTTTCCCGAGGGTCGGAACAACCCAGTCCTCCACAGTAGACCATGTAAGAACCTTTTTCTTGCATACTTTATTTGATGTTATTGCAGATTCTACGAGGAAACTGCTTTAAATAGGCCCTACTATGTTGAGCGGTAAATCAAAACTTCATATTGATTAAATATAATTCCCGCATGGAACCCCTTTGCGTAGGAAATTTGGTAGGTTCACACGTGAATTTACCACTGTTTATGTATCTAGAGCTAAAAACATAGTGCTTGATCGCACCCAAAACTATACTTTATTTACGTTGTGAATAAAAAAAAAATCAATTAAATCCGATAAGAAATTCTCCTTACTCACGTCCAGTTTACTTGATTAATGCGACTATACCATCAACATTGACTCAATTAACTTGTTTTGTTTACACAGTGACGTCATTTATCAAGAGAAACTGTGACGTCATTTACCGCCATTTTTTGTTTTGAAAAAAATATGATTACAGGTATGTTCTTTGAAATGTGAATATATTCTGTTGCTACACATTTCTAAAATTTGATGCTCTTGCTTGTGACACCATAAAAAGCACCATTTCTTTTCGCAATCAACTCTCGCTTCAAAACTTCATGGATATTCGTTACCAACAATTTTCGTAATTTGAACCGTTATTGCGTACCCTGAAAATTCGAACCATTCCTAAAAAATTACATTAACTTGAAAACTATTGAAGTGTGTGCTTTCTTATGAGACCTTAGTTTACATTTACGAAAAACATTCTAATCTTTCACTTGTAAACCGCCGTGAAACGTATCTCGGAAATAAAGTGTTCCAGGTACGAGTTGAATACACGAAAGTAGTTCGGGTGCTGTCAAGTAAGCCCGAGATGTACTTTCCCTAGGGAAAGTATAGGCTGATCTCTTCCCTCCTCGTGCTGGGATCCGCCAATACTTTCCCCGGGAGGTATGCAAGAATAAAGCCCCCCTAATTAAGGCCGGTTATTTCCAGCGTATGAGAAGCAGCCGTTCAAACGGCAATTTTTTGCAAAGTACATGTATCAGTGTTTTCATTCATTTTCGTTCAAAGTCTATCAGCACTTTGATTTTAAATGATGCTTAGCACATGGGTGAATGTCAATTTCTTGAAAATTTCTTTATTTTGGAGGGGGTGGGGTAAGAAAATAAGCAGTTTCAAGCATAGTGAATGCTGAATTGATTAAAAAAGCTCCTCAAAACGTAGAAGACACTTTGCTGCACAATTATCCTTGCCTCTGTAGTTATTGATATCACAGAAATGGCATGACAGCCAAAGAGGCATTCATGTTCATGCTATTTCAAAGAGCCGTTTTAAGCTATAAATCAGACCCAACCCGTCGTGCTATTTAGGTCTATAATTTTAAGCATACTTACAATAGAAGTAAAATAAAGCAATACTTTAGTGCAGAAATGTTTGTTTTATGATGTAGAGAGGTGATTTTGTCTATTGAAAAAATAAGATCTGTCTTTAGGTCAGATGATCCTATTGCAGTCCGGATCAGGGATTGGCTAAAAAAAGTACAGGGAAAACCGTAAGATTAAATGAGGCATTAGCTGATTGGTAGAAAAGGTTGTGTTTACAAATGAAAAATACTCATTTGAAAAATAAAAAGCAATGTCTTCTGCACGCGAATGAATATTTTAGGACTGGTTATCATAATAAATAACACTGAAATCGCCATATGAATAGAAGGTGTACACATGCGGTTTAGACCCCTAAATCTCACCTGAGTGGGGTGGTTGTCTCCCTTGCCAAATTGTAAAAAACTGGGTTGGTCATGCCCATATAAAAACAGCATTTTCTGGTGTCTGAGAGACTATTCTGTTCGAAATAAGCAATTTCATTGGTCAACACTCTTTAGGTGGGTATGATACAGGGTCACCTTTTGACTAGATTTATAATGTAAGTCAATGAGGAAAACAGTAGGAGTATCTGACCGCAACGGGAGTGACGGCATGCCCTGATAAAGTACCGCTCCCGTAACCTTTCCGTAACTGGTACTCGCGTGCGCAGTATAGAACCGTTTATGAACTAGGTACCAGTAATGTTTACTGTCTTCGGCGCCAATTTTATATAGTTTCGCGACTACTTTCAGTTTCAAAAGCGCCAATTTTCAAAATAAAATGGATACCCAGCAAAGAAACTGTGTATAAAATGTTTTGAATGGGCACAATATATTGTTAGTGGGACAGGCAGGGACTGGAAAGACGTTTACTATTATGAGTGTGTGAAACAGCTCCGGTCTATAGGTAAAAATGTTGCTATAACATGTTATACTGGAATAGCTTGTTTACAGTACCGTGGTTTAGGGGCGACTACATTACATAAATTTGCTGGTCTAGAAGACGGGCGTTACGGCAGCAAAGAACTGTTTCACTTAGTGAGTACAGATAAAGATATCATGAGACAAAGCTGAGACTTCTAAATACAGACGTTTTAGTTATTGATGAGGTATCCATGGTAAGCAAAAAGAACATAGAATGTGTTGAACATCTGTGTAGATGTTTAAGAGGTAATACATGTACATACTTTGGTAGTATTCAGGTCATCCTTAGTGGTGATTTTTTCCAGCTACCGCCAATACAGGATGAACTTTACGGAGACCCCGGGCATTACTGTTTTAAAGCCAGTTTTTTTCAAGAAGTGTTCCCCCATGTTATTCATTTAACGACCGTTCACAGACAGACTGACAAAGCTTTAATTTCGTGCATAAACGAATTAGAAAAGGGTCAGCCAAGTGCAGAAACAAATGATTTGATGAAATTTTTATCAAGACCATTAGATCCAGAGGTATCGGCAAATGTTGTTAGGTTGTATGCACGTAATTTGGACGTCGATTTATATAATTATTCGCGACTACAGGAAGTTGAGAATCCATTAAGAGTATTCACTGCTGATGATAGTGGTGATAGCTTTTACCCTAAACAAGTTTATTGCTCCAAAAAGATTAGGTATTAAAGTCGATGCCCCGGTTTTACTTTTGAAAAATTAAGATGATACCCATGTGAATGGCCTTGTTGGGCATGTAGTAGCCATTGATGAAAACTATGTGAGAGTGCGTTTTAGTTTTGACGGCAAACCGGAGGAAATAAATGTGTATAAATTTACATTCACAAAATTCGACCCTGTTACTAGAAAAAAAAAACAAAAATAATATCAAACGTAATATGGACGTAATAATGCACGTAATTTGGACGTCGATTTATATAATCAAAAATAATATCAAACGTAATATGGACGTAATAATGCACGTAATTTGGACGTCGATTTATATAATTATTCGCGACTACAGGAAGTTGAGAATCCATTAAGAGTATTCACTGCTGATGATAGTGGTAATAGCTTTTACCCTAAACAAGTTTATTGCTCCAAAAAGATTAGGTATTAAAGTCGATGCCCCGGTTTTACTTCTGAAAACTTTAGATGATACCCATGTGAATGGCCTTGTTGGGCATGTAGTAGCCATTGATGAAAACTATGTGAGAGTGCGTTTTAGTTTTGACGGCAAACCGGAGGAAATAAATGTGAGTAGTATAGGTTGGCAGTATGGGGGAAATATGGCAGTATGGGGGATTATCGTGGCAGTATGGGGGACTATCGTGGCAGTATGGGGGATTTTTATGGGGAAATAGTGGCAGTATGGGGGATTTTTATAGGGAAATAGTGGCAGTATGGGGGATTTTTATGTGTAGTAAAAAGGGTTTTATGGTTCGTATAGGTCCTTCTATGGGAATATGGGGATACACAGGGCACCAGACATCAACGAAGGTGAGGGCTGGTAGGGGTCCTATAGGTACTATAGGACTCCTTATGAGGAATATTCCCATAGGGACCTATGAGTAGTAGTTTACCTAGGAGAACACAAGGTGAAAAAGAAGACAAAACACATTTTTGTTTTGACGTCTTTTATTGAATCATTAATTATGAACAAGAACAAGAACAAGTATTGAAACAGTATGAACAAGTATTGAAACAAGTATTGAAACAAGTATTGAAACAAGTATTGAAACAAGAACATATGCATGATGAATACATTTTTATAAATCACGATAAAAGCCATTACGCAAAACGAGATATTTGAAAGAATAAGCATCACTACCATGTATGGTTCCACCTTCAGTGGTACAGCACTGCCACGGAGGTGTTTTTGGCAGCTGTGTTGCTTGCCTGTACAATCGTCCATAACATTGTCTAAACCACCGTGCAACTGCTTTATCATTGTCAAAATAATGTCTGGGTCTAAATCGGGTGGCGAGAACTGTATCCAGATCACAACCTCGGACTAACATGTCCAAGACAAAAAGACAGTAAACACCACACATGAGTGTTCTTCCATGTTGAAGTCTCATTGAATTCATTGAGTAATGTCTAGTATTGTTCTGTAGGAAAGGTTGAATATGGTCTTCCAATGGAGGTAGTCCATACGAATCAAAGTAGATGGCTGTATTTTCCTTGAAGAAGATAGCCACCCAATGTTCTCCGGCTTGATCCGAGTTGTGGGTGTTCACAATATAAGCTTTCACATGGGGTGGTTTTCGATTCGGTAAAAGATCCTTAGGGAACACCAGTGCATGTAAAGGAGACAAGATAATCGATTTATCCAGAATATGTTGCAGTTCAATCGTATCCATAGTTCCACATTTTTTTTTTGACCCGATCGGCCCACTGGTTGATCCAGACTGACTCTTGGTTTTGGTGTTGTTGCTTTAAATCTGTCCAGAGTTCGTAAGCTCAAATGATCTCATCAGGGGTGGACTGATATTCACAAAGCATGGGATACCACTGAGCGATGACTTTTTGAAGATCCAGTTCTTTGAGGGCAATCTCATTGTATAACTCCACCCAGATGTCTGTGTCGGCCATGCAGAGCACGTGTTGCAGTTGACTCGGGTGATCAATTTGACATCCCGAGCAGTCTTTGTGAACCATGACATAGATCAATGTCTGCAAGTTCTCTATCACGGCTGTCTCTAGATCCCTTTGAAGTTGGTCTAAATTGTAGTCAAAATGATCCTGTTCATACTTTGTCTTTTTTCTCAGGACGAGGTTAAGACACGACTTCCATATAGGCTTTCTCTAGTGTTTTCTCATAGTCCTCTTCCATGGTGGTCAATCGCAGGATTAATCGTCCGTGATCACTTCTCTGATACCGTTGATTTCAATCTGATTGTCGTATTCAGCATACACGAGCACGTTGATCGGTTGGGCGAGTGGTCCAGCAAACTGAAGCTCTATGCGTAGGTTCCCCGTTTTTATAGGATGGAGCTGTCCTTCTTCACTCCCTTGATCTGCTGTCAGATCAAATCCCCACAGTGTGAAGCCGTCCTTAAACTCGGTCAGCGTGAGGCCCATGGCCCGATTGACACCGAGAGCTCCAATGGCTTGATGCAGCCCCACGTAGGACCTTAAGCATTCTCCTTCTGCAAAGTTCGGATAGTAAGCTCGGTTGGTTTTACCATCAACGCTGACCTCTATTTTTGACAGTCCAAAAGGTTGAAAATCAAGAGGGTTACTGGCGAAGGTTCCATTCATGAAGGCATTTCTGACCATGCCAATGAATAAGCGTTTTGGCAGCTGTCCTTGGAAAAGATGGTCTTCAATTTTGGATCTTTGACCTCCAGAGAAGGTGAAGGTTTTAACCTCTACTCGTCGGATGGGGATTCTCATGTTTTGTTCAGCAATTGCCTTATTTAAATTGTTGGCCACCGTAGGAAGCAGGTCGACAGTGCGAACGTTGAATCCGGCTTGTAGAAACTGGATTTTTACAGCTTCTTGAGCAATTGCGCAGAACTCTGGACTGGTCTTATTGAGCCGGAGTCGTATCTCTATACCGTTAGGTAGGTATTTGTCTTGTAAGAACAGATCTAGATGCAATCGTCCAAGCAGTTCCAGACTTCGGCTTCGATGAATGTTCAATCGTCGATTTTTAAATCCAGCATTGTCTTCGTCGTGACCATTGTCTTGCATATGTCCTGTCGTATCCTTTATCCAAAGTTCCGTCGACTTTAAGGGTGCTGTTTTCACGTGAGGCGCATAAGATAGTAGATTCTCCAGGTACGCCTTATACGGATAGGTGTCTGAGGTATTGCTGACCAGCTTATTGTTCAGATACAGGTCCACACTACTGAACAGACTGTGAAAAAAGTTGTTGACCACGGAAGCGTGTGTGTCAGCCGCTAAATCTGATCCATCGCCTTTGACGACCTTGACCTTCAAGTACAAGAAGGTCTGATTGAGATCTGTCCACTTTTCAGTTTGTGCTGGAATGATGAATTCAATTGGAGCTGTATTGTCCAGCGCTGATATAGGATAATGTTCTGTCCACTGGCTATCTTGCATGGCTGTCATGGTAGGTGGAACCGATATCACATCCAATTCCGATTTACTACACTCGCAGGAACCGTGTTGCATCATGATGATGATTATTCAAAATGATGAATCCAATGATTAAATCCAATGATTAATCAAAAATATCCAGAGCTCGACTATGGTGTGGTTTTTGTCTTGTTGTTTTTTTCAGCTGCCTCCGGCGACGTCTCAAAGACAACTGACGAGATAGGTTTATGCGTCTCTTTTTTGTGGGTGGCCTAGTGGGTGGCTTGGTGGGGGTAAGAGTGAGGTTGGGTGCGCACCATAAACCGGTTTAAGCTCCCCAGTGGTGTTTTTGCCACTGACCGTTCCAAGGCGGTGCCCCACTGTGTTCCTTTAATTGTTCGTTTTGTCCTCGTGTGTTTGCTTTGTATGCTAGTGTGTGTTGGTAGTGTATATGTGTGTGTGTACATGATTGTGTGTGTGTGTCGTGTGTGTGTGCGTGTGTGTGTGCGTGTGTGTGTGTGTGCGTGTGCGTGTGCGTGTGCGTGTGCGTGTGTGTGTTGGTGGTGTGCACTTCTGGGTGCTGTGGGGTTCGTTTTGGGGAGGCTGCGTTTTTGGTACGTGGCATTCCCTGTTTGATTTTATTTTTGTTTTTTTGGTGCCTGTCAGCTTGTTGAGCAGCGTGGTTCCTAACGATCTGGCAGCTACTTTTCCAACGGAAGTCAAGGCTTTCTTGGCCCGAGATTGCAAGACGCGAGCAGCACACTGTATCGGCAAAACGCACTGGCTCCCACTTAACGATAATGCTCCAACTAACGTAACGAACCGGCTCCAATAAAACATGGCGGATTTCGTAAACAAAACGCACGTGAGTATAACAGATTAGTGTATTTTTTATAGTTATTCGCAATTCTGATGAAATGAATACTCTTACGGAATGCCCACACCTGTCCTGCATGACCGTAGCTTGTCGGCTTTTTCAGACATCCGTGCGTGTGAAAGTAATGCAAGTTGAATGCAGAGGATTCAACGGTAAACAGTGCGAAAACAGACCAAAATACATGGATTTTGCACAAAATGAGCGAAGTTAAGGTGTTTAGGATAAAACAAATGCACTGGCATGTTACTTTTAGTCAAATCTCGTAAGATTATACTCGTACATTACCGATCTGGTATTTCTATGGGGAAAAATCTACCTTTTCAACAATACAACGATTTAGACTCCAATTTCAGATACAACGAGACAGTTCCAACTCGTGTTTCACCAACCATTTTTATAGACATTTTAGAACAATTTCTCAATGTGTTTGCTCGCCATTGATAGCAAATGATGACAAAATAAAAGCAGAAATTTATATATAACGAATGTAAACGGAAAATAAAAGAATCTGAGAGGGCGTGTAGCGCTTTTGTCTTATAGTAGTAGTAAACCGAAAAATCATGGACTATAACTGTACTGTATTGACACCTTTTCTTTATATATTATCAATTGTTAAAAGTTAAAAAAGGACAGTGAACGATGTTGATGATGGAAAATCCCGACAAATTGCATTAAAACATTGGCGCGAGTTCAAAAATCGGTGTTACGTTTTAAAATTAATGATAATATTGGTGACACTATGAACTTTGACCGTCCAAAAACCTATACTATGTATTCTTATTCATTTAATGATATACCTCATATACTTTTGAACACTGATTCAAAATGCAAAATAGTCATCACACTACAGTATAAGTCAGAAATGGCTCCCCTTTAAATATATGGACACTATAATAAACAAACACTTTATTTTACCTTTTGATAGGTACAAACTTGAAAAATGCAAGGGCTATGTACTGGCGAAATATTGATAATTCGGGCCAAGGTGACAATAGAACATTTGTTCTGCAAAAGTTTGTTTGAAATTAGTAACAAATAAAACATATATGTTGCAGGAAGCTGAATCATAAAATATTGACAGACGAACGACGGACAGAACACGAGCAAAATATAATGAATATTGCTATCATGAACCTTTCGCTTAGGTGAGCTTCATTAGTAATTGCGATAAATATTGTGGACATCCCATTAAGTGTTCTAGTCAAAGACTAAGTACCATAGATAATATTAAACTGGCTTCATTTCAAATAATCATCTTCATGCTACATGTATATGCATGAAATCATTTAAAAGTAGTGGTTTTTCCCGAATAAGTGGATGTAAACGCTGAATAGAGTCCTATATCTTTTACAATTGTGTCAGTACCATGAATGTAGATATACAGGCGACATAAATTGCAGACAGATATATCTACAAAAAGTTACCAACAATCATAGGAACCAAACATTTTCATTTCTTCTCTATGATTAAAGTGATATTACCGTTCAAAGTGACTTAAAACATTAATCAGTGATTTATACTCCTAGAATAATAAACATTGCCATAGTTATAACTCGAAAATAAAGATCTGTGTAACAGTTTCATTGACATTGAATAGAAGGCAATCTGTAAATTTATAATCATTTTTGACTATCCTAGTAAATCCACTATTTCGGTTATGTATATCTTAATTTGTATTTCGTCAATAACAGAAATAACTTAATAAAACTTATTTTTTATATGTTTTAAAAGTATGAACTTTTTTGGAGCATCATTCTTAACTATAAACTAATGTGGCTATTTGAAGGATGATATAACACGCAGTTTAGAGCCTTGTTACCGCCAAAATGTCCTATATATCTTGTATTTCAAATATAGAGTGTGAAATTACATGGATAGAAAATACATAAGGAAATACTATTAGCGAGACAGTCTATGTTAATTTTGTTTATAAATTTTACAAAACAAATCATCTCTGATAAAAGTATCACTGTTGATAGAAGAAGCTTTGTTCTTACGAAATGTTAGGTTTGAACTTTCCGTTCAAACTACTGTTAAGAATAATAATGTTCATCCTCGTTTTCAACTTCTGAAAGTCTTAATTATTAGTTTCATCTTGTTTGTATGACCTGTAAATATTCACGTGCTAATATCATATGTAATAATATCATATGACCAAGACGATGCACACTATGTATCGGTCCGAAATAAAAAAAGGTTCTGCTTTCTTAATGATTCCTGTCATTGTATAGCAAAGTAATTGGAATATTTTCATGTTCTGTGTTTATTTTAAAATGAGGAGAGACAAGATGACATAATCACGTGAGTTTTTGCGGTAAGAGATTCTTTTATAAGTGCAATTGTTCTAAAACGTCTGTGAAAATGGTTGGTGAAACACGAGTTGGAACTGTTTCGTTGTATCTGAAATTGGAGTCTAAATCGTTGTATTGTTGAAAAGGTAGATTTTTCCCCATAGAAATACCAGATCGGTAATGTACGAGTATAATCTTACGAGATTTGACTAAAAGTAACATGCCAGTGCATTTGTTTTATCCTAAACACCTTAACTTCGCTCATTTTGTGTAAAATCCATGTATTTTGGTCTGTTTTCGCACTGTTTACCGTTGAATCCTCTGCATTCAACTTGCATTACTTTCACACGCACGGATGTCTGAAAAAGCCGACAAGCTACGGTCATGCAGGACAGGTGTGGGCATTCCGTAAGAGTATTCATTTCATCAGAATTTGCGAATAACTATAAAAAATACACTAATCTGTTATACTCACGTGCGTTTTGTTTACGAAATCCGCCATGTTTTATTGGAGCCGGTTCGTTACGTTAGTTGGAGCATTATCGTTAAGTGGGAGCCAGTGCGTTTTGCCGATACAGTGTGAGCAGGGCTCTCTCTTGTCAGGATCATTTCCCCGACGGCTTTCATTCCTTCGTTTTTCAACGCATTCAATGCGGATTTGGCGGCTGGCATTAACAACGCGATCGCTGATTTGGCGGCCGATTTGAACATACTTCCCAGTCCTTGACCATACTGTCGCGGTACACCACGATACACAGGATGCATTTAGAAAGGTAGGGTTGACTTTTTTTCTAAAGTGCAACTTGACCATTGACTTGCCACTGACGAACTGAACCAGTTCCCCCAAATCGCTCCTTATATTGATCCCGATTGAATCAAACTTGGACTTGGGAATGGGTACGTAATGTAGGTTGACAAATTCTTGATGATGTTGGTTGACACGCCCTCCTCCTCCTCCTCCTTTTCCTCCTGTGAATGGCACGACTCTTAACAGTGGGGCTTCGATGTCTCCCACGAGGGTATATTCGGCCAGATCCGAATAAATAAACAAATGATTGCATCCGACATTGAGATCCACCCCGTACGGAAAAGGATCAGGATGTTGCGGGAAGATATCCGACGAGTCGTTGGTTTTTGCTCCTAACTTGAGAGCGAGATTCGGGTGGAAGACTCCAATTTGCGTCTCTCGACTGTTCTCATTGAATTTCACACGTTGCGTTCCTTTGGAATAGGCGATATGAAACACAAGGCCTTTTTTGTGAAACATGTCCCCCAGCGTCTGTTGAATGGCGTTATCGATTTCCTCCATCAAGTTAGCAGGTGTCGCATACATTCCGGCTTTGAAACAGAGCGATACAATGTACTCAGTAGCTTGTTTTTGGCATTTGTTGATCACTTTTGCAAACTCTTTACCTAAACTTGGATCCGTCGTGATGATATCAAAATGCGCTTCCTGTTCGGTGATGTTCACAATTTGAGAGGGAATGATGAGTTCGACGAGAGCCATTTCCCACTCCTCTTTATTGAGTTCCATAGGTTTCATCAATTTGGTACGAAACTCACTTTGCGTATTGCGAGGAAACAAAGTCATGGAACTGTCACTGAGCACGGTGATGTAAAACGAATTCATGATCCGAGTGTCTTTGGGGGTTTCACAAACTTCAAACCTGGTGTCGGTAGAATGTAACCCAGAGAGCTACTTAACAACACGAGCCACAATTCTTTGTCCGGCGACTGAAAACTCAGATGAAAAATGGCAACACCGATGATAGCATAAATCACAATAATTTGTGAAAAGAAAGTGATTCTGTTTTTCGCTGCTCTCGTGTTGTTGTTGTTGTTGTTGACGGTGATGGTGGTGTTGGTGGTGGAGCCTGTGTTCTCTTCTTGCACTTCCACACTACTGAACGTATCCGATGTCTGAGACATGTTTTTATATTAGAGAAGATTCTGGAATCCAGCTGTCAAATTTCTTTGGATAGCCTTCCCAATGCACTTTGATTTCCTTGATTGTTTTTCTGCCTTCTTTCCTGGAGCGTCGCCCGAGAACTGATTCAATTTCATAAATGTCCGAGTCTTTTATCGGCTGAATTTCAGGCAGGTAGAAAGAGCCTTCAATACGTTCTCCGGCAAGATCTTCGAGCTGTACTGTAGGTGGTGAGCTGTGACGAATGTGAATAATTTTAAAGAACTCGGTGGTCCAATTGGGTAGATACCCTTTGTCAAATGTTCGTTTAGTCTTGTTGATACGCACTAAATCTCCCACGTCGACCGAGAGTTTAGCTTTGCGTGTCTTGGATCCATACAGGTGTTGGGTAATCTCCGGCTCCTGTTGTGTCGTGACCGAAGCCGGGGTGGTCTGAATGCTTCGATGAAAACTGTGATTGTAGGCATGCACCAAATCTTGCAACACATCAATGTACCTCCGGGTCTTCTTATGCGTAAAATATTTCCACATCCGTGTTTTCAAGGTGCGTTGAAATCGTTCCACTATACTGGCTTTCGTCTCTGGATTCTCAGTGGTGAAGAAGTGAATGTCCTTTGTTTTTAAAAAGGATTGAAACTCTTTGTTTTTTAATTCAGATCCTTTATCCGTTTGCAGTGCCTGTGGTATTCGCTCTTTCAAGATGAACTTGAAAGCTTTGATTAAACTGTTTTGTTGTACAGAGGGACTACCCAGGCATATTTTGAAAACACATCAATGACACAGAGCAAATACCGATACTGATCATTGTCTTTCTTGAGTGACTGTAAATCGGCTAAATCCGCTTGCCACTGGTGATCAATGCCTCCCACCACTGTTTTTCTTCTTGCAAATTTACGACGAATTGGTTTGTGCAACGTGTAAGTTTTCTGTCGCTGTAACCAGGACTGGACTTGTTTCAGGGTGATAGATTTGTCCTGTTTTCGAGCTGCTTTGTACAAGGCACCTACCCCCGAAAAAGCAGCTGGATGTTGAACATCATAGTAAATGCGGTAGAGTCGATCCTCCCGTTTCATTTTCATCACCAAGCTTCCCAGTGTGAGGCCAAAGGTGTGGAGGTTATGGTTTTATACCGTTTCTTGACCGTTTGAGGTGGTGTCATTAGTGAGAAGTCTGGTTCATCTGCCTCCGCCTCCCAATTGTCCTCATTGGTGACGCCTGATCTCTGTATCCAGCCCCATCGCTCCTTGTTACCCACGACTTCCTGAGGAACATTGATCTCTTTGAGCCCCTGAGCAAACTTTTCCCATCCTTTGGGTTTCGAACCTTTACGATGGCGTAGTACATCATTGACCAAATCAATGACATTAGATCCTACCACGGGTGTATCTTGATATTGTAACACACCGTGACGGTCCCAGCCCATGTTGGGATGACTCTTTAGCAGATGTAGAAGTAATTTAGCTTTTCGTTGCATCGTGACGGGTACGTTAGCCATGATACGATTTTGAATCGTGGTGGGGTCTTCTTCTTATGTAGTCGGTGGTGGTGGTGCTGCTGCTGGAGCTACTGCTGTTACTGCTGCTGTTGTAAGAGTCGAACACTGAGGCTGTATGGCTTTCTTATGGGCCCTCTGAAATTTCTGTAACGTTTCCCCATACAACTGAGCTTTCTCTGACTCCGACAGGTCATCCCTCTGTAGTACAGACTGCATCTCTTTCTGTAAATCCACGGTGTGCACGACCTGGGGGCTAGGTGGGAGTCGTGGTCGTGGTGGTTCTGCTTTTCTTTGCTGTATCTCTTCTAACATTTTGTAGGGAACAATGACCATCTTCTTCATTTTTTAAAAAGGTAGGAGTCCTTGTATGACAGGTGCTAAAGCAGGAGCCAAGGCAGGAGCTAAAATGCTAAGTAAGGGTAGAACTCCTCCTTGTTGATTCAGCACCCTCTTTTTCTTTTGAATCGATACTTTTTTGTCCGCTATCAGACGGAGTTGTTGACGCTTGGGGTGTAACTGGCGTTTCTGAGCCTCTGACAGGGGCACATTGCCTTTTAAAACATTGTGACAACACTCTGCGATGCAATGGATCAGCTCCCTGGGTGCTTCTTTCAGAATCTTCTTTCGTAAGGGAGCAGAGGCTTGTCCGAGTGCCAATACCATGGTACCGTGTTTTTTAATCAACGGTTCTTTGCGTTTGGTGATCTTTGTATTTCTGCTGCTGACCATCTTGCTCTGATTCTAACGTCCAAATGGAGCCCATGACGATGTGTACCACTGTTTTAAACAATACAGCTTTTGGAGATCGCACTGATTGATTTGGCATTCATATTGTCCTAAAAACCATGGATGAGAGGTGAAAATCGAGCCATATCCAAGGGGGTTCTCATAGGTGTCCTAATGGGTGTTCCTAAGGGTGTTCTCATGGGGGTTCTCATCGTTGGAGAGGATAAAGGGGTCGGCGAGAGTCTCTGTATTTGTTTCTTTCGACGTCGGGTTACAAATCGATCATCTATCTTTTTCGACTTTTTCTGTTTTTTCTGAGATGGTCTTTTCTTCGGAGAGGCTTTTCTCTTTGGAGAAGCTCTTTTCTTCTTCTGAATTTTCTTCCCAAAGTTTCTCACGGTTTTTTGTCCATCCCAGCGCAATAAACTTCGAATCATGACCCCACCTAGAAAGCCACTACCCCCTGGTTTCAAAATGAGTTGACGTTTAGTATTGGCATCCACCTGATTATCGGCTAACTGTGTGATAGCCTCCCGATGTTTTTCCATAAAGTTCATCGTTTGTTTTGGCAAGTGAATCTTCTTTTGCATAATCACTCTGGCTGCCAGGGTAAACCATCGGATCATTTCTTCTAAGCCAGCTTTCAGTAATTGTTGTCGAGCTGCAGGATCATGCTGCAGACTGAGCGCTTCCAATTTTTCAATGACAGCTCTTGGTGTGTACATCATGGCAAGTCAGATACGAATGACCCATGGAATGTCAGTCCACCCCTTTTTATCCTGTGTACACCACAGGTCCATGTTCCTCCCCTGTCCTCCAATGATGAAAGAGGTCAGTGCGTAGCCGATACGAGTCTGGTGTTTTAGGATGAAAATCAATCAGTAAATATCCATGAGGTCTCGAAATAGCATCTTGGTAGGCCACCAGTAAATGGGGTACCTGAATCTGACGCTCTAACGTTTTGATCTGACCTTTGTCTCTGGTGTTTTGAAACAAAATCATATAATGGGCATTCAAACTCAGAGTACGACTGGCTTTCGATTGTTGAAACATGTTTTGTGTGATATAAATCACACTTGCATTCCGATGATGTCCTTTTCGTGTGAACCACAGCTTGATTTTTTCTTCATCCTTATCGCCTAGCATATCGTCAAAGACAATCAAATGAGGCACCGAAACATCACTCACCAGGTCTTCTTCGTCATCAGGAATGCCTTCGATAAATTTGATTAAAGGTGAACTTTCTTGCAGCAGAGCGTACGCGGATTGCCATTCTTTGTAACACCAGACCACTTGCTCAGGAATGATATCAAATAGATCTTCCTTGTAGTCCAGTAACCCCTTGACAAATTGGGTTTTACCCGACCCACTAGGGCCTGAAATAAAAATATTACAAGGGTGTTGAAACAGTAATGCGCTCTCCATGAGGGACAAAAGTATAATGACAATCCAATGGCTTTGGATCGCATTTTTATTTTCATGTGTCACATGAAAAAAGAAGTAAACCTAAGTAACATCTTTAAAAACATCTTTGTAACATCTTTGTATCATGTGTAACAGTGTAACAGTGTAACATCATCACATTGTTTTGTTTTTTAAAGTCTGTATCCTTGTCAAAAATGCAATCACTGCCGAGTTATCCACGACTACATTGATTCACTCTTTCTCCGTCCAAGGTAAAATATATCGATGCACATACATGTCACAGACTTGAATATAGCGAAAGGCTTCCTGAAAGTCTGTCCGCATTTTTTCAGTTCTCAACAGCCACGAAATATAATCCACGCTGTGACGGTGTTGCCCCGGAATTTGATCACACCAGAGGCAAGGCTCACACACTGGCTTTCGTATGCAGGCTTCACAGGCTCGTTGGGCTACACAAAAATTCGGAATGTGTTCACCCGTATCAAACCGGCATTCAAAATCGTAGAAAATGAACGGCACCATGGGTGATGAATTGTTTCCTTTCTCTGGCGACTGGTAGGTAGGAATGTAGCAATCGTGGTCAGGCATTACAATCTTTTGACAAAATTTACATTTCTTCGTGCCGGCACACAGATGAGGCTTGTTACTCACGACCTTCTGGCAACAATGGGGACACTTGTACACGGATTGACAGATGGTCTTCTTGGCTTTTCCTTGAAGTGTCCTATGGTTTTGATAGCAGGTAGGGCTTTGGAACCATCGTCTACAGGTATCGCAGAAAATCCCAACCTGTTCGCAGATCTGTGATGCATAGCACATGCATATGTTTGAACAACGTTGGTTTTCCTTGTTGTTATAAACCACATTGCAGTATTCATAATTTACAAACATAGAGAAAGACTGATATTAGGGGCTTAATTGCATCAAGGGTTGTAAACGCCATTTAGAACTAAACGAGTGACGTCAGCACATCACATTTTCCGAAAACAAGACAAAATCTGTTTCGGGAAAATGAATCATTTGTTTACATGTTCTTGTTGATAATTAATCATTCAATAAAATTATTCAATAATATCAAGTTCCATAGGGTACGGTACCATAGTGTCCAAATCGGTACCATATCACACATGCAAATCCCCAATAGGGTACCAGACTGTCCATAGAGACATAGATATAGACATAGACGGTACTATAGAGGCCCTTCTCGGTACTATACCACATGCAAATTTAAATGCCATACTGCGACATATCGGTGCATAGGGTGCCCTAGGGTGTCATACTGCCAAAATCAGACCCCTATAGGGTTCTCATAGGATTCTCCATACTGCCCCATAAATTCCCCATAAAAATTCCCCATACTGCCCTGTGTATCCCCATATTCCCATAGAAGGACCTATACGAACCATAAAACCCTTTTTACTACACATAAAAATCCCCCATACTGCCACTATTTCCCTATAAAAATCCCCCATACTGCCACTATTTCCCCCATAAAAATCCCCCATACTGCCACGTTAATCCCCCATACTGCCACGATAATCCCCCATACTGCCCTATTTCCCCCATACTGCCAACCTATACTACTAATGTGTATAAATTTACTTTCACAAAATTCGACCCTGTTACTAGTACTTGTTTGGCAAAACGACGCCAATTTCCACTTAAACTTGCATATTCTATGACTATACACAAAGCTCAGGGTATGGGATTACATGCAGTGGCGGTCGACTGTAAAAATGCCACTAATCCTAGCCAAGTCGGAGTCGCTGTTGGTAGGGCGTTCTCCGTAGATGGACTCCGGGTTATAAACTACAAACCATCTCTTTGCAGGCAACACCCAGAACAAGTAAACTCATTCTACAAGACTTTTGATTGTTCTGTTGCATTTTTGGATGACTTGTCATGTTGCCATAAAAGCACATGTGCACCTATAATTGCTATAGAAGATAACGAAACTATCATTTCAGATTCGGACAACGAATATTTTGAGAGTATTTTAAAACATGTTGACAACATTGACAGTGGAGGTGAGTACATAATAAATTCTGACCATACATATTCATCTGGACCAAATGATTTGACTCAGTCTGACAATAACTCTTCAGACACTTCTACTGGTCATACTTATTCAGCAGCACAAACTGGAGACAGAATTGTTACAGATTTGTTCAGAGTTACTTTAAATACTTTTATTGACACACCACAAGAGTCTACTGCAAAGGTAGCCTTTGACGACATAATGAATAACAAAGGTCCCATTGTGACATGGTATTTAACACAGAATGAGAAGGTAATAAGTATGTTCCAAGAATGTTGTAATGCAGATCCAGGATGTTTGCGAGAGAAACACTTTACTTCATTCTATACACAATTTAATAGATATATTTTTTCTGAAGAATATAGAAATCAGTGTAAAATTTTTTGACTCTATTCCATTTTCCAGTCAGATACTTAATTCTGTAATGTTTGTTATTCAAGCAAAGGTTTTAGAGGAAAATGCATCTAACATTGAACGACAATATCATGCGCAAAGTATCTTTCCTGCGTCAGATTGTTATGAGTCCTCTGCTGGACATGGTAAAGTGAGATATGTAGGTGCATACTGTATTGCAAAGTGCAGACATAATCTGTGTTCCACAATGAAAAATCATTTTCTAAAAAAGTAAATTACACAAATTATGACATATACAACCTTAATGGAACAAAACAAGCACTTGTTTAAGTATGTGTTAGGGTTACTTTTATCAAACACATCACTTTTAGAAATGTTTATGCAAAATGTACCATTTCCAATGAAATACAAGCTGAAAGTATGGAGAGTCATGCTGAATCTGTCGAGGTATCTCTTGGGTATGTTTGTGAATATTTGGCAAATACTACCTCACACTGCCTGAAACTATTTGAAAAAATGGTTAAACATCTGGTATCACAGACGTTGCATTGGGTTGGATGATACTGATGAATGGAACTACTTTTCAAATTATGATGCCATTTACATATGTCCAAAGTGTCAGTAGTCAAAAAGGAAGGTAACTAACAACTACTAATTACTAATACTATCTTCTACTACTATCTACCACTACTACTACCACTACTACTACCACTATTACTACTACCAGTACTACTACTACCTCTACTACAACTGCCACTACTACTACTACTACTAGTAACCACTACCACTACACTTCTACAACTACAACTATTTCCACCACCAACTGCCACCAACACCCACCATCACCAACACTACTAATCACTACTATCACTACCACTACTAATACCACTACAATCACTATTACCACTACTACTACCTCTACTATCACCACTATTGCACCTACCACTACTATCACTCCTACTACTACTATCACTACCCATCAACATCACTACCAACATCACTACCACCACCAGTTCTATTGCTACTGCTATTTCTAACTACTTCTCCTATTACTACCACTACTAACTTACTTACTACCACTAATTACTTATACTACTAATACTATGACAACTATTACTACTACTATTTATACTAATAGTATATAAAATAAACATGAAGAAAATAGGTACAATGAAACACTTGCAACAGTAACATCAATACTGGACTTACCTTGATTCTGACTCAGTGTAGCAAGTACCTTTCTCTTGGGGTTATGGAACATTGCGCCATGGTTTGTGTCTGCTGCATTTGATTTCTTGGAAACAGAACTTTCACCTAGTATGATTGAATTCATCGTCCTACAGTATGTCAGATAATCTGGATT
Organism: Saxidomus purpurata; assembly: GCA_022818135.1. Classification (NCBI taxonomy): domain Eukaryota; kingdom Metazoa; phylum Mollusca; class Bivalvia; order Venerida; family Veneridae; genus Saxidomus; species Saxidomus purpurata. The sequence goes on from JAFMSR010000003.1 coordinate 55,894,402, forward strand.
TGAATTGGATCCATTGTGTATTCCCCTCTGCTGTGAAAAAATGTTTTCTATAGCATCACTGTTTATTCTGGCTGGTATTATTGATCCATTAGACCGCTTGAATTTTTCACAACACATGCTATCAAACCCTTTAATGCAAGAAACTATATCCTCTCTTGTCTGCATAGATAATAAACATTTCTCTTTATTATCACAGTTTGACTTAAGAATTGATTTCTCCCATTTTTGAAACCATAAAAGTACATTTAAGTCTAGAGTCTTCACATGTTTTCATTGGCCTTTTATCTCTGAATATTTGAACAAGTACTGAAGTATTTTTCAATAATTCTATGCTGCTGTTGAGTTCATTACCTTTTTCACCCAATGACTTTTGGTATAACTGCATTAAATGTAACATGTCTTTATTTAGAACATTTTCAGTTAATCTGTTCCTCATTTTCAGCTTGGAGTTGACGTGGAAGTGTTCCTCAGTTAATTGATGATAAACTTTCAGACAGTTAGAAGAAACATCCAATGATATGATTTGAGCCAATGATCTCAAATTATTAATTTATTATCAAAGAAGAGGAGCTTCTTATTATACTGTAAGTGTCCACTTTTTAGGATGTTATTCCTAATCTTTTTAATTACATGGGAATAGTCCATTATTATGCTTATGTTAGGTAAAGAAGGGTCAAATATATTTTAAAATGACAAAGTTTCCATTGTATTTGATCTATTTTGGTCTTCAGGCAGTAACATTTTCATGAAACTTCTATTTGACTGAGCACCATCAGTACTGATGTAGGTTACCTTGAAACCAAAAAGACTCAACATTTGTACTAATCTCCAGAATAAAAGATAAAGTTCTGATGAGCTGGCCTGCACTGTAGGAACATGTAACACTGGAAATCTGAAACCAGTATTACCAATAAAGAGAAATTGTAACACATGAGTGGCAAGTTTCAAATCATGCTTACCACTGAGTATGTCCACGTATGTGGATTCCACACAACAGTCTGTGAAACCTATTAACTGGTATTCTTGTCCTATCTTTTTAAATTGTAAATCAGCTTGTATTGACATTTCATCAATTAACAAGCCCCCTTCATAACCCTCATCAGGTAAATTTAGCCTAGAAGCTTCACTTTTCATCCATTCAAACACATCTTTATTTATCCCAGACTTTTGATCTACCTTGTTTTTGTATCTTCTGATATGTGATGAGGATGGCAGAATAAGATATCCACTTTTAGCAAGAAATTCATAATTTTTAGGTGACCTGCAATACAGGGATAAGCAAAGCCTTATAACTTCTGGACGGCTGAAGCTGATTATTTGTGCCAAATAAAATGAAATTCTTTTAAAAGTTTTTCCATTTGGTTGCTCTGCTTGTATCAGAATCATTTTAGCAGTTTTAGTATGTTAGATATGTTTTCATGTCTCATTGATCTAAAAATGTTGGGGACATACTTATATTTGTATCATATTTATGACAGGCTTATGTTTGTATTATATGTGCATTAATTCTTAAAGGATAATAACCATATAGGTCTTACATAATAAACATACTTTTAACATATACACAACACCTTAATTAACAATTATTTCAATTTTGTAATTTTACCACGTATTCAAGTCCATCATTAGGCATGTAACAAAGATTTGCAACTTCTTATGGTTCGCTACTATTTTGAAAATTGGCGCCGAAGACAGTAAACATTACTGGTACCCAGTTCATAAACGGTTTAATACTGCGCACGCGAGTACCAGTTACGGAAAGGTTACGGGAGCGGTTCTTTATCAGTGCATGCCGTCACTTCCGTTGCGCTGAGCTACCTTTGTGTTTTTAGTGTGTAAGTGAGAATGTGCGGGAAAGAAAAAAAAATATATTGATTTGAAACCAAGTGCCTATGATTAATATGTTGTTACCCCCCAACTACTGTTACTTATGAGTGTAGAGTTAATATTTCTTAGTAACACATTTAATAAGAAACTCAAGGATTACTTTAGTTTTCCTCGATGATGCATTTCCACATAGTTAACACTGTTGTCGTCTGTCGTCAAGGTCGCAGGGACCTGTTATTAGAAAGTCGTGGCCTCGCTTCATCTTCTAAACCTCTTACTGCATTATGGTAAAACAGAAATTATTACTATGCAATCTAGCTACATATCTCTTTCATATAGATCTACTCATAAATCGCACCAGTCGTCTTTTTTTAAAGATAGTTCATGTTCAAGGTTAGAAATAACCAGACTGTGAAAGGCAGATTATATACGGCAGTGTGTCAAAACACACTTAATATAACTAGTAACTTACACATATATAAGCAAGCAGGTCAGCGCATCAAAACAAGGATACACTTTTAAGCACCTTATTACATAGAAAATAAAAAAAACTGAAATAATTATAAGACGTATTCATAATTATGAAGCACTGGAAGGCCCTTTTGACTTATGACCTGTGGTTTACTATAACCTAGGTTTTACTAAAATGTGCCTACGTCCACAAAATCTACATTTTAATGGATCTGTAGTCAGGGTCATCAATGAATTCTGTTCATTGATTTAAAAATGCATAATTCAGACAATTCACATGATTCACGACTGCCATGAATTGTAAAACTTGACACAACAACAGATCACAATGAAGGTCTTTGAAAGGAATATCAGCAGTGTTAGAAACGACGGGCGAGAACGACGTGCTTGCGAAATGCTACTTGGAACGAGTTGATTTGGCGGGAACAACGAGCTTGCGAAATACTACATGGAACTACATGTATTTGATTTGTCGGGAACAACGTGCTTCAAAAAAGTTCAATACACTTTTTATTATAAATGTATACTTTCATATTGAATATCAATAAAATGACATTCTGTTACCAAACAATAATAAATAAATCACGATATTTGTCAGATAACAGTTGTACTATTTTACCGTGTACAACTTTGCGTAGGATCTGCTCATAAATTGACAGTTGTTTATACGCTGACGTCATTTATTAAGAGAAACTGTGACATCATTGATATTGGAAGAAATTCAGTTGCTATGGTAGCATATTTCTGCTGTAAGATAATTACCTTCTTAAGTTCGTGTTAATTATCTTGCTAACCACTTAATATTTGCCGATTATATTGGGTTATCCAGTTACATAACTCAACTCAAGAACAATGTAGATTAATGCGCTATAGGCGTTCATTCCATACATATTTACAGAACAATATGTATACAGGTATGTGGTAGAAAGTTATTATATGTAACAGCCCATTTCAATATTAACATAGATACTGTAAATCACTTTATTATCGCGTAATCTTTATTTCGCGAAAATCACGGCAAAGGTTTATAATACATTTGTATTATATTCGCGGTAACCAAGCCCGGAAAGTCCCACCATGGTAACATGGGCGACGTTATCAATGACGTCATACTTTCCTTGGAATTCCAAAATATGGCAGACAAGTCGTAAATAATCAAACTCTACTAGGAACTGGAGAAAAATCCAACTTTGGTTTGAAGAATTACCAAAAACTGTACCCAGACACTCAAAATCCCCTTGGTCCAAGAATGGCATAGATCTACGTAGGAGTCATAATCAATCCCCTCAATGGATTTTACATTGTAATTTCAATCATTTTATTTTTTTCAATCATTTGCTATAGTAAAGTAAAACTAGAGACAAATAAAACATTAAGTAAAATATTTTCATTCAATATTATACGTTTCCACTTGTTACCCATTGGGGGGATTATGACTACTATGCCATTTTTGGACCAAGGGGATTTGGACCAAGGGGATTTTGAAGTACACTCTCTTAACAGCAAGTAGGAAGATCAGTTTTTTGTACATAATCTTAGTGCTTGAACTTTAACCTAGGCTTATTACTTGTATCAGGTAAAATTACATTAAAAGAAATTAAAGTGACGACTTGATTTGATTATTTCAGGAAGGAGAATCATTGATTTCAGATTTCTTAAAAAAAGCTAGAGAAATTCCAGTTGATACTGTCAGTGACGAAGAAGCTACAAAACGTATTAAATCTCTTAAGTCTGATCTGAAAGCGAAAAACAATTCATACATAGAGGATATTCTGGCTCGCAAGAGTTGAAGGGACCTCAAGTAGTCAGACAGAAAATACAAGGGAATTAAATGTTGGATACTTATCAAAATGAAACAGTAAATACCTCTGTTTAGAAATTGAAGAGAGCAATTATTAGTCGACAACATGTTTTAATTCTTTGTGCATAGGCCGGAAGTCAATCTCACTCAAATGGTTATGAGTTTTTGGTCCAACTTATATTTTGACTGTACCCAAAACCAAAACTTAAGTTGCCAGTTCTACATCTTCAAGAGAAAGTCTTGTATATGTACTTAGCTTGACTGTATGTACCTAGCTTGACTATATGTACCTAGCTTGACTATTCTTTGGTTAAAGTTTTGCATGCTAGATACTATCGTGCACATACTTCAGTAACCGCTAAGTTATTTGAAACTTACCAATAGTGTTCAGGGGTATCAAACAAGTAAGTAAAATAACTCCTGACTGACTTTGCTACAAAGTATGGCTTTTGTTACTTTGGTTAAAGTTTTGCGTACAAGGTACTACAATGCATATACTTCAGTAGCCTCTTATGGAAGATATTTTAAACTTGGCAATAGTGTTCAGGGACATCAAACAATTGAGTTACCATAGATAAATGCAAGCTGAATTTAGTTAGTTTTATGTGCAACTATTATCAGTCATATTTTTACGTAACCATTGCTGAAATTGATCTCCAACATTTTAAAATGTTTAGGAGTCTAATAATCAAGTTAGAAAACTCTTGGCTAAATTAATTACAAATTACAAATTATGGCCCGTTTTGAACATAGAAACTTTGGTGTATTGGCAACTCAACATAGAGGCTACAGTTTTAATCAAATAAGAGTTAATGTTATCCCTGTGGCTCCATTTCTACCAGAAGTGCAACTGCTGAAAGCATTTCTTCAAAACCATTGCAAATGTCAAACAATACTGACGTAACCTTTCAATCCCATATTTCCTTTCAATATAGATTGAATAAACTCTTAAACTTCTCTGCTACAAAAAGATGTCCACGCCAGACAAACGTGGAAATAAACTGCAACACATGTACTTTTCAATCAGCTGACCAGACTGAAAGATCACGGTATTATTTTCGGTAGTAGATCTAGTATGAAAATCAGTGAACATACTTGGTCAAAAAATAGGATAGCTAATATGAACCTAGGATTTATTTGCAAAACCTTCACATACATGGACAAGGTCATGTTCTTCCAGTTATACACGGACTTAGTGAGACCTCACTTGGAATATTGTTCAGTATTCTGGTCACCATAATTGGAAAATTGAGAATGCTCAGCATAGAGCCACTATAATTGTTGGAAAACCTGAGCCACTTCATACCAAACTTGGATTACATTCCCTTGAGTACCGTAGAGAAAGAGCAGACATGGTGCATGTAACAAAATCATCAATAAGTGGTGGATCCTTGGAATAAGCTCGCTGACTGTGTAGTGAAAACACCCATCCTAAGTGATTTTATGCAAGACGTACTAAACATTGGGGGGCCTGTAATAAGTTTCTGCCGAACTGCTATAAGTTTTAACCAGATTTTAAATAGGAAGTGATTCAGAACTGAGGTGGGTATTCAGTGTGCAGTGTAATGTAATGACATGATGACATAAGCAAAGGCATATACGAAAAATGGGAAAACGATCTCGAAAAAGACCAAAGAAACCTTTGGTTTATTGTGCTATTACAACACAATAAAGGTCAAACACAGTGTGAACAGAATTGACAGATTTCCTGCTTCAAGAAATGAGCAAACAGGGAAAGGGAAATCACTCATGTAAGTGACATGAAAGACCAAAAATGGTCTCCTTTGCAACAAACAACGATTGCTTCCCTTGAATTATAAGGTAAAATGATATATAAACACTGACCCCGCCCGGGGGTCACTTGATTTTACAAAGGCTTATAGAAAACGTTTTTTAAAACTTCTTGTCCATAACCACTAGTCCCAGGGCTTAGATATATTAGATTCTAACATGACTCACGATTTTGTCTCTATATACAAAGAGTAGAAAAATTATGTTATATTAAACCATAAACAACGCGGGAACCGATATGCTGTAAACATGACGTCATATTGCGCCGCATGACGTTAAATGAGCGTTCGCGTAGAAAATAAAGCTTTCATGTGGCAGAAAAAGTGTCACAGCCAGGGCCAATACACGCCACAAATTTACTATAGGTTTGTATAGGAGCGCTGTCATTAACTCGCGATAACATTTTAACTAATAAAGTTATTTTAAAATCACAAACGGGATGATAAAATATAACATTTCCCCTTTTTAATGAATATTTATTTATTTTTCTGAGACTTTATTTGTTTGGTCTTTTTTTAACTTAAAACTCTACCCGTCGTTTTACTATATAATATATAGTAAAACGCCCAAAATGTCACAATTTTAAGTGAAAATTTTTGCAGCTTATCTTCCATTTGTTCAAAAACTATAACACTTATTTTAGAATCACAAACGGGATTGAATAAAACAATCATTCTCCATTTAAGTGATATATTTTATATACAAATAAAGAAAGAAGAGAATGGTCTTTTTTTAAGGTTTTGTTTAACAGGTATATAATTTCATTTTTACGATCGGAGCTCGGTTGCTTCCGTAATGCTGGCCGAACACTTCCGAATGATTGATCTAACTGCTTCAGGCCATCGATAAGTTTTATGGCCGGACATTACGTAACATTTACCATGATCTTTAAAACGTTGTATATTGGGTTTTGTTTTACATTAAAATGCAAACTGGGTTAGAATCTTCAGTTTTTTGTTCATAAAAAGGCAAAACCTTTCATTGAAACCGGATATACATGATATCGTCTTTATAGCGAGGATCCATGAAATTTTCAGTATAATTATCAATAATATTATTTAGCTTTTGATGTTAATTTGCAACAAATAAAAGATTCACTATGCATGCATTTTTATTTCGAAACACTTGCACGGGTACTTTATATTTTGTTTTACATTTCTCTTTGTCTGGAGTGAAAGGCACGAATTCGCTCCGCTGAAATTGGTTTCATAGGTGTCAACATACAGTTTCTTCCAGACCAAAGCTAGTTTTCATCATACACAGGTCAAAACCAGGTAGTCTTATTACTCGTATCTTTTGTCTTTCATTTCTTCCCGAAGAAATAAGCTGATTATTACATTAACAAAAAGGGAGGAAAAAAGAAACACGTAAGGTTTGATCTGTGTGCAGAGTATTAAATGACAAAATCTGTAAAATGTAACAGGTATTATTCTACTGCAGAAATGGAAAAGTTTTTTTCCTACAATAAATCCTTATTTCTTCTAAAATGTTAATTATATTTTCAAGCCATGTGATGAAAAATCACATACTTTTTAAGGCATTCAACATCAAGCGTTTACTAGAGTATGTAAAATCTATTTGATATTCTGAAAGGAAACTGTTCTATTTCTCAAATTAAAAAAGCCTACCGAAATCAAATGTCAGTCTTTATCAGATCAGGAATAACACTGATTAGGAATTTAAGATCGCAAAATAAAACAAGTTGACGTACTATTTACCGGGGACATGTAGGTCCATCTATTTACGTTTCTAAAGCACACCATACTTTTGCAACAGACTTGCCGTGTGCGTCTGTACTTGAAAATAACAGGTCTACAATTTTAAACAATTCTCACGAGCAAACGTTACGCACGTGTAAAGGGATTAGCCGATTATGAAAAATCAAGTGCACACTAGATTCATTCTCATTATTATGTCAAAATTCACGAATTTTGTAGCTTTTGGATTATTCTGTGACTATTTTTATGACTGATGATGTGACTGTAATGAAATAGTGCTCACTAATTAAAACATTACTATTATTATTATTATTATTAATTGCAAGTAATGTGAATGATAATGCTGAATTTTCTTTATCTTCTGGTAGAAATGATAAAAATTAAAACATAAGATTTTCACAAAAGTTACGCGTCAAGTTCAATATCTCCCTTAGGCAATATTCCAGTACAATCGATAATCAATGATTTATGACCCTGACCGTTATTTACGGATTCTACCGAACCGTAGTTGTTTCCGTAAACTCCTAATCCCCAAAACTTATCGATTGCCTGCTGATATACGCTTGACACTTTTTCTGCCGTATGGCATTTATTCACCTTTTGTAATATCTGGTCATGTTAGAATCGAAATAACACCCTTTTCATCGTTGTTATCGTCTAATAAACAATAATTTGTCGTACTGATGCGCAGTTATAAACCACTCAGGCCTTCGGCCTTCGTGGCTAATTACTGCGTATCAGTACTCCAAATCATTGTTTATTAAACGACTAACACCGCTGGAACGGATGTTATTTCCTAAATATATCATTATGTAGTGGACCTCTATGAAGATTGTTCAAATCAGAATTCACAGCTAATATTGACCTATATGCTCTTGATGACCTGTTTTATAGACAATGGTAGCCAGGTGAGCGATATAGGGCCACCTTAATCCTCTTGTTATAACTTAATATAGAAGTAAGCTATTGTAACCCAAAATTGATACATAGGTTTTATAGAGATATCACAGGTCCTAGCTCTTCAAACAGAGAATATTCGTTACCTCCTAGGGATACACACTCCAACTACAGTAACACTCCATAGATTATACAGTTTATTCTGCACTTAGATATTTGAAGTAAAAAAGACAACAGTCGGTTTGATACTGGCACAACAGTTTCATAATTTGATTATCTGTACCTAGACTCAAAGGATATTGCGTTGTTGTCCAGAATAGTGTGTCTATAAGGCAATCATTATTAAATGAGACACACGCATCGAAGTACTTAAAGACTTAAGGAATAATATCAGTATGGTATTAAATAGTTATATATAGGTGTCTAGTAGAAGTCGTGTATTTTGACACAGTTGTTTTAAGACAGCTCAGTAAAAAGAAAGTATCTGAATATATGGCATTCACTACTGTGAGACACATGTCCACTACCGTATTACAAACTTCAGCATTACAAACGTCAGCATTTTGCTGTTGAACACCTCTTCTTAATGTCTACTTCTGTTTTCAGCACAATTCAAGCACTTTGATGAAACTGACAGGTATTTCGTCTTGTGAAGCCCATTGCGTTTAGAGTACATCGCTCTTTAAAAACATTCAACCAGTTGTAAAGATATATTTGACAATATAAAATATGATCTAAAAACTTTGTTGGCTTCGTAGCTACAGGAATATCACAGTCTTTGAAGTTATCTTACACATAAGAATAACCAGCTATATACACTCATACACTGAAAACACAAAGTGTTTGAAAATACGTTGTTTTGGACCACCGTTGTGTCGGTAATTAGATTCATTAAATTATTTACATACACTTTAAGTATTATTTACAAAGCTCCATGCAGAAGACCTGTGCACGCTTCCAACATGTACATTCGTTGTACAAGTGTATTAGAATTTTGTGATGTCGCCCTTGTCTTGTATCTGTACCTCCCCGAATGCTGCACTGTCAATACCAGAAGCCTCTGTGACGTCCTGTCCCATGGCGCCATCTGGAAGGATATTGTAACTTTCTTATAATATCACGGTACTTATTGCATAGATAGTGACCAAATCAATTGGTTTTCTCGACGTGATTAAGTAGAGAGGCATGGATATTTCAAAATGAAATTGAAAACCAAACGAAAACAATTACTTACTAGTTCGTTGTTTCATTTTTCTGTCACTGAGTAATGATTTTGAAAATTGGTGTTAGAATAAATACATTACCTGTTGTAACCTCGATATTTGTTGTTGAAACATTGGTTACGTCATTAAAGGCTGTGTTGCTAACGGTGGTTGCTGGAGCGTCCGTAATTTGTGTTGATTCTGACGGAGGGGGTCGCCGACGTCGGTAATGTCTCTGTCGTGGTCTATCTTCATTAGCGCTTTTCGGTGTCTTCTTTGATTTTTTATCATCCTATATTTTTTTTAATAGATAGATAGATGATGTGCCAGTTTAAACACGTATCAGTAGGATCTATTTGATCCCTGGTATGAACAAACGCCTAATAGACATTTTATGTACATACATATATATGTAGTATGAATCAAGTTTGTAAGAGGTAAGTCTTCTACACAAGCTAGACATGGACAGTCAGAAACTCTACATACATTGTAAATAAAGACCGCGGAATTACCTTTCCTATGTTATGGAACGTAAATCCACAATAAAGCAGATGTGAGAGAAGAAATAACCAAGCAACGAGAGCGACACCGGCGGTTGCTATGACAAGTATTGATGCTCGGCGACCTTTGACACACCCTTCGTCCAGATACTCTTGCTTGAATTGGTCATCGTCTCTAGAAACACCAGTAAATACATTTTAATATAGGAAACCGCAATCGGAAGCTAGCAATCACTTAAGGTCGTAAATATAAATGGCGACTGTGTTGCGATAGCATACGATGACTTCTAATGAAGTCTATCTTATTCAGAGGATAAAACAATCTTTACTGGCTTTTATGTACATTTCATGCGGTGTTGGTGTTGATCTGCTGCCTACTTTAGGTAAGGTAAATAAGATAAATTAAAAGAGAACATTGTCTCTGTAGAGTTTTTTTCTTGACTGAAGCGATAAAAGTCATGTTATAATTAAAACTAAGGTCCGTATGGTGGCATATTTCTGCCACCACATAACCACTTAATTATCACGTTATATTAACTAGTTATCACGTTATACTAACTAGTTAGTCACTTATTTATCATGATAAATATCTGATTAACGCGTTAATTTTTATGTTAACAGATACTTATGTCAACACAAAAAGTGTATGTTACTGCCCACTACTGCCAACGATACCTACATAATGATTTTTGATAGCTATTAAGTGGTTAACGTGTTATGTAACTAGTTATGAGATATATCGTGATAATTATGTGTTAACTAGTTAATCAGATAAGTATCGTGATAATTATGTGGTTAACTGGTTATGTAACTAGTTATGTCACGATAAATATCGTGATAATTATGTCGTTAACTAGTTATATAACTAGTTAGTCAGATAATTATCGTGTTAATTATGTAATTAACTAGTTACATAACTAGTTAAACATAATTATACGATATTATTACCTAGTTAGTGAGATAAGTATCGTGATAATTATGTCGTTAACTAGTTATGTAACTAGTTAATCAGATAGTTAACACGATACTTATCTGACTAACTAGTTACATAACTAGTTAACCACATAATTATTACGATACTTATCTATCTAACTACTTACATAACTAGTTAACCACATAATTATCACGATACTTATCAGACTAACTAGTTACATAACTAGTTAACGACATAATTATCACGATACTTATCTGACTAACTATTTAACGACATAATTACCACGATACTTATCTTACTAACTAGTTAACGATATAATTATCACGATACTTATCAGTCTAGCTAGTTACATAACTAGTTAACGACATAATTATCGTGTTAATTATGTGATTAACTAGTTACATAACTTAAAATACATAGATCAGTTTTAATACAACTCTGGTCATTCTTACTAAAAATACCAGTGAGTGTTTGTTAAACATTCTTTTCTTTTATATTTTGCGATTGGTACAGATGACCTAAAATGTATCGTGGTGAGTAAAGACATGAAGAACTTGTTATCTTCTAGATCTGTCATTTAATAATAATAATTAGTCTCGATGTTTACCTGACGTATTTGCAATCCCACGGCCACGTGTCGTACTTCAACACTCCATTTACCACGAATACCCGATACAAGATGATTGCGCAAGCGCCAATGGTATGTAAGAAACTACCAGCAACAAGCGCTAGAACACCAATAATAAAATGCAAGACAATCTGAAAGGGGCAACGATAAGTATTTTAAACATGACCACACCCTTAACAAATAAAAGAGAACCTATAAACGTATCACGGCATTAAGTTTTAATCGACATTGTATGTTACCATGACAAAATATGAAATGATAGGCTCAGGTCAAATCGAGGATAAGACTATCAACGACATTGGGGGTCGTGCGACAGAGGCTGTCGTGACTCACTCGTGGTCAGTATCAAGAAAAACCTGTCAACTAGTGGTACGATTATTGAAAGACAAGTCGCACAGAAAAGTAAATTTTTCTCGTAAACTCGCACAAACGAGAATTAAACACGTGCGTACGAGAAATAAAACGCGTTAATACGAGAATAAAACGCGTACGTACGAGAATTAAATGCCTGTGTGAGAATAAACGTGTATTATGGTATGTACCATAAACGAGAATCAAACGTGTACGTCCGTGCAAAAATCACATAAATGGAAGACTATGAACCTTTTGTGAATCTATATTTTGCAATTCTATCGCAGAAAAATTATTCGGATATACTAAATGCGCTTGATTTGATGAAGGAATTACATTCAAATAGGAAGTGACACTCGCATTAAGTGTATTTAACTAGATTCAGCATCCCCAGCTTTCTGTATACATGTCTTTAGCGGCTATCAAAGGGACTGAATGAAAGTGGCTGCTATAGACAGGTCACCACTATATCAAGGTTTCCAAATTCAGAGATGATATTAGGTAAACTATCTAAAATAAGACTTCTAGTATTTAATCACAAAATCTTTTAATATATCAATATCAATCTTTCAAAACGGTAAAACATGTCACATTAACAATACAACAAGCAAGTGTTAAAAAAGAATCTACGTTTCAACGATTGTTTAAATATAAAAAAATATGTACAGCTTCTAAATGATTACAAGAACACTTCAATCTGTCAAACTTAGGTCATAAAATCTGGTGGTAAGCAAATTATATAGAGCATATAATTAGAGTGTTTTATTCATACAAACCAGTTACCTGTTCTTTCAAAACTTTTTACATGAAAGTATCATACATGTATAACGCCTTCAAATAACTTAATCCTTACAGTTTATACAATGATTGAGATTGCGTGTCATTTTGTTGAAAATGGTATAATTAGGTAATTCACACTGTGTGATAATGGCCATTATAGCGCAACTTTACCTCATTTTAGTTGGCCGCTTGCCGCGATAGGCCACGCTATATACAGGGTCATTATATAGCGATGTTTGTCCATCGGACTTGAGGGTCGTCGTTATAGACAGGGTCACGCTAATGCCGGTTAGACTGTATAGTAACTCTGATAAGAACCGGGTTATGTTTGGTAAATGAAAATAATAGAAAGAGCTTTAATGATATGAAGGTAAAGAACACATGTCAACTTCTTCAAGTGTTTGAGAACATAATATATCTATCCTTGTAAAAATATGTGACTGAAATTTTAGGAGCATGAACTATAAGTACATGTACATGTAGTTGTATACCAGTAATTTGATTTGACAAATACAAAATGTAGTAATATAATCGTCGTAATTTGTATGGTATCAACGTAATAGTAGACTTCAATGCTGAAGTGTCCACACTCTTCTTATGTGGTCTGGATGCATGTGCAAGTATAGGTTTTATTTTTGTACGTATGCTTTTATTCTCGTCCGTGCGTATTTTGCGCTCGTACAAGTTAACGCGCGTACTCGTTTATTCTCGTGCGATCGCGTACAATTCTCACACGTAGGTGTTTTATTCATGTATATACTCGTTTTATATTTGTACGTTTGCGTATAATTCTCGTATATACGCTTTTATTGTCGTATGTTCGCGTTATAGTCTCGTACGATAACGCCTATTTCTCGTACGAACGTGATTAATTGTCGTATGTGTGCGTTTACGACGAGTATTTACTTTTGTTTTCTTTGACATTTTTCGTCTTTCGTAGATGTAAATAAAATTCTACACTGTTTTTCTGTTACGTTTTTAAGGGCGGTTACTTACTATACAAAAAGCCTACTACATACCAGCAATATCGTTACAGTAAATTACATTGTAGGGAGGCTAGTCCTTAAATGTCAAACTGTTATCATATAGTTAGTGCTGTTTACTGCAGCAGTAAAACTATTTATGGCATATACAGCTAAGACTCACCGGAATTTTCATGAAGAACAAGGAAGCTGCAATACCAGTTATTCCAGGAATCACATACTAAAATAAAATGTTGTTGTCTTCGTGAAAATCATGTCTTAACTTGAACTAAAACAATAGCTACGTATATCCATATGGCAAAAAGGGATAACTATTCGAAACATCAGCCACTCGGAGAAAGCTTTGTACAGCACAGGGTATATTTATTTAACAATTAAACGCAGAGGGTTTGTGAAAAAAATCTCAATTGTAATCAGGATGCGTAATACAGAGCACAAGAACTGATTTAGTTCTGTATTTATTCAAAAGATCCAAGGATCTGCTTTAAAAATTTGGTACCATGGTTTAACTTTAACGTCATGCTAACGTTTCTTGTTCAAATGTAGTTGGAACATGCCCCAACAGAATAAATAAGACACCGTTGAGAACATCACCCTCCGAATGTCAAAATTTGACTACATGATTAAAATACGTGATTTCATTTTAATACGTTTACAGCGTTACAATCATTTGATGACCATTAACATTAGCTTGTAGAACCAATTATGATCGTTAACTGACTTACGATGAAACCAAATGCCCAGCCCCTGAGGATGAGTATGCCATACCAGTCGTCTGTCGGCATGCGTTTGTGTATGCGCCGATTTTCATCCATATAGATGTTGTCTTTATAGTATAAGTCTAAGCCATCCTGGCCTGCATAGTACAAGAGGACAGTGACCGTAACCCCTTGAACAGAGAGAGACAAACGCACAATGACAGAATAGCATTGACTGTAACAGGATAGCTTTTGCAGCGCCAATATCCCCATTATTTCAAAAGAACATTATATATGACCTGTAAAATGCAAACCAATATTGCGGAATGTACAGCCGCATTGGCACACTTATAACCCGTTTGCCGCGGAATTGGAGGGTCCTGGGTTTGATTCCAATCAGTGATATCTAGTGGTAATGCCCTTAGACAAGACACAATTATTCCGGTGTCAGTCAAGCTGAATCATTACCGTGAACTTCGAAGAAAAGACTACACCTTTATGGATACGAACAAAAAATTGTGTCTTGCACATCTACTATTCGCGGTTATAAATAGACAATATATATTGTAATCCTTTGAAACCCGAAGGAGCAGTTTGTTCGACAAACTACCCATGTTATATTAAGTTCATGCAACAAAAAATTGAAGTTCAAAGGGGCAAACCTCTGCAACACCTTCGCGAATACACATAAAAATTGTGTCTTGCACATCTACTACTAATGGTGATTATGAGTAGCAATATTCAAAACAATCCTTTAAAAACGAAGGCGGACTATCCATGTTATTAGAGTGGACCGACCGACGTCGTATTTCTGCCAAGGGGTTAAGATTCCAAGTTCGATGTGTAGTTTCACCGCTTCTGATGGCTAGTGGTTAAGCTACTACTGCTGGTGACATACTATACTGCTTTTCTACTACTGCTGGTGGTTCTACCTACTGCTGGTGGTTCTAATACTACGTTTTTCTGCTGCTGTGGTGACTCTGTGTTCTACTACTGCTGGTGGTGGTTCCTACTGCTGGTGGTTCTACTACTGGTGGTGGTGGTTCTGATACTACTGCTGCTGGTGGTTCTCATACTACTGCTGGTGGTTCTACTTCTGCTGGTGGTGTTCTACTACTACTGGTTTCTACTACTGCTGGTGGTGGTTCTACATAACTGCTGTTGGTTGTTCTACTACTGCTTTGGTTCTACTACTGCTGGTGTTGGTTCTACTACTGCAGGTTACTACTGCTGCTGGTGGTTCTACTTCTACTGCTGGTGGTGGTTTCATACTACTGCTGGTGATTCTACTTCTGCTGGTGGTGGTTCTACTACTACTGGTAGTGGTTCTACTACTGCTGGTGGTGGTTCTACTTCTACTGCTGGTGGTGGTTCTCATACTACTGCTGGTGGTTCTACTTCTGCTGGTGGTGTTTCTACTACTACCGGTGGTGGTTCTACAACTGCTGGTGGTGGTTCTACTATAACTGCTGGTGGTGGTTCTACTACTGATGTTGGTTCTACTACTGCTGGTGGTGGTTCCACTACTGCTAGTGGTTCTACTACTGCTGGTGGTGGTTCTACTACTATTGCTGGTGGTGGTTCTACTACTGCTGGTGGTGGTTCTACTAACTGCTGATGGTGGTTCTACCACTGATGTTGGTTCTACTACTGCTGCTGGTGGTTCTACTCCTGCTAGTGGTTCTACTACTGTTGGTGGTTCTACTACTACTGCTGGTGGTTCTACTACTGCTGCTGCTGGTTCTACTACTGGTGTGGTTCCTACTACTACTGCTGGTGGTTCTACTACTGCTGGTGGTGGTTCTACTACTGCTACTGCTGGTGGTTCTACTACTGGTTTTATAACTACAGGTGGTTCTTCTTCTACTGCTGGCGGTTCTACTACTACTACTGCTGTTGGTTCAATTTCTACTGTTGGTGTTTCTACTAATGCTGGTGACATACTACTACTGGTGGTTTTTCTACTTGTGCTGGTGGTGGTTCTACTACTAATGCTGATGGTTCTACTACTATAACTACAGGTGGTTCTTCTTCTTCTGCTGGCGGTTCTACTACTATCTACTGCTGTTGGTTCAATTTCTACTGTTGGTGGTTCTACTACTGCTGGTGGTTCTTATACTAATGTTGTTGGTTCAACTTCTACTGTTGGTGGTTCTGATACTACTGCTGCTGGCGGTTCTACTACTGCTGGTTGTTCTACTTCATATGGTGGTGGTTCTACTACTACTGGTGGTGGTTCTAATACTGCTGGCGGTGGTTCTACTTCATATGGTGGCGGTTCTACTACTGCTGGTGTAATACTACTACTGCTGGTGGTTCTACTTGTGCTGGTGGTGGTTCTACTACTATTGCCGCTGGTGGTTCTGATATTAATGCTGGTGGTTCTACTACTAATGCTGATGGTTCTACTACAACTACAGGTGGTTCTTCTTCTACAGCTGGTGGTTCTACTACTGTTGTTGGTTCAACTTCTACTGTTGGTGGTTCTACTACTGCTGGTGACATGCTACTACTGGTGGTGGTTCTACTTGTGCTGGTGGTGGTTTCTACTACTGCTGGTGGTGATTCTACTACTGTTGGTGGTTGTTCTATTACTGCTGGTGGTGGTTTTGATACTACTGCTGGTGGTGGTTCGACTACTACTGCTGGTTGTTCTCAACTATTACTGCTAGTGGTTCTACTACTACTGCTGGTGGTTCTACTATTACTACTGCTCTTGGTGGTTCTACTACTACTGCTGGTGGTTCTACTACTGCTAGTGGTTCTACTACTACTGCTGTTGGTTCTAATACTATACTGCTGGTAGTACTTCTACTACTATTGCTGGTTGTGGTTCTACTTCTACTGCTGATGGTTGTTCTACTACAGCTGGTGGTTTTTATACCACATTTGGAGGTTCTACTACTGTTGGTGGTTCTGATACAACTGCTGCTAGTGGTTCTACTACTGCTGGTGGGTCTACTACTGGTGGTGGTTCTACTTCTGATGGTGGTGGTTCTACTACTATTACTGGCGGTTCTAATTCTACTGAAGGGTGTTCTACTACTGCTGCTGGTGGTACTACTACTGCTGGTGGGAGTTCTAATACTTCTGCTAGTGGTGTATAGTGGTGGTACTACTACTACTACTACTGGTGGTTCTACTACTGCTGGTGGTTCTACTGCTGTGGTGGTGGTGGTACTACTACTACTGGTGGTTCTACTACTGCTGCTGGTGTTGGTTCTGATATTTCTGCTGCTGGATCTACTACTACTGCTGGTGGTTCTGCTACTGCTGGTGGTGGCTCTACTACTACTGGTGGTGGTTCTACTACTTTTGGTGGTGGTTCTACTACTGCTGGTGTTGGTTCTGATATTTCTGCTGCTGGATCTACTACTGCTGGTGGTTCTACTACTGCTGGTGGTGGTGTACTCCTACTGCTCTCTACTACTGCTGCTGGTTCTCTACTACTGCTGGTAGTGGTTCTTACTACTGCTGGTAGTTCTACTACTGCTGGTACATGCTGGTGGTGGTACTCCTCTACTGCTGGTGGTTCTACTACTGCTGATGGTGGTCTCTACTACTACTGCGTGGTGGTTCTACTACTGAACTGCTGGTGGTTCTACTACTGCTGCTGGTGGTTCTAGCTACTACTGCTGGTAGTGTTCTACTGCTACTGGTGGTTCTACTTCTACTGCTTGTGGTTCTACATACTGCTGCATGGTGGTTCTAATACTACGGTGGTGGTGGCAACACTGGTTCACTACTGCTGGTGGTTCTACTTCTGCTGCTTATGGCTCTAATACTACTGCTGGTGGTGGTACTACTACTGCTGTTGGTTTCTCTACTGCTGGTGGTGGTTCTTCTACTACTGGTGGTGGTTCACTGCTGCTGGTGGTGGTTCTACACCTGCTAGTGCTGGTGGTTCAACTACTTCTGCTGGTGGTTCTACTAATGATGGTGGTGGTTCTACTACTACTCCGGCTACTGCTGGTGGTTAAACTACTACAGCTGGTGGTTCTACTAATGATGGTGGTGGTTCTACTATTACTGCTGGTGGTGATTCTACTCCTGCTACTGCTGGTGGTTCAACTACTACTGCTGGTTTCTACTAATGATGGTGGTGGTTCTACTACTACTGCTGGTGGTGGTTCTACTCCTGCTACTGCTGGTGGTTTTACTGCTACTGCTGGTGGTTCTACTACTGCTGCTACTGCTGGTGGTTCAACTACTGCTGGTGGTGGTTTTACTCTTGCTACTGTTAGTGGTTCTACTACTGCTGGTGGTGATTCTACTAATGCTGGTGGTGGTTCAACTACTACTGCTGGTGGTTCTTTCACTGCTTTTTGTTCTACTACTATTTCTGATGGTGGTTCTACTACTGCTGGTGGTTCTACTTCTGCTGCTGCTGGTGGTACTACTACTGGTGGTTCTACATCTACTGCTGGTGGTTCTACTACTGATGTGGAGATGGTACTACTACTACTGGTGGTTCTACTACTGCTGGTTCTACAACTGATGCTGGTTGTGCTACTACTACTGTTTCTGATGGTGGTTCTACTACTGCTGCTGGTGGTTCTATTCCTACTACTGCTGTTGGTTCTACTGCTGGTGTTTCTTCACTACTTGGTTAACTACAACTACTGGTGGTTATAGGGTGGTTCTACTACTGCTGGTGGTGGTGGTGCTACTACTGCTGGTGGTTCTACTGCTGGTGGTGGTACTACTACTGGTGGTTCTACATCTACTGCTGGTGGTTCTACTACTGATGCTGGAGGTGCTACTACTGGTGGTTCTACTACTGCTGGTAGTTCTACTACTGATGCTGGTGGTGGTACTACTACTGCTGGTGGTTCTACTACTGCTGGTGGTTCTACTACTGCTGCTGGTGGTTCTATTACTACTACTGCTGTTGGTTCTACTGCTGGTGGTGGTTCTTCTACTACTGCTGGTGGTTCAACTACTACTGCTTGTGGTTCTACTACTGCTGGTGGTTCTACTTCTGATAGTGGTTCTACGACTGCTGCTGGTAGTTCTACTCCTCCTACTACTACTGGTGGTTCAACTTCTATTGCTGGTGGTTCTACTACTGCTGGTGGTTCTACTACTGCTGGTGGTGGTTCTACTCCTACTACTACTACTGGTGGTTCTACTGCTGGTGGTGGTTCTTCTACTACTGCAACTATTACAACTGGTGGTTGTGCTACTACTACTGCTGATGGTGGTTCTACTATTACTGCTGGTGGTAGTTCTACTACTGCTGGTGGTTCTACTACTACTGCTGGTGGTTCTACTACTACTGCTGGTGGTGGTTCTACTACTATTGCTTGTAGTTCTACTACTACTGCTGGTGGTTCTTCTATTACTGCTGGTGGTAGTTCTGCTACTACTGCTTGTAGTTCTACTACTACTACTGGTGGTGGTTCTACTACTACTGCTGGTGGTGGTTCTACTACTACTGCTGGTTATACTACTACTACTGATGGTGATTCTACTACTACTGCTGGTGGTTCTACTACAACTGCTGGTGTTTGTTCTATTACTGCTGCTAGTGGTTCTTCTACCGCCGCCTGACAGTTTTGCTACTGCTGCTGATGGTTCTACGACTGTGCTGTTAGTAGTTCTACTTCCGCTGCTGGTGGTTTCGCTACTGCTGGTGGTGGTTTACTATTGCTGCTGCTGCAACAACTACTACTATTATTACCTAAGAAAATCTAACCATTTCCAGTTAACATGAAATTAATTGACAATCATAGATCTAACAATTCATCCAGTTAGGCAATTAACTTTTATACCTAACCCTCTATAGGTCTGTAATCGATAATACGTAATACTTGAAATGGGTATTCTCAAAGTCATTGTGTAGCAAAATAAATAAAAAAAGATCGAACAGTTTTATTGATCGCGTCTAAATACTAGTACGTATATGTTTATACTAAATAATCAACTCTCCGGAACCATTACAATGTAGTTGAAGTCTACACTATTAATAAGTTAAGCGTGCAAAAACGTCGAATTAACAAACTGATAATCGTAGTATAACTAACATCCCCACTGATATGAAAAGGGTTTATGCATTAAAAGAGTTTTGCAGTCATTTTGGCATTACAACACTTTGTTTTAAATTAACGACAAAGATAAAAGAAATGTAAAAAATATGTATGCCTGGAGCAGTTCACTCTGAGCAGTACCAATGAAAGATTATGGAGTAGGGAACACCCATTATCTCATTTGTTGTCTGTCGTTACCTTGGTGTCATATAAGATGCAGACTTACGTGTTAAATAAAAGCTTTTCACTGTGCAGTCTTTAGACATGGACCTTTTATATAGCTTTAGAGAAACTAAAGCTAGCCATGTGTATTTGGCAACACAGTCTAAGATATGCGATGTACACTTTTATGCAGTTCTACATTTCTGTCATATTTTTCTGTCGAGCCTTTCTGGAAGTCGTAGACTGAATAGAACATATCATGTTGCAATTTCTACTGAGTCACAAGAAATATTTTACTTTGTTAACATTCACCGAAATTAACTAAATGTATATCAGCCATCTAATATCTATAATGTTTTCAAAATCTATTGTTTACAAAACCTAAATGTGTGCACATGTGTCTACGCTTAACATGTTTAGTGCTTTGTCAATCCTGATTTTAAAAGATACACTTTATTTTTGACTAGTATTCAAAATTTTCATGAAATTCTATACAAGTTTTGAGAACAGCCATGTCATTTAAAACTTCCGTTATTGCATCTACCTATATTAAAGGCTATAATCATGTTAGTTAGCTGTACAATACGCATTAATAACACTGCACATAATACTTAAATACCCAACGTTTGTTTAAAGAATCAACAAGTGACTTACCTAGCAGAGCAGTCAGTAAAGCCAGTGCTATCCCTGTCACACGGTAAATTATAGTTCCCATTTTCTCCCGTTGTCAAACTGCTTTAACTACAAAATTGTAAACACTTTAATTGTATTTAAGGTTAGAAATAGCCAGACCGTGAACGGTAGATGAAATGCGACAATTTCAATGTTCAATGACCGTTTTGCACCCTGTCAATACACTTATATACGCCAGCCGCTTCCACGCCCTAAACCACATACTTATAAACTAGGCCTACACAAGATCTACATTTTAATGGATTTGTAGACATATTACTGACAGAAGGGACATCAATGAATTCGGTTCATTGATTTAAATAAAGAATATCAAAGTTACGCATAATTTTATGGATTTGAAACAGAGTGCCATGATAAGTTCGTAAAACCTGATTTAACAACGGATCACAATGAAATTCTTTTTAGACTTGATTTAGCTTTTCTGTAGCCCACTATGACACTGTCAGTGGTAGCCCTGTAAAATTCTGATCATTTTCATGCAGTTCACAAGCTTAGCTTTTAAAAAGGCTAATAAGCGGCCAGTGATCTGGAAAGGGAAGAAAGGACTCTTGCAAAAAAGGAATGCTAGATAAATGATTGCATCAGAATAATTATGTAAATATAAGCGTGATTTATTACATATATCATACAGAATTGTACATAAATGTGCAAATAACACTAAACTTTCCTTTCAATGTCTTCTGTTTTTTTATTTTGTAAGAAACATTCTAGTCAATAGTTTTGACTGAAAATCAGAGTAAAAAATGTAGCAATGTATACTCTTCAATAGATGATGTACCAATGTCCGCAATTACTAAAGCAGTTGCAAAGAATTTCTGTTCATAATTTTTGTGATGCAGTCAAAACAAAAGGAAGCAAATCGGAATAGATCATCAGTTAGGCAATCGTAACGACCTTGGCTTTCTTAAGTTCTCGTCAATACGTCTATAGTCCAAAAGTGAACGCTCAAGTAAATGGTATTTATACTTTTCAGTTATAATATACACCTAGAAAAAAGTTAAGCACCCCCCGTCAGTTATGTAGTGACTGAAAACAATTATTTCAAGAAATAACCTTCAAATAAACGAAGGAAAAATTGCTGTGAATCATGACAGCAACCCTCTGTACGAACTGCAAACAGTTTTGCCATGCGAGTGTAAGCAGATTGTCTTTAAAAAGATTCGAGGTTCATATGGAGGCAGAATAGTCAGGGTTAGGATGACCAGGCACAGTGAAGGTTTACTCTGCTACTGAGCGTATGAAGTACGGATGTCATCTGAAGACTCAAAATTGCATTTTTTACTCTAATTCGCCACCTAAAATCTTCCTATGAACTTTGCAGCTCCATACTTCTATAAAACGGCACCCATTGATTGTTCAACAATATCACCCGAAAAGCCCAACATATTACAGTTTTGCCGTTTTCTGTTTGCCAGAGGGTTGCTGTTACGGATTACATTCATTTTCCCAAGCTCAATTTGACGGTATTTTCATGATAAAGCTTCGTTAGATAAGTCGATCTAAAACTTTCAGGGGGTGCTTAACTTTTTTCTTTGTGTATATTTATGTTCACGTTACAAAGGGAAATTAACAAAAAACGAGGCACACCAGATTTCTTTCTCTCCATGTTCCAATAAACGTGTGTTTAACTAGACGTAACATAATGAAGTGGGGTGGTACACAGACTGTTACCTATTGTGCTGAATGTGAAGGTTGCTGGAGCGATTGTTGACTGTTAAATGAAAAAGCATTGACAGGTACACTTATTTTTCATATTATGCTTTATACAGAAAAATCAAACAAACTAAATCAATTCATGATGTTCCATTCCGTGTCATTGAGTACTTTGCTTTATCCGTAATGTTGGTAAATAAGGACAAAATATCAGATTTGTAAGACCTGTTTCTATTGAGCATTTATTATATACCAATCCGTCTATCTCCGAAAGCTGCTAGGGTTATTATGAGAAGATACGGCTGCTGTAGGAGTAGAGCTTGTCTAAAAGCAACATTTTTCAGTAACGTTTCATCATATTAGAGGTTTATGCACATTTCAACCTTATGTGACTGACTCACAAACCTTGTCATAGAAAACTTCAAACTTTTGCACCATTGTGTTACTTCAGCTTACATACATGCATTACAACATAACTTATGAAAGGTTGTAACGGCTAAACGTTGTTCATTTTAGTTGAATGCCTTGCGTCCGTCCGTGTGGCAGTAAGTCATTGTAACGATACTTCTTCAAATCCCGATGAATGATTTTAACATAACTTGATTTATTTCCTTCCGTAAAGCCAGACTTTTAAACAAAAAGAACTGGATTTGTTTTCAGATCACCTTATATAAAGTAAGGATCTTTTTCGTTAACATTGACCGTAATTTCCCAAAATTTTCCAACCACACTGAAGTTTAAACTGCCCTATCCCACAGTGATGTCTGTAGCATTATTATGACGTTTGAAACAGTTTAACGATGCAAACTCAGCCCAAGTCCTTGTCTTGCTACTGTCATAGGGTGAGAAAAATGTGCAGCCTGACCGGGACTCAAACCCGGGACCCTTCGCTTACAGGGCGAATGCTCTACCGACTGAGACACCTAGCCGCCTACACATTTTATCCTCTTTTTCATAATTAAGTTCGTAACCGTGACATTCTTCCCCACTATGTTGAAATTCGTCCTCGAATGTCAGTTAGTACTATTAAATTAAGCAATTAGAGGTGTCGGAGACATACCTTGTTATGCCGTCACGGCCCCGCGTTGGGCGCCAAATGTCATAGGGTGAGCAAAATGCGCAGCCTGACCGGTACTCGAACCCGGGACCCTTCGCTTACAGGGCGAATATTCTACCGACTGAGCTATCTGGCCGCCTACACATTTTATCCTCTTTTTCATAATTAAGTTCGTAACCGTGACATTCTTCCCCACTATGTTGAAAATCGTCCTCGAATGTCAGTGAGTACTAATAAATTAAGCAATTACAGGTGTCGGAGACATACCTTGTTATGCCGTCACAGCCCCACGTTGGGCGCCAAATGTCATAGGGTGAGACAAATGTGCGGCCTGACCGGTACTCGAACCCGGGTCCATTCGCTTACAGGGCGAATAATCTACCGAGTGAGCTATCCGGCCGCCTTCACATTTTCTCCCCTTTTTCATAAATAAGTTCGTAACCGTCACATTACTCATGTCGTGAGATTGTACTCCTCATCTACTGAGCTCAATAGTATTATACTATGTTTTGCACAAATTGTTTTCTTGATGAACAAATATCTAAAAGACTATTGGAACATATATTTTATTCTACTGTAAATTGTATTTATAGTTGTAAATATTTTGAAAATAGAATAAATATACAAGGTAGAGCAAAGAGAAGAAGATATTGAACCGCATAACACCACAGCAACCAGTTATTTAATTAAGAGAATAAAAGTCAGTATGCTGTACTCGTTGTCGATAAATTATGCATACAATTACGTAGATATTTAGATAGATAGATATTTATTTTATTATAGTCTCACTTTTGTACATACATATTGTAAAACATTAACATATATAATCATGTAAAAAAATGTACAAAACACGTTTTTACAGAGTTATGAGAGACTAAGAGCAACAGAAAAAGTACCATTTATGTACACATGTTATAAAGCATTCAAATGTTAAGATTAAATATAATTTCTCAAGTTTTCACTACACATAATAAAATTAAGGTGAGAATAAAGGGCGTTAAACGAAATTAAAAAAGAATATATACATGGATCAAGTATTACTGGTATATAAATGATTACGCCTATCTACTAAAATATTATGGCAGGCTTTGGCACTATACTTAACAATATTTTCATTGGATAGAATGTATTTTAACAAGATTCACTATACATTAGGAATTTATCATTTTGCTCAACAATTTTATCATGTAATAATTTTCTGATATCATCATACACTGAACAATTAATACGCGAGTTTCATCTTCAACTTCGTCAAGGCAATGAAAGCATGTTTTTTCATGTACTGGTACAGAGAAGTACCGTCCAGTCTCGATATTTAAGGGGGCTACCCCACAGTGGAACTTAGCGAAAGCACTTCGATACTGTCTTTGTAAAATGCATGATTTTGCATATGGCTCACACTTGTACTCTGTTTTAAACTGTGTATGTGTGCATAATTTGTTTCCAGACTATCCCTCGACCCTATTTCAGAATTTATACTTTCATGCCATTTGATCTTAAACCGTTCCATTAAGACATTATGTAAAGACTCGATGATTTTGACTGCCGTACTTTTGCTATAGTGTTTGTCATTGTTAAGTGTTATATTGGCGACGCTTTTAACCTCATCCATTACTCTTAAACACCAATCCTTCGAAGAGCGCTGAATTTCATGTGACCATTTGAAAACATGTTTATTTATTCTAGAGTCATTCATATTATTAAGACGGAACCAATGACTTGTAATGTTTACTTTATGCTAGGGGCAGTTTCTCCAAAGCAGTTTTTTGCAGTATACTATGATGTTATTTAACTGGTCAAAACTGGTACTGCAGTTTTTTTGGGCAGGTTTTTGTGACATCATAATACTTGCTAGCTCATTTACATATTCCGCTTGATTTCACTGTATTTCTACTGCTTTTTCACTGCACTAAACTGCATGTAACTGTTTTTCCTTAATTAGTCAATATACAAACATTACTTTATATATCTGCTATATTGACTGAAGTGTTTCACTGTTAAAAGACTGCTTTTGGTAAAAACAACTGTTTGACTGTCATTCTGTCTATTTGTCTGAAAGGAGGGAGAGATCAAATGCTTGACTGTCCTTCTGTCTTTGTTTTATCATGGGTTATATAGTATTGACCCTGGTTATATGTCTTGTGAGTGTGATCAGTCTAGGTAAATAATCCTGTAGCAAATAACAGAATAATGAAAACACACA
Source organism: Saxidomus purpurata (assembly GCA_022818135.1). Taxonomy (NCBI): domain Eukaryota; kingdom Metazoa; phylum Mollusca; class Bivalvia; order Venerida; family Veneridae; genus Saxidomus; species Saxidomus purpurata. Next base: position 55,920,780 of record JAFMSR010000003.1, read on the forward strand.
ATAAATAGCCACAAAATTACATGAAATTTCAAACAGTATAAAGGAAACCATATTTATTGATTTAATTTAGATTATGACATAGAACTCATATGGAACAGGTTTCAACAAAAGAACACATGCCAGGGCCTCATTTGCTTGACCTTAGTATGTCTGCTACAAAAAAACAACAACAAGAAGATTAAAACATAAGTACTGAAAATACATTGAATAATTATGTACAGTAGAATATGAAGATGTGTAACATTTGTAAGGTCTTCAATGGACAGTAGTTTCTGACACCCATACTGTATATGCCTAAACTGTAGTCATTTCTTCTAAATTTTATATAAAATGTGAGGATAATGAGGTAAACAAATATGACAGTCACTTGAAGTGTTGATGTGACATTTTTGACAGTTCAGAGTCAGATATGTCAACAATGCAGGGAAGTCTACAAGTATTTTGCAGGTTTAGTGTTATGAAAATTCAGGGAAAAGCATGTATGCTATAAAGTTTTTTGACAAAGCATTACATAAATGTTCAGCTATTAATGTTGACAAAACTTCTGGTGTTAATATTGTGTTGGCATCAGACGTTTACTAAATAAATTTGTCTGCACTTCTGATTTTTCTAAGCTTGTCATAAAGATTGTCAACATGTAAAGTACATACAAATTTCTTGAAAACGGCAGCATTGCCGAAAATTTGAATTAAAGAGTTGTTTTAAACAGAAAAAACAGTTATACTTATTATTCTCTGAGGAATATTTGAAAGAATTTTCCTGAACAGATGTGAAATTCACAGTTTTTTTTTACCTTTGGAATTTGTTTTCAGCCTGCAGCCATCTTGAATTTCTTTATTAAGTGCTAACGATAAAGTTAAATGACCTCATGAGGTGAATTAAAATTATTCTTAAGTTTTCGCTAAAAATGAAGATTTAACAATAATTTAACAACAGATTTTTAAACGCCTTGTTAATTTAATATAAATTTAACACTATTTTTTTTTTGAACAACAGGTTTCCCTAACAGCAATATTTAATGAAAAAGTTAACATGTTTTATTCAGTTAACAACAATTTCATTGTTAAATATTTAACAACTGGGCCATTTTCTATAAAATAAAGAATCCATGTTTAGCATGAATTATAAGTGAGTATAATAGTGTAATATGAGTTATTTTAGTATGTAATATTTCAACCCACCTGCCTAACAGGCTGAAAAAATAAGTAGCAGCAATGATAAATCTGTAATTTATCGATACTTTGTTGGTTTACAACTATGTAACATTTAAAACAATAACAACAACAAGCTGGTTAGACTACTTTGGGCGAAAGTAAAAATATTTCTGCACTATCAATCACAGGAAACATCAGCAACCAGTAAAGCACATGCTAAACAGAAGACTGTTCTTTAAATTAAGAGAAAAGGCAGCATGTAGACATCATGGATTCTATTATTGGGTGCATGATAATATATTTTTCAGCAATCATTTATAATGAACCATGTAGTAAAGTTACCTGTAATCATACGGTCATCTGGTCAGTTACTTGTGTTTGGAATTGGTTTAGTTTCAAGTGTAATGTATATTTGATTCTTTTTTGTTTTAATTTTAAAACGTATACATTGCAGTTTCTGGCAATTTCTAGAAGACTTAGAAAAGAAAATTGTTTCTTATTCATGACACTGCATGTCATCCGTGAATAATATAGGTTTCAGTCAGAATAGTTCTACTTTTTTTTTTGTTATACGTAAGACAGAATGATTCCTCTGTATTTTGAATATCTTGCGCATGCGAACTTGACATAAATCAAACCAAAGAGTAATACCGAGTTAACAATATATAGAATACTTATGAATAAGACTGAAAACTCGAAATTTCTTTTTGGTTTGATTTATGCCAAGTACGTTTTAATCTTTTGTCTTATAACCCTTTCACAGACTGGACACTGTGTCAGCGATTCTGCACACTCCATACATAGTCGGTGATGTGTACACGGCAGGAATAATGTATTCACGTTGTTTATTCCACATGCCATACAGATGATCAAACTTTTAAGACGTTGATTTTCTTCTAGAGGAGTTTCTGAAAACAGAAGGTAAAGTTTTATATTTGTAGTGTAACATACATGCAGCAGGACACCATTTGAATCTATTATTTAGAAACGAGAAGACGCATGCATTCACCAGTCTCTCTAGCAGACATCGGCTAGTTATCGTTTGTGTAATCCTTAACCCTAGTCGCAAATAGACCCATTTAGCTTAATATATTGTGAACTAGAATTTCACTGAATAAAATCAAGCTTGCAATCTTTTTTCTGTAGCAGTAAACTATAATTTTCAAGTTTTAGATATCGTACCCTGTACATCAGTTTTGGATATTGTTCAAAAAGCGTGCTGCGACAAACCAGGGTGCGCCTAAATAATTCCTATATTAACACTAAATTTGTGTGATAAAATCATTACCACTTTGACTGAGGTCCTGTGCAATGGCTTGCTGTTTTCTGTCTTTTACCACATCGATCGTGTCTAGTATATCTTCGAGTGTAGGCTTGATATTTCCTGTAAAGAAGTAAAATATTAACATAATATATGTTTGTGTTTATTGCAAAGGGTGTCGGTTTGTTTGGTTGATTAGATTGTTTATAGTCACGACGACCGCGGGATTTCTCCCCTTGTGAACCCCTTTTCAAGCAAACCCAAATAACGTCTGTATTCCCATATTTGCGTGACTGAAGTTTTGAACGGGTCTTGTATCTGTTATTCTCCCAAAACTGTGATTAAAATTAACACTAAGCTTCACAATGTTCGTGGGAGAAATTAAAGTATATAACGTATGTACTCTTAGAATAGCTACAAGGAGTCTCAATAACAATACAATACACACTTTATTTTAAACCGGTATGTCATTACAAACATGATAAAACATAAGCTATGATTAGCTTTTGACCGACATAGCGCATAGTCACATTACTTATGTGCGAGAGTCTCCTACGCCAAGTCTAACAAAACGTCCTGGAGTCATCTTTGCAAAGGTCTATAGAAATACAAACTAGAACTGCATTAAAATAATGAACCTTTAGGACTATTCACGGAGAGTATACAGAACTGAAGTGGATGACGCTTGATTAAAGAAGGATATATAACAACACACACGCTAGTATAAAATGCTCCATGGAGTACTAACCCCTGTTTCTTAACTCTTGCACAGCATCATTGAATTCTGTCAGCTGAAATCCCATCTCAAGACATGTATCTTTATGTTCATTTAGTACAGCTCTAAACTCTGGGTCCCTCAACGTTAATTGTTCCATTGTGCTGGGTAGATCTTGGCCTAGTGACAGTTGGTCCTCAGAACTAGGATCTTGATTGTCCTACAGGGAACAAACTACAAGTGAATTTGTGGTTCTATACTCGTATATATACATGTTAAAGCAGTTCTATGAAAATACTTGTAAACATTGATTTACCCCATTATAATCCGCGGACGCTTGAACAAGTGCAATGAATTCATCGCCCTTCTTTTCTCTGGCAAAAGTACATGTAGGAAACCAGCGACAATGTTCTGTCCATGGAACATCTTCTGGATCCCAGCGCCGTAGTCCACCATCACACGTGAAACAGCGCACTTGATCTTCAACACCTAAACATATAAATGAATAACAATATGGTGCTTTGTACTTTGGTGAACAATACGCAGTGTTTACATAACGTACTCACGACTATAGGAACTTACCCGTATAGTAAAGACCTGCCTCAGCTAACTCTCCCGGTGTTTGAATCATGTGTCGTGGCCATCCAGTAAAAGAAGAAATGCGAGCCTCAATTGTTTGGTACTCGGGATGTCGGCACTTTGAATCTGTGTGATGTAAAAATGTGTTGTGAAATCCATAAAACTTGCAGGCCGTGTTAGACTTATACTTTTTACAGCTTGACCATTTTCTTGGATTTTGTAAGTTGAAAGACTTGAAAGCAAGATGTTCAATTTAGTTTATTTTATAAATTGCACGATTGAAAGAAACCAATTGATATGCATTTCATATTAAAATGGTAATTCGACTAAACTTTTAAAACGCACATTGAAATTTATATAACTTACTTAAATTTTCTAGTTCTTATACCCGACTCTTTATTAAGGGTATCATGAATATCATTTATTCACAAATCACTAATTTAATGTTATTCAATATGGCTTATTTAAGTATAAATTAAACACTTTTGATCAAGTTCTACATGTAAAGCAAACTATCCTATGATTTATGTTTGTAATAAATGCACCTTACGTTGTTGAGTGTGTGTATATGTGCCTGGTACTGGTTGTTGCATTTGACTCTCAGTCTGGGCCTGAAAAAGGACGGCGAAATCTTGTTAGGACATACAAATAAACATTGCTCCAAGTAATTGCGCTCATCTTTTTTGTAGTTGAAGTCGTGCATTTACAGACAATATGCAGTTATACGACAACTGGCTGCACGTATAAATAAAACAAGGTTACGGCAAATACAAATAGAAACCTTGGCAACTATAGACGTAACAGTATTACCTTCATTGATGACAACTGTTCTGCTCCCAGATATTCTAAGAGAAATGGGCAGTCTCCTGAGTGCCGGACATGCTCCAACAGGGGATCGTCATCATCTGAGAAGTCTTTGAGACCAATACCACATTGGTAACATCGCACAAGGTCACTTTGGTCTGTAAACACAAGTATATATTTTTTCTGTTTCACGCAAATGTCGTAAAATGAGAGCAGGATAAAAGAAATGTTCAATGTCATAAAACAAACTTACGTAAGAGAAATATCATCTTAGCATTAAGAAGAAGTGCTTGTCTTGTATTCTCCAACCAAAAGCAATTAGGCCAGATCCAGTTCTATACTCTCATCATATACTACAAAAAGACTGATGCCTTAAAGTAAATGACTTTCATTGCATTGCATGAAAGACCTCCGTATTATGATAACAAGTTTAGCTCTAGAAAGAAACCCTGTTATCACCGACACAAGGCTCAAATCAAAGCTAATAAAAGTAACATTCTTTTTTGCCAATGAATTTCAGATGGTGTACATACTCGTAAAAAAGAAACCACATGCCGATAGGCGAGTGGAATCTGGACGTCTCAGAGTCCATCTTGCGTATGATCTCAGTCTATGACTGTAGTCACAGTAGTCCGGGTGTCTTGGTGGTTTGACCGGTCTGTGTACATGTGCTGGTATTGTGGCATTATGCCTTGTGATGTGTGAGCTGGAATAAGAATTCACGGGATGCCTGTTGTGTGTCGAATAAGTTTCAACAGCCTGTGCCAAAAATGAGGCACCATTTGAAAAAGCAATTTCACTCCTGTCTGCGCTAGCTTGATCACAAGAAACTTGTTGTGGATAGCCGCTTTGTACAAAAGAGTCCAATCTATCAAGGCTCATATTTGCACCTCTGTGATGTGTAAAGTTCTTGATGAGAGCAGTAGCTCTTTTATGAATATGATTCGATTTCAAGAGATCCTATTTACCATTAACAATTTAACTATCTTAACAGTCAGAACCTTCCTCTGTCAAGGGTCCTTCTATTTAGCATCGGGTGTGTGCCATCAGTACTGCTGGTATATTGATGTTGCGCATATGCTTCACGAATATCACGTGCAATCAGTTGTCTAGCTCTGTTAATGCTCCTCCAGATTGCTTTACCATAAGAAAGTTTTTTAATTGTTCTTTTTCTTTCCGAATTCAGTCGTTTTAAAAGGCGCACGTGTAGTTCATTCGGAATGTACTGCATACAAGATATCCTTATCAAATTTGGTAACATTTTTTCCGTATATGTCTCTCATTTTTAGTGAAAGATTGTCAATATACCGATTATCTTTTTTTCTCTTGTCTTCTTTTTGAGGTTACTAATACGCTGACAAATTCAAACAGCTGGGAAGCCTAAAATGTATGACGACAAAAATTAACAGTATGGTTAAAGTATATGAAACAGTATTCTAGTAACAACTAAATGCATCTCCTACAAATGTTTTCCAGTGAGATCTAAACAACCATCAATTATTATTTACAATGTTTTGTTACTGTTCGGTTTAGACCAATGTTTACAGGGCTAGATAAAATAGATGCAATGTGCAACATGTCGAGCCCGCCAACTGCTTTGGATTGAATGAAGTAGGGTACTATCGTACTGCGGTTGATACTTGTCTCAAGTCAATTCAAAATTGTTTTGTTTGTATATGTGCTTTTTGGGTCCACCATTCTTGTTCGAGGCTTAAAGCGGTACGACCCGTTATTCAAAATTGTTCAATGCATGAGAAATTTAAGAGCCCGTGTCTAATTTTTACCTTTAATCTCTAAGAGTAACAATTCTTGGGTCTTGCGCGCGACACGCCAAGTCAATTTAAAACCCACGAGGGAGTTACAAAGCGGACTCACGTGTCTCTAAGTTGGACATTTACCTTTCAACTACAGATTTGGGTGTTACGCGCCGCGACACATATACTCAGTTCCAAAAGAAAGTGTGCTATTAGGTTTTTGTTAATTTTATGTATTATTTTAACAGAAATATCATGATGTTTGGCATCAAAATTTAAAGCAATTTATGCTCAATTGCCTGTGCATTGACAGCGCATTCAATCGATTGTAAAATTGTGTACATGTATAAAGGTAGTGTTCGAAATTCGAGACCGATACGTTTTATCAAAATGGAGAAATAAAAAAGTGCACACTTTCTTTTGGAACTGAGTATAGTCCCAGTGTGGTGGACAATTACGCTATGTAAATTCAAAATAAATGTATTTCAATGCACGAGGGTTCGACAAAATTTAAGAACCAGGTTTTTTTAAAGACAAGTTTCAAGTTACCACTTATTGTTCAAGGTGAATAATTATTTCATGATTTAAATGGTAGTTTTATGTGTTAGCTGTATACAATTTCGTCCTTATGTTCAAAAGCGTTTCGAAATAAGTTTAATTACATGTGTCATTTGGTTTTTGAATCAACTTAACTGATCAGTGGACTCATCGCGTAACCTTAAAACGAATGAGCATAATATATAAAAGAGAAAAATATTGACAGAATGTCTGTGATTATCTGATTATACATACACAGACCGTATGGCACGCACATGGTTACAGAGACATTTACTCTGTATTTAAACTTACGTGTAATGATCACAGTAAGAAAAGGACAAATGAATAGTACTTTAAATCAATTTTATCGATATATACTTTTTAGATCCGTATTAACCAGTCTTCTATATTTAACATATAATTTTAACAGTACTATTATCAATCGAACAAAACGATAACCGACAATTCTATGGAAAACGCCTACAATTTGATATCGGATCAGTTTCGATTTGCGGTTTCAGTAACATAAAATTACCGGTGATTTTATACATACTTCCATAGATTTCTAGATCATCAGCTGGGTTTCCCGTTTTATCAAGAATAATGTCCTTAGTCATTATCAGCCAAATCCTACGCTGAAAAACACAAACAGTATGCCCAAACAGTATTCTTAAACGAAACCATACAACCCAAAATTGATCTCAAGTCGGCAGTAGTCAATCATTAAATATGCGTAATCAATAGCTTACAACGTAAATACTAAAAAGTTCTATGTATAGAACTCCAAATTTTATTTTACATATTATATGTTATTTGGTTTTTTGTTTGAAGTGGTAGATCTATATATTACCCGCCCACGTGAAAGAAACAAATAAACCCTTCCCTTTCTTAGAGGTCCAATACTGACACCAAATCAAATTTCTTAAGGAAAAATATGACATACTGCATCGAATGTGACCATATTGTGTTGAAAATTTGAGTTAAACAAAAGAATTGATAAATTATATTTTGTCTTCTCAAAAACGAAAGTAGGTTTTCCAGTTTTCAAATATCTTTGTAATTTTCCAGAAATCTCCCAGGGAGAGGCTGTACATAGGTTGTACATAAATAAACATGCCTATTTTATATTATTATTGAAGAACCTTACTTCCAATGCACAGACACTTGGGTTCAGGAGAGCGATTCTGGCCCAATTGTGTCTATCTTGTTCTTTTTTTTCATATTCACATACTATAAGAACTCAGTATACACACTGAACAGGTTTAGTCACTCAACGGAAACATTTAAACAAATTTTTTTTTTCACTATATGTCTCTATAAACCACAAGATACCAGACTCCAATGGTGGAAAAATTACTACTTCGTTCAATTCACGATGCATTTCAAGAATCCACATTACACCTTACGAAAACTTACCGGTGCCTATCAGTAGTCTATATGTTTACCTCTTCGTACCAAAGTCGTTGGAGCTGACATTCTCATTTTCAAAAGAAAACCGACACAAATTTCAAAAACTACCTGTATTTTGGAGCTGGTTACTATTGACGTCGAATAGCTCCCGGTCGTGTATTAGCGCAGTTTTGAGCCGGACACCAAATTGCGCTTACGAATACAGGAATTGTTATTATCATCTCACCTGACGCTAAATTCAACCGCTCTAGCGACGGTGTGTACTAAAACGTTTTTACGAAAGTTTAGATTAAAGTGTTTTTAAAAGTTTTACGAAAAGATTGAGAGAGTCGAATGCTTGTTTCTTGGTACATATTGTTGACAGTATTAAATCAGACAAATGTAAAATTGAACGAAATTCATAAAGCATGCAAAAATATACAATAAAAGGACCACACTGGAACTAAGAGCTTGCTCTTTAATTATTGTGTTATCCTTAGTATTTGGTACTGAAAAATACAAACATATATTCAATTTCGTGCCGTAGCGCAAAAGAGTGTCCCCTTACAAGAGTATAGATACCTATTATTATTGGTCAGCTAGCTGCAGGGAGTATCAGAAGTCATTTTAAGCAACTAACGTAGATGTGTGGAATTAACTTGTCAATAAAGCTTAACAATGCTTGGAGAAAATGTGTAGGGATAGCTCTAACAATGCACTGATTGGTCATCGGATTTTGCAATTCATTAAACATGTTACGTGGTTGCGTGTACTTAAAAATGTCCCTTTTTACAACGAAATCACTCCTTGTCTCAGTTACTTTGGCATAAGCAAGTTTGATTTAGTTTTAATGATAATTATTTCATTCCATATATACATAAATACATGTACACAAAACAGACATATGACACAACAAAACAAAAAGCAAGTGGGGTAAGGGCCACAAGTTCAAGCACGGCCTTCCGTGATTCGTAGAATTTTTAGAGAAAAAGATCCGCATTAAAAATAACGATAACAGCCTCAAAAGCATTCCTACACTAACAAAAACGGTACCGACAAATATGATATTTCGGATGAAGAAAAGGCTTATTGTCTAAACGAGCATTTTACTTCCATTTAAACAGTCGATGCAACGGCAACTCAATTACCAAATTTTATTCGTAAAACTGAAAAAAGTTCGTCGTCATTTACCATTCACCCTCAAACAATTATAGACATCCTGTCTACATAAACTTTAAACAAAGCAGTAGGACCTGATGAAACCAGTCATACGATTCTTAAACTCACAGTAGTATCTGTTTTCTGCTATGTATTTTATTGATCTGTTTAAGATGGTGTTTATCCTAATATTTGGAAATTCTCAAAAGTCATACCACTTCTTACAAAGGGAGATGAAATTATACCTTCTAATCATAGACCTATATCATTAATAAGCTGTATAAGAAATGCCATGGAACGAGTAATTTACAAACAACATTATAATCATCTTCACCCTCACCATTTGATCTATCCATTACAATCAGGTTTTCTTCCATGACACTCAACCGTATACCAGCTTATAGACATTTATCTATCAACACATATGTGTATCATTTGATAATGTTCAAGCAATCGAGTCTGGCATTTGGTTTACTTTTTAAATTAAAACAGTTTGGTTTAAACGATGAACTCCTTCAATGGATTACTGATTATCGGTATATCCCTGACCATAAACAATCAGTTTTTATTTGTTCCGCAACAGCCGAGGTATTGAATACTTCAGCTTGTGTTCCACAGGGTTCAGCCCTTGACCCCCTACTTTTTTCATTTACGTCAACATTAAAAACTTTACATTGCCGAAAACCTATTAATTATCTTTTACTCTTTTAGCTAATGACAATTCTTTGGCAGTTTCGTCAAAAGATATTAAAGTGACATTATGCACATTTTTTTAAAGTAAAATTCCAGCTGAAATAGATGTGTGTGTGAAAAGGGTAGAGGAAATAATAACTTTTGACCAAATACAACAAACTTTTCCTGCTACCAGTACGAAATAATAACGTTCCAAATATGACTTTTCCTATTTTGACTGGGAGAGTAAATTTAAGCAATAAACGAATGCATGTCGGAGTTGCTTCCCTTCCACTGCCGAGCAACACTAATAACACAAGGGAGATCACTGCCTAGGAAGGAATTATTATTTTATTAGTCCGTTTCTTTAATTTCTAAGGCACCAACTTCAAATACTAATGCGGCATTATCATTAGTTTAACACATTTAAATGCACAGCTACCAAAAATTGCTTTTATAAAACTGTCACCAAAAATACACTATGTGCAGTAAGATCAGCATAATGTCACTTTAACTACATAGAAACAACTATAAACCATTTACTTCAAACAATCAATGATTGGTCAAAGCAGTGGCTAGTAAATTTTTATCCTAATAAAACTGAAGTTATGTTTTCTCATCCAACACCAATAATAAACCAATACTTTTATTTAATGATGTTTCACTGAACTTCGTCGACAATCATTAACATATTGGGTTATCATTGTCGTCCGATTTAAAGTGACATGAACATACAGTATTGATATTGTTAAAATTTCAGCTTCAAAAGTTCTGGGCTCTGTGTGTTCTTTCAAATTTAGATTAATCGGATCTATACATAGTATATGTATATACATGTATGTCCAATTTTAGAATATGCTTCTGTAGTCTGGGATGGTTGCACGGTTTATGAACACAATTCTTTGAAACAGTTGCAATATGAAGCCACCGAGTTGTCACAGGCCTCACACGATCAGTTTCAATGGAACGCTTATTAAAATTATAGGCTGGGTACACGTAAAATTAAAAAAAAGTTATTCTTTATAAAGAAAAATATGGAGTTTTACCTGACTACTTGTAACATATTTTCCCATTAACTGTGTCTGAATCAACTCGTTATTCTCTAAGAAATGACGAAAACTGTACTACAATAGCTAGCCATACACTAATATATTTTATTATGCATCATTTATCTTCTGTTGAATTATGGAACTCATTTGAATTCGAAATTCGAAACTCGGTATTTTTAAGTATATTCAAGTCAAAATTAAGAGAATAAATGAGACGTCCGTTTCTTGTTCTTGTAGTTTTTAAAAAACGACAGTCCATTGTTTTTAGCGTTCTTTACATAAATCATCGTGCGTATTATTTTTTTTGGTACCACGGTTTCTTCTTGTCCTTAAGACAAGACAACGTATAAAATCTTGTGAAATCGTCATCATTGATGAATGATCCATAATGAGTAAGACAGTATTTGAAACAGTTGACCTTTTATGCAGGTCGTTGAGAAAAGACGAAAGGTATTTTCATGGTATTCAGGTGATCCTTTCAGGAGATTTTTTATTAACTCCCCCCAGTATCAGACTATTTGCTGAGTGACTTCGGAAAAAGTGTTTTATGGAATCATTTCTTTTCTGCAATACCTCGCCATATTACCCTTCAAAATGCTCACATTGGTTTACAGTTAAGAATGATGCTCAAAGCACAGTGGATGCTTTAAAAACATCTATGAAATAAGTTTTACCAAGTTATTTCTGTTATTTACAAATACAATTTAAGACGTGCATAACCAAAAGGGTGGATTTATTATTTTTGACTAGGATAGTCAAAAAGGTTTTGACAGATTTCCTCTATAATTCAATGTTAACAAAACTGTTATACAGACCGTTATTTTTGGTAATAACTATGGCAATGTTTATTATTCTAGGAGTATAAATCTTTAATGTTTTATTTAAATGTATGATGGTCACTTTAAACGGTAATTATTACTTTAATCTAAACTTTCGTAAAACCTTCATAGTACACACGGTTGAATTTGGCGCCAGGTGAGATGATAATAACAATTCCTGTATTCGTAAGCGCAATTTGGTGTCCGGCTCAAAACTGCGCTAATACACGACCGGGAGCTATTCGACATCAACAGTAACCAGCTCCAAAATACAGGTAGTTTTTGAAATTTGTGTCGGTTTTCTTTTGAAAATGAGAATGTCAGCTCCAACGACTTTGTGTACGAAGAGGTAAACATATAGACTACTGATAGGCACCGGTAAGTTTTCGTAAGGTGTAATGTGGATTCTTGAAATGCATCGTGAATTGAACGAAGTAGTAATTTTTCCACCATTGGAGTCTGGTATCTTGTGGTTTATAGAGACATATAGTGAAAAAAAAAATGTTTGTTTAAATGTTTCCGTTGAGCGACTAAACCTGTTCAGTGTGTATACTGAGTTCTTATAGTATGTGAATATGAAAAAAAAAAAATACAAGATAGACACAATTGGGCCAGAATCGCTCTCCTGAACCCAAGTGTCTGTGTTCCAATGATGTGCAAATGATATCTCTGACTGTTAACAGCATTAATTAACACAGACACTTGGGTTCAGGAGAGCGATTCTGGCCAACTGTGTCTATCTTGTATTTTTTCATATTCATATACTATAAGAACTCAGTATCACTGAACAGGTTTAGTCACTCAACGGAAACATTTAAACAAAAATGTTTTTTTCACTATATGTGGTTTATAGAGACATATAGTGAAAAAAATTTTTTTGGTTAAATGTTTCCGTTGAGTGACTAAACCTGTTCAGTGTGTATACTGAGTTCTTATAGTATGTGAATATGAAAAAAAAAAACAAGATAGACACAACTGGGCCAGAATCGCTCTCCTGAACCCAAGTGTCTGTGGTTATTTACGACAATGTACCGTGATTGTCTCATTTGATTGTTTTAAAACAATTTATGCGAACGGAAACACAAGAGTATCTGATATATCAGATACCTCATGTTTTGCTTCCGCATCTGTTTTGTCATAGCTAATTAAGAAATAATCTATGGCTTGGAGTGCTTTATCGAAATTGAAGCATTCCCCGGAGGTGATGTGCCTGGCGGAATAATTCACGAGGGCGAAGCCCGAGTGAATTATTACGCAGGCACATTACCGACGGGAAATGCTTCAATTTCGATAAAGCACTCCAAGACAAAGATTATTTCGATTCTTAGAAGCCGATTTCTTGAAAACTGTCCTAACTACTACGGACCTTTTTTCAGTTCGGCGGTAATGTGTAAAACAGCATAAATAGTAGCTGTTGGAATTCACTCCCCTATTCGGGCAACCATTCAAGATATCAAACATAACTATATTATACAAACTTATTTTAGTTTAATCATCTAATACAAAAAATATAAAAAGAAATACCTGACTGACATTATGCAGAAGACGTCAGATTCAGAACCTAACAAAGCAGCCAATCGATTTAAATGCGTACCGTTAATTTGAACTGTACAACGTTTTAACGTGGAGTAATGACGTCAGTGTGATGACGTAAACGTTTTCATTCATAGTTTTGTCTCCCGGAATCAAAAATTGTATGACTGTTAATCATGAATTTCTTGACCTTTTTTAAGGAAAACAAGGTGAGGGTATTCTAAGGCTTACTTGACGCAATCAAAAATAATATTTAGGTTCTTAAACAAATCTTTTTCATGCGACTGATGTATTTATACTGATATTATTTCCATTTCTATATTTTATTTTTGCGCGGGAGTAAATTAGAAAAGTCGGAAGGAGCTACTTCCATGTCCGAAACTCCGCCTACTTTTCCGAGTGCTTTAATCATATTAATGCACTCGAATTGACTATAGAAATATACCGTAGGCATATTAGAATGAAATATAATCTTGGCATGTACTGATTATGTTTATGCAAATATTTAAAACTGCATTACTTGAGTTGTCATGATATACATGTAGCAAACAGGCTGAAAGACATGTATCCCATTGCTCCATATTTTTAAACCCAAGAAAAAACTAGTTACTCTTAAAACCAACATAAAATAATTTTATTAAAAATATGCAACAATTGACAAAAAAACAAAAAACATTTAAGTTTGAGCTTAAACATACACGCGGTCACTACAGTCACATTGCGTCAGACCTCAATTACTTATAAGATATATTTTCTATTGTAAGTTCTCACCTGTTGTTCTCTCCATCCATCCGCCTAGAATTATCCTAACGATGATTAACAGTTTTTGCCAAGTTATGTATTCTCATATAACTTTTAATTAATTTTAAGAGCAGATGAATGTAAATAAAAATGTTTCACCATGTCAAAAAGCTCAAACATTATGTTCTTTATTTTTCCGTCAAAATATGCACACGAATGCAGCTGTGACGATATAGAATATCAAATCCTTGGAAACTGTCAGCCTACAAATTGTATTTGCCCAGCTACACCCTTTCTACTATTCTACAATACATAAGATCTGGAATGTATTAAATTGTTTTAAACCTTAGCGTACTTGAACTGATAAAAAAGTACCTGTGCATCCGTCCTGATGTCACCTGACACTGATGATGATCACCAGGCTGGTGTTCGTGTACCGGACAACTTTACTTTGGATTCAGGGCATATCACCATTTAAAAACACTTTGAGAAGTAAAAAGGAAAAGTGTAACCGCGTTTTAAATCAAAGGAATCATTTAATTTTTTATCTAAATGTAGTAATCCAGCCAAATATTTTTACATGTTCAAATACTTCGGTCCAGCGGCCATTTGCATTATGCTAATTAGTTGAGGCATTATTACAACCAAATTAATGCGCGACGAAATATTAAAATAGAATCCGGGTTACTGATCACTAAATAACTTAAAACGAATGTCAACTGAAGAAACAATTAAGATTATAATAAGTTGTAAAATTTTATAAGAACTGAATGTGTTTTTTCTGCATTTCATCGAGTTATGAACTATCAGAAGTTTTACACCTAATTTTAACATGAACACCTTCGGTGTTTTATGCAAATTAGGCGTAAAACTTCCGACAGTTCATACCTCGATGAAATGCAGAGAAACACATTCAATTCTCAATGTCACTTTGTGACGTCACAAATAACGTCACAAAGGTTATTGAACTTGCGGAATGTTTGAAAATAAACGCAAGTCTTTTCCTAAGAATGCAGGTTTGTACTTTGAAATGTGAATAAATCATTTTCAGATACATTCTTAAAAATGTTTTCCTTTTCTTATGACTCCATACAAAACCTTCATTATTCATATTTAATTTCGTCTTATGTGTTTCTTGTTTAATTTGTTGCTAGTGAGCGAGACATCAATATCTAAAGAGTAAAATAGGTTGACAAAATACAAACTTTTGTTAATTTAATAAAGTCAGTTATCATAACACACCACGAACTATTTTAGCTACTAAAGATAATTCTATAAACTACAAAGCAATGTCTCGGAATTGAACTGTATTGTAAGATACAGAAGAAAATGATAATAACTGCTAGATCTAAATGGTTAAACACAAATAAAATGATGAAATGTATTTCTGATGAATGCTGTATAAAAATGGATAACTTATTCAAATTTCCTACCTGGGACATTTATGTTCACCTTAACTTTTATCCTTTTAGTGTAATGTGTATGTATCTTGTTTCAGTTAGAAACAATATCTTCCGCAAGGAAGTGAATCATAATGATGAAAGATGAAAGATAGCGTGTCCGATGAAGTATTAGTTATATTAAACTTCAAGATTTCCATATTGAGTTATGCTCAAGAATATAGGTTAAAACAAACGTTTTTTTTTGTTATAACATATGCAGAATCCCGTGGGATGGGCTCGGGCACCATCATATTCCGAGGTATTCTCCAGGTGTTATAACACGAAAAAAAATGCGTAAACGCTACTCTAGCATAAATACCACAAAAAACATTCGTACTGTTACGACGCTCAACAATGCGATGGACAACGTCCGTGTTGTTTACGTCATACTAATAACGTCACTAGCGTTTTAAGCCCCGCACTGTTTATGTCATCGTCGGAACCCCCGTTAAATATTCCGTTGCCACTCCTGTATTTACCGTGGGTTAATTAGCTGTAAAATTTTCGTTTTCATGAATATTCATGAATAAACCGTCATTCCCCAATGACCAATGAAAGCATCTGTAAGAATCCGAAGGGGGATGACAGCATTCTAAACATTCAAAATGGCGGCACTCGGCTCTGAAGCTTGTTGGTGTTTTATTTTAAATAATAAATCGTATTGAAAAATTAATCGTACAGAATTTTCATTGTGTTTTGAAACTATTGGCAATAACGCAGTTAAAAAGTCTGCTACCAATGTTAGAAAAAGTCACCCTCGAAAATTTCAATCGTGTGTGCATCAGTTAGCTCGTTTTCTGGTTTTCTAATACCGCTGCTTTTAATTTCTCAATGAGAAAACGATATTGTTTACATGAACGCCATTATTATGACATTGACTCTCTAATTTTGGAGATTTGTCGAGAAACCTTGCGTTTTTTTCTTGAATTTATTAAGAGGTGTATCAAAATTTTCGAAACATTAATTGAAACATTAAATCGTGTGGCAGTGTGTATTTAACCTTACTGTGCTCGTGACATGATTATCTGATGACGTAGTCATTTTACGTCACTAATCATTTCCGTATTGAACACGTATGCAATTAAGGGATTCGATCAGCATTCACATTTATTTCGAAAAAGCTTTACTCTTAAATATAGATTCTGTATAGAGATATTGTGCACTGACAGCTAAAAATAAGCTAGCAGATATAGGAAGTGTTGATTATTAAATAAAGAAGGAAAAAGGCAAGTGGTGCGTTAGAAGTTTCGTTTAGTAGATACGTTTCCTTTTCAGAATATCGTGTACTTTAATAAATAGTCTGATTGAAATCTAACTAAAATTTGGCTAAAACTCAATGAAAAATTATCTGAGCGAAATATGCCTAGGATATGCACAAATACAATTGGTATCAATCACTATTATCACTACTGTAAAGGTTCATTGATGATATCGTGCCAGTAGTTGCTGAGAAATAGCGCGGACAAAATATGCACAGACACATGGAAAGACAGATAGACGGAAGGACAATTTGACTCCAATATACCCCTTAAACTTCCTTTACAGTGTTAAAATTAAATAAATAGATCTCTATCACATATAAAGATGTAGTTATTTGTAAGTGTTTTACACAGACAGGCTCCATTTGAAAGCGCTGCAGCTCACTAACGCTAAATCGTTGCTTTACTTTATCGAAATTCACGCTTGCGGCCATTTTGGAAGTTCTATCGAAGAAGGCCGTGGATATAACGCGTTATTTCATTGGTCGAAGTTGCCGTGCCGTTTTCGCGACGGAGTCAATCGGCTGCCTCATTAATAATTCATGACTACGAAAAAGTATATCCCACGGCTACCGATGAAGCATATAGCGTAAAGAGGGGGACGTGGGTATTCGACGATGTGTTTACGTCAGGCTTCATGAAAAACACCTGAGGACAGGTCCATTGTTTACAATGGACGTTTAATGTGCATAAATGAATACTGGTTATAACATCGCATGAATGTCGTTATAAAACACAGGAAAATTGGGCAAAGCAGCACCTTTTATGCAAGAATGATGCCGAAAACAGAGTTAATGCTTTAAAAACATGTACAAATGTGTTATGATGAGTTATTTCTCAAATGGAAATATATAAATTATAATATACCAAACAGAGAGGGTGAATTCTCATTTTTTGACAAGGATAGTCTCTGATATCATCCATGAAAATAAATCTGTCACATTTTCCTAATTTCACAGTAAACTGTCTTAATCGTATTTTGGTTTGTAAATTTCAGTTTCGGAAAATAAGTGTTAAAAGCATTTTTCTAAAGAATGACGTGCACAATTATCGAGGTATTGAAAACGTTTATACATCTCTTACTGTGCCATTATTTTCCTGTCATGACCTGTCGAAAGAGATCTTTTAAAATCTATAACAGTGGTAAAATCCTCAATACAGTACAGAGATGTATGACTTTTTTGTATAAACATGGCTAATAATATTGTTTCGAGGTTACTGATACAGCACAACGGCCTAATAACAACGCTCCATTTATAAAACTCCGAAAATACGCTACCGATTACAAATCTGATATCAACAATTGTAAATAAATTTTTCTGAAAAAAGACATACTTTCACTTTCTATTGAGTATATAGATTTATAATCTCTCTTACATTCACAGACAATTATCAAAATCTAATACATTATGACAGATTTCATACGTTTTATGATATTTTTGTCTTATGATATACCAAGATAAATGATCATTTATCTAGCCTCTCTTACCTTTTAATCAAAGGAAATTGTCTACTACTATGGCATGTCAAACATTGCTAAATGTTAAGATATGTCATAGATATATATTCGGGGATTTACTTAAGTTACATTATCTACAATTATAAATACACCTACTTTTAAAAAATCCGAAAAACAAGGACCAGTCAACTGGTTTTACTTCAAAGTAATTCCCCATGAACACCTGAGACATTTTTCGAAAACTGCTTTAATAATGAAACCGAAAATAACACATCTGCAAAAAGAGATGCTACCAGTTATTAAAATTCTGCTTACACATATAGCACTGATAGTATTCTTTAGAAATAGGACATCCGGTCTGTTGCCGTATTTAAATAATAAAAACAGCCAAAATAACAACGCTCAACTTATAAAAAAAGTTCGAAAATACACTACCCTGTTTATATTAGCGAAAATTGTAAATGAAGTTTTCTGAAAAAAAGACATACTTTCACTTTCTATTGAAATGTAAATATATTTATCTCTCTTACATACACAGACAATCATCTGTTTTGAAAATATACTGACAGACTTCATACATTTTATGATATGTTTGTTTCGTGAAATACCAAGATAAATGATCATTTAACTAGCCTCTCTTACCTTTTAATTAAAGGAAATTGTCTACCACTATGGCATGTCAAACATTGCTAAATTTTATAATATTTCATAGATATATATTCGGGGATTTACTTTATTTTTTCAATCGTAGTTACATTATCTACAATTATTAATACACCTACTTTTAAAAATCCGAAAAACAAGGACCAGTCAACTGGTTTTACTTCAAAGTAACCGAGACATTTTTCGAAAAATGCTTTAATAATGAAATTACACATCTGCACAAAAAGCGATGCCGATATTTCGATTATAAACTTTTTAGCTCACCTGGCACAAGGGTGAGCTATTATGGCCATTAACCGTCTAACGTCCGTCGTACGTCCGTCCACACACGCTTGGGTTCAGTAGAGCGATTCTGTCCCAAAAGTGTATCTTGTAATCATTTTCTTTGCATATCCACGTGCTTACACACTGAACAGGTTTAGTCACTCGATGAACACATTTAAAAATGTCACGGGCTAGCAGTGGCAGTGCCAAAGTGGGCTACAAAAAAGCTAAAATTGTTCTCAAAAGTGATCAACACATTCGCAGATACAAATAAATTTTATGTCGGTAGCTGATTAATAGCAGCGCTATTTACCAACTGTTGCAGTGCTCAGCAATGGCATATAAAATACAACCTAGGTCTTACACTAATTTATGACGATTACAAGGCATACTAGTATATGAACCGTATCAAAATAATGTAAAGAAATGTAACTAATTTGATGCGATTAACTTAATAAGGGCAGCGCTATTTACCAACTGGTTGCAGTGCGCAAAAACAGCATAGTTATCAGCGGCGGAAAACAATGTCACATGACTTCTCTGACGGGAATATACGTAATTATTTCTTTAAATTATTCTTATTTTTTTAGGTTAATATAGATGTAATTGTTAGTAATTAAATAGGTGTTCAGTGAAATAGCATAATGAATTTGAAAATCAAACTGCAAACTCTTATATCGGGCTCCGTACGTTCCGTAAATATCCGTACTTGTCCGTGATATACATATGATTATCTTCCGTTATCAGCGTAAAAACAAAAATAATATCAAACAGGGAATGCCACGTACCAAAAACGCAGCCTCCCCAAAACGAACCCCACAGCACCCAGAAGTGCACACCACCACCAACACACACACACACACACGCACACACACACACAATCATGTACACACACACATATACACTACCAACACACACTAGCATACAAAGCAAACACACGAGGACAAAACGAACAATTAAAGGAACACAGTGGGGCACCGCCTTGGAACGGTCAGTGGCAAAAACACCACTGGGGAGCTTAAACCGGTTTATGGTGCGCACCCAACCTCACTCTTACCCCCACCATGTTCCAAAGTCACAGGACAGTGTAAATAAAAGTAATCCCTGCTAGGTGAATCTCTAACACACGCAATGGAAACAAAAGGCATGGTATGTAAAACACAAAAATGCTCGTGTATAAATATATAAAAAGCAAACCTTGAGAACCAAAAAACGTATGTACTCAATGCCTTTGCAGAAGGCAGAGCACCAAGAGAAACACCCTTAAGGGCCCGACGAAACAGGCCAGAGGACAGAAATCAAAACAGTTTCGTCCCAGTGGGATTTAAAAACTGCCCATCACAGAGTCCTCCCCCTCTTCCGTCAGACACAATCAAAGAGGGAAGCATAGCGTCCAACTGTAAACGGGTTGAACACCAAACATGCGGTGTGTCTCAAAACAGTTGGGTCGTAACCTCTTTTAACAAAACGTTTTATAATTTTAGCAAATACAGTTGGAAAATTGCCAAGTTGACATTTACTGCGCAGTAATATCTAAAACCAAAGTCCGCGAAAAAACTGTATAATTGGGCCCTTAGGCTATGAACTATTCTGCAACCATTTGAAACTATCTGTACTGTTATGTTGCAATATGGTCTAATCGTGTGCTACAGTCCAACAATAGCTTGATCTCATCTTGCTTGCACTGCTCTCCCATAGTGCAGCTTTACAGTTGTTATCAGGACAATTTTACAGTTAAACTATATACGGTGTTTGATAAGTAGCATGGTAACATTGACCGAAGGCCAAACAAGAACTACCTTTAAAAAAGATGGTCGGCGCAGTTTTTAGTATATGAAAGCGATCGGTAGCTAGATTTTACAGTAAAAATTAATTCGCCAAATGTCACAGAGTGAGAAAAAAGGTGCACCTTGACCGGGAAGTGAACCAAAGGCCCTTCGCTTACAAAATTCTTAGGCCGAATGCTTACCGGTCAGTTGCATATTCTGTCCCCACTAGTTATTTTATATGTACCGTAACATGTGCATCAGGAAAACAAACTTAATCCTTGTTCTTCTTATCAAATATGCTACTATTATTGACCGTTATTCACTGACCGAGAAAATATAATCACTCTACACTTTTAAAGTTTTAATTAACATTAATTTGACGGAGACAACATACATGTATTATGTTGATAGATATAAATAATTTACGAACTAAAATTATAAACCCATTTAAGAAAGACTGAAAACGCATGAGTATTTTATTGACTATTTTCATTTGGTATTATCCAATTAGAAGGTGCTGTAGTGATTGGGCCCTTTGGCAGTCTGTTGCCGCAAGAATTTAGGGGTCTGTGCGGTGACGTCATCCAGTGTCGCAGAGGATTGTGGGGTCGCTCTCTTGGAATCGGGCAGCCATCTTGCAGGGCACTCCAGCAACCCAGATATACGTATAATCGAATAACCAGAGCAAATGGCATAGGTATCAGGTAAAAGTCCCTTGTATTGGAATCCCCTTGAATTGCATTAGGTTTCAGAGTGGAAACAACAGCGCCTAATTGAGCCCACTTTCGACGCTCATCCATCAATCTCTACCAGAGCGTTGAGAAGAAGTAGGTCAAGAGGGATCTCCGGACATATCAGTGCGAGGCTTCAGTAGCCTCCTGGTATCGACAGGGAAGGAGGAGAGAAGGTTGGATGAGTAGAGTTTTTTGCCGACCTCGCCGGTATTAGGCTGACGGAGGCAAGTAAACCGGTCACACCACTCATCGGGTTAAATCAGACTTTACCGACTGTTACAGGCGCTAGGTCCAAGACGGTGCCCACGGCTACTGCGAAGGCCCCTACCCCAGTACCGGCGGCTTGTGATCTAGCCCCTGCCACATTGCAGGCGGCTGGTGACCCTGCCCCTGCTGGGGTACCATTTACCAGTAGTAGTGCTCATGACCTGTTGTCGGGCACTCAAGGCAACCGGGGTGGCAGCACCAGGAGGATGGAGTCCATAGCTACCCTGCCTAAATTCTTGAACTTTGATGGGCGGGGTAACTGGAAAGGCTTTAGGTTACAATTTCAGCGGTATGCCCTTGCCTTTGGTATGTCGGAAGCAGATAAGCTGAACTGCTTGTGTTGGAGCCTTAAGGGTAAGGCTTTAGATTTCCTTGCGATGGTAACAGGGGATAACCAGCCGTTGTCATTTGATGGGTTGATTGGGAGGCTCGCGGCTGCCCTTGCGGGCCTGAAACTGCAAAAGGGGGAGAACCGCCCTTTGGGACAGTCGGGCCTGAGGGGAGAGTATAGCCGAAGCCTCTGTTATCATTGCAACGAGACAGGGCATGTTAAAAGAGACTGCCCAAAGAGAAGAAGAGATTTGAACTAGAGAGTTCTCCACTGAGTCTAAGTGGGGGGGACCACATAATCAGAGCAGAGGTTTGCACTGTAGCTTAGGTCAAAAGGTTATAAGTCCCTTGGTTACCAGCCCCTAGGCTTAGAGCAGTAACATTGATAGCTGCTGGAAGGGTTATGGTTGTGTCTGGTTTTGTGACAGATCTCTTTAACACAAAACTGGGAACCCACTGGTTTAGCGAGAACTTGTATGTGGTCCCAATTGAGCAATAATTGTTCTTGGGAGATGACATCTTGATTCTCTGGGGTCAATTTGTTTTGGAAATGGGGCGGGGGTCCCCATCAGGCATGTGTCGCCTTAACCCCACTGATAGGTTCAAGGTCATTCACAAGGGTTCGGAGATGGGAAAGGCCTTTGCAGTACAGCACTGCACTTAGTTTTATTCCGAGCCAGCCAGTTATCCAAGGGTAAACTAGCTTGGGGTAATAGATGACAGGAACAGGGGGTGGGGGTACGATGATACAGATCGGCCATGGCTCGGCTAGAGGAAAGATGGGAGAAGTCCCTGGCCGAGGGATGTCGGGAAGAGGTCACTGGAACCTTTGCTCCAGGGCGAACTTTGTGGGGGGTGGTTCGGGAAAGAAAGAATTTTCATGGCATTTGGGCTTAGTCCTCGCAAGTCTGGATGATGTGGTGCCTCAGCGGGGTCTGCGAGGAGGGACCTGGCCAGCTTTTTCATGTAGACCATGGGTCTTGTGCCCCTGATGGCACGTGACACATCATCCAGTGGGTATGGGTAGGACCATCGGTAAGCCAGGAAAAGCTAAGGAGACCGGGATGGTTCAGTAGAAACTGGTGCAGCTAAGCGGTGAATAGGTCATCGGTACCGGACGCTGTACAGTTTCAGGGATTTGTACATGTAAGGGGAGCAACAGATGGGCCCCCAATTTGTACTACGAGTTTCAGGCTTCAGATCTATAAGAGAAGTTCTTAAAAGGGTTGGTACCAGAGAGCGGGCTGAACTGAGCCGGGCCAAGGCCCCTAGTCGGACTTGCCCCTGTTCGGCCCCATCTGGGACATTCGAATTGTGATTTGGATGCGATCTGAGAGTGGGCCCGACCTGGTCGTAGGCCCCATCGGAGTCGTGATGATGACGAATGCCTAAGACAGTAAGTCTGCCCTGGAACCGGCGAGGCTTGCACTTCTAGAGCTGCCTGCCCCCGGACCAGAGTGACAGACAGCTAGGTCTAAGATGTAAGCAGTCAAGGGGCTACCGGGACAGTGGACTTGAAGGCGATGGCAGTGTTTCGGCAACGCTGAGCAGTTGTACCTCCGGCAAGACGCCCCTGATGAGCAGTGAGAAGTGACAAGGATCCGGGTGAGCCGTGGAGGGGGCTGCTAAAGCACTGGTTCGGCAACGCTGAGCAGTTGCACCTACGGCAAAAGGCCCCTGAACAGCCGTGAGTCAAGGAACCACGGCCGAGTATCCGTACCTAGAGGGGCCCGTCCGAAGTCGGGATGTGGCCATCTAGGGCAAGAGTGGCTGAGTTACCCTACCTAGAGGGGCCCGTCGGTAGCCAGGACGTGGCCATTTAGGATCAGAGCAGGGGAGTAATCGTGTCTAGAGAGGTCCGCCTGCAGGCAGGCCGAGGCCCTCTATGACCAGAGCGACAGAGCATCACATATATATTGGCCCGTCCACAACCGGGACGTGGCCATCTTTTGGCCAGAGACGTGGTGCATCCCTTTGGATATCCTTCCAACTGGAGAAACCGGGACAGTGCACACTCTTTTTAGAGTGGGGAGGAGTGTAGTGATTGGGCCCTTTGGCAGTCAGTTGCCGCAAGAATTTAGGGGTCTGTGCGGTGACGTCATCCAGTGTCGCAGAGGATTGTGGGGTCGCTCTCTTGGAATCGGGCAGCCATCTTGCAGGGCACTCCAGCAACCCAGATATACGTATAATCGAATAACCAGAGCAAATGGCATAGGTATCAGGTAAAAGTCCCTTGTATTGGAATCCAATTGAATTGCATTAGGTTTCAGAGTGGAAACAACAGTGCCTTTTTATGGGGATGTGGTTTACAAACTTCGTAAGATTTTGGGTCATGGCAATTTTCCAACTGTATTTGCTAAAATTATAAAACGTTTTGTTAAAAGAGGTTACGACCCTACTGTTTTGAGACACACCGCATGTTTGGTGTTCAACCCGTTTACAGTTGGACGCTATGCTTCCCTCTTTGATTGTGTCTGACGGAAGAGGGGGAGGACTCTGTGATGGGCAGTTTTTAAATCCCACTGGGACGAAACTGTTTTGATTTCTGTCCTCTGGCCTGTTTCGTCGGGCCCTTAAGGGTGTTTCTCTTGGTGCTCTGCCTTCTGCAAAGGCATTGAGTACATACGTTTTTTGGTTCTCAAGGTTTGCTTTTTATATATTTATACACGAGCATTTTTGTGTTTTACATACCATGCCTTTTGTTTCCATTGCGTGTGTTAGAGATTCACCTAGCAGGGATTACTTTTATTTACACTGTCCTGTGACTTTGGAACATGGTGGGGGTAAGAGTGAGGTTGGGTGCGCACCATAAACCGGTTTAAGCTCCCCAGTGGTGTTTTTGCCACTGACCGTTCCAAGGCGGTGCCCCACTGTGTTCCTTTAATTGTTCGTTTTGTCCTCGTGTGTTTGCTTTGTATGCTAGTGTGTGTTGGTAGTGTATGTTTGTGTGTGTACATGATTGTGTGTGTGTGTGTGTTGTGTGCGTGTGTGTGTGTGTGTGTGTGTGTTGTGTGTGTGTGTGTGTGTGTGTGTGTTTGTGTGTGTTGGTGGTGTGCACTTCTGGGTGCTGTGGGGCTCGTTTTGGGGAGGCTGCGTTTTTGGTACGTGGCATTCTCTGTTTGATATTATTTTTGTTTTTTACAGTGTAAATTTCTCATTTCAAAAATGTAATACGTTCTACTTATCATTTCATTGGGGGTTGTTAATTTCCCAACTTCCGGTCAGAATCGAGCTTAATACGGCTGCGCCTTAAAAGTGAAATTGTCAGTGATAGTAGTTTAGCAGTAATTCAGCAGTAGTTTAGTAGTAGAAATAGCAGTAGCAGTAACAAATTCCAACGCCTGGACTAGTTCATCGTCGAGTACTAGTTGTCGATTGAAAGCCATAACACAAAAATGTCTTTGCTAAAATACAGTGAAACCATACCGCGACGGTGGATACTGATGCCCCTTCTTCTATTTCGATATTCAGTATATTTGCAATCCACTTGCTAAGATTTATAGTTTAAATGAGTCTTGGTTACTCTATAGTACCTTTGGAGAAATAGTCTTTTGACCAAGCAAAGGTATATAAATATGCTCTTACTTGATTAAAAGGACACTGATTTTTTTTATGTAAACAAGTAGACACTTTTGGTGGTATGGGCGACAAAAGCGTGATTAAAGCTTAGCAATACTCGTATATGCCCTAGTGTGAAAATAAACGAATGACAACAACTTCAGTAACATAGTTGCAATAACATTTTTTTCTTCAAACTATGATCATTGTAGAAAGATCCGCTATACTATGTGTAATGATAAATTTATTTATGTTCTCTTGAGGAAATAAATATTGGTTATTTTTTGGCGACTCTAGCATAATTTAGAAGGAATCCGGAAAATGTACGTTTCCGTCTAGATTTTATACTGTGCTTATTCAACAGTGAATTTCGTGTTTCACGACCTTCTGTCCTTTTGCGCCAGCGACATCGTAGTGAACACATCATTTACAAAGAAAAATTTTCTTTGTATTTAATCCGCGTGGTATTTTGAATAGTCAGGTATTTATCTGTTTGAATTTAATTGAATTATTATTTTGAAAATCTATATACTTCTACAGTTTCGTTTCAGTGTATTCGTTACGAAAGTATTACCGTTTAAACAATTTGAAGCATGCCCAGGCAGCCACCTGCTAGGAGAAGGGAGAGGCGTGCTGACCACGTGCCACTTGGTGGAAGGCAATTGAGAGACAGGCCTCCAAACAAGAAATGGTCGAAGGGATGAGGTGCAAAACGCTTTGCGTCAGCGTGAGAATCAAGCGGCAAATGTACAGCCGCCACCTCCGGCAGACCCCCCTGTCTCTCAGTTTGTTTCGACGGAGGTCCAAACAGATTGCGGCAATACTGCTTTGCAGGACCATGACTTCATGCCAAATCATGGTGAGTCCTTTGTTAACGCTTTTAATTTCGATATTAATAATCAAAGCCAGATGAATGATAACCGTGGGGGAGTTCAGAGCAATGTGTTGACTGGTCACCAAAATTTTGAGCATAATTTTTAGCATCTATCTTCTGATGCAAATTAATCCATCATGCCAACAGTAAACGACAGCGTCAGTGCACAAATTCCATTACATATTAAAGAAAAAAATTGGGATAGAAAATACGTTAGTTTTAGTACACTTTTAAAGTCTTCATCAGACCTGAAGGATAGTGAGCAAACTCGCATTGTCGTTGTTCCCGCCAAATCAACTCGTTCCAAGTAATATTTCACCATACAAGTTCAATAACCTATAGTATCTGTTTTCTCATGACCTTTTGGATGATGCAATAAAATTATATATGAACATACATAATTGATCCTTTATGTGTCTGACTGTAGTCCCAATTTGTCTATGATCTCTGAAAGTGATCTGGAACCCTTCTGGTCATGACCAGAATGATTACAGATCATTTTTAAAGATCATAGACAAATGATGGTCATATCATATTTTGAGGAGCCTGTATTGGCCTCAAAGTGAAAATGTCCCATTTAACATACCTGGTCCAACCAAGATTCAACATGTTTGTACCAATGATTGTACCATGCTTCAACCATGGTTTGTCCATGAGTTTCTCATTGTCGTGAATTGAAGTGGCAATGTTTCATTTGACACAGTCATGGTTAAACCATGTTTCATCCATGATCATAATGTATATTAATAAAACACAAGTAGGATCTGGTCACTGATAAAAGCTAGAGTATTTTTATTATGAGTTTCTTGTGACCATGTTGACAAACTCGAGGTTAATACACATCCACCAATTCTAGACAATATATCAATTGAAACATCCTAGCACATGCTTTAATTAATGTCGCGAAAATTAGTGACAAATAAACCAGACATAATTTCGTTGTTGTATTAAGATGTTAAATTGTTTATTAAAAAGTCATAACTGAAATCAAACACTAAAGGAGTGTCAAAAAGCCTTTTACTATTGCAGATACTTTCATTTTTCATCAGCTGAATTCCCTTCAAAAAATATGCCAAGGGTGCACATAATATTTACATGCCGTGCAATTTGTCAGTCCTAGTTCTGATTTGTTTCTGATTTGGCCATGGTCCTTTGGAAGTCATTTGAAACTGATCTTACCACCTCTATAACTGTTCATTGTTCATGAAGTGTCATTGACTGTTCTTTTATGTTCAGATCATGGACAGTTCAAGAACTCTGTTTGATTCATCAGTAGTTCATAAACTGGTCATTAATTCTTTTTAAGAACAGTTCTTGTCCAATGTTTTAATATCAAGAACCGATGATGGTCAGATTATGAATGGCTTGAATTGTTCTTGATTTCATGAGCTGCATTCCACAGGGATGTTTTGTCTTTTTGTCTGCACATGCATAATTTTAAGAATGTATTTACATGTACATATGCATAAAACCTAAACCTAATTGTCTGATTAATTACATGTTCTAGTTGATAATGTGCAAACATCCAAATAGGGTCTATTTATATTGCACATCATCTACGGTAAGTAAAGAAAATGAGCAAAAATGATCAAAACAATGCCACTGCAATTTTGATTCACCATAATATGAAAGTAATATTTTGCTGCTGCATTTGACCATGGCAAATAAAAGTCCAATACAGGTGCAATTATGAAGGAGATCAGATGACTTTGATATGACAGTGTATTCGACGATGAAATTGAAGTAACAATTTTGACATTCTTTTGACCTTAATTTGACCATGGCCATAACAAGTTCAACACAGGTCAAATTATAAAAGACATGAGATGGATTAAATATGACACTGTATTTCAAACAGTGATAACAGTACCACTAAATCAAAGTGATCTGACTGCGATAAAGATGTAACATTTTCCCATGGAAATGTTTTGATCTAAGCTGATCATGGTTGAAACACGTCTGCAATATGTTAGACTATAGCGATTCATCGCTAATTTGATTATTTTACATAACACCGACTTTAAATAAAATTTGTATTCTGTACAATATTGACTTTGATTATTATTGTTATATACATAGCCAAAGTATTGTTTCTACATGCATATACCATGGTCTCATTTTCTATGTTAGAAAAATGTACATGTCATTGATATGGCTTTAATATAACCGTGCATTTCAACATTGTCAAAATAGTGCCACAATAACAAACACGTCGTGACCAAGATATGGAAGCCACTTTTAGCTTGGCACTGATTTGACCTCAATTTGATCATGGCCATAACAGGTCCTCTCAAACAAACACAATTTGACCATGATATGAAAGTTTTCCATGGCATTGATTTGACCTTGATTTGATCATGGCCAAAAAAGGTCTTGGGCCCTGACTGTGGTTATCATTGATGTGGACATGGTCAAAACATTGTTGCAACGTGGACATTTCATTGCCATCTATTTCTATGATGACAAAACATGTACATTTCATTGGCGGCCATTGTCCAAACATGATCATCGTTGATATGGCAATGGTCATAAATGCAGGGCAAGTTGATCAGATAATGAGGCATTACATTAAACGGTAATCTCGCCTTGAGGATGTTCTGTCAAAGCGATCTATCGTCGTGTTCAGAGTCCTCTTCGGAGGAGTAGTAATCTTGAAATAATCTTAAAAAGATTATAAAGTTGTCATGATTTTCAGGGGGTACGTAATTCACACTTCTTACGTTTTCAAGCAAAGTTTTGATGTAGATTCGTTTTCAAATTGGCGGAGTAAAGCGTATTTTTTATTATAAGGGACGAAAATTTATGTAAGTAAATACTTTTCATTAGTTCGAATTGTTAACACGTCCGTTCATTAGCCGTATGTACTTACTGAAATGGACACATCTGTTTTGAGTCGTCCAAGGGTGAAGAACAAAAAGGTTATTAGATGGACTGATTGGTCGGTTGTTGTCAGGCTTGGATTTTATGTCGTATTTGTCCAATTATTGAACCGAAAAAAGCATTCTGCTCGAGCTTATATTTGAATGTATTATGTAAACATATTAATATATCTAATGTTCTGTCATTGTCTACATGTTCTACAAAAGCCTCTATCGCAGTTTTTTACCGTTTCAAGCAAATGTTTATGTACATCTTTCATGTTCAAGACGATTTGGTGATTAATCTTGGTTTGAAAGTCATCCTTACTATAGATAAGTGTTACAGCAACAAGCATGAAATACTATTTGCATTGGACAAGTTTATATATTTGTCACGAACAGATGCTATAAAGATTTGATAATTTTGAAATACGTTTATAAATGGTATACGCTAATTCTGCACTGTATGTGAGGATTGGGTAATATATTATACGCATGTTTGTATTTAACTGATCTTTGCACCGTTCTCCTGGTATAATTAAGACTTTTATGAGATGTTTTATTAAAACAAATCAGATAATTATGTTTCATACATTTTGTGGATAGGCAACCTGCTAAGTGAAACCGAATTAAATGTTTACATATGGGTTACACTACAAATGATCCATAATCTAACCGAAGGCTTTGGTCAGACTCTCACTAGTTCTCAACACTCCTTTAAAATCAGACCCAACACCCATGCAGACTGAGAATTGTGACGTTTCCCCCAATGCAATGGGAGAATGATGAAACATTTAGTGCTACACCACTGCCAAAACGTGAAGACTCTAATCAGGTTATTGCAGTGTGTTACTTACAGTATCCTGAATTGGGTAATGGTTGGTAACTGTACTCAGACAATTGACTTAGATAACTTGATCAAAGCTATTTCTATAGTAAGCGGGCAAGAGACACCGCAACTCAGCCCCATAATTCAGTACAGACAGAATAACAAATGATACTGAATGTCGGTTTTACGATGGACTTAGCTTTCAGTCCACACGACACTAATTTTTACTCTATATAAGTTTGGAACTTGCCGTATAAATTGAATATGAAAGACAAAATTATGTTGGTCCTAGTCAGACTTCGCTAAGCACTTACGCTACTCTTTATTGAACTGCAGCTAGTTTTACATTGAAACAATTAGAAAGCGTTAGTTTTAAATTGTGGATTTGTTTTATGTCTGAGTAGCTGACTTCGTGTGGTCACTTTTCTTTGAAAGCCAGAGCACAAACATGAAGTACCTACAAGAGCTATTATACAGCAAAACATTTAATTGCAATTTCACCAAATGGTTGTATCATGTTTATTTCCCACAGTGTATGATGGCAGGGAAACGGTGGTATTGCAAGGAGACGACATTGTGTTTGATCGCGATACAGTATTTCCGAAGATCTATGTGCACTGCGGCTAAAGTTAAATATTCCACAATTCTCAAAAGGACATAAACGAATCAATAAGAACAGCAGCTCAGCGAATACATGTCGAGCGTGCAATAATGAGACTGAAATCATACCGACCTTTGAACACTAAACTAACTATTAATTCCCTGAAATCAGGCGAAAAACAGTCCTTGTGTGTGCAGCCTTGGAGTAATTTAAGAGACATCCTTATTAAGGATTGTAACATGATAGACTGATTTGTGTAGATAATTTATATCCAAGAAGAATTTTGAAGTGATAACAGGTTAAGAATACATTCTGTTTTGTAACACTTTCTTTACACGAACATGACTTTTGTGTAGATGTACATGTACATACAGATGTAGTCAATTTGTCTTACATAGATGTGCACGATGTTTCTAGCCGTTTCTACAAAACCTTTGTCCTAGTTTTAACACAACCTTTGAAGCAAGATGCATAGTCATTTTATTAGTATATTTTACTTCCAAAACGATTTACAATAATTATCTGTAGGTTCAGCACTGATTTATACGTATAAAAATGACTTAATAAAGTTCTTTTTTCATACAAATTCAATACATCCTGCAAGAAATGTTCCAAGAATCATGTTTGCTAATCAAACGTCGTATTAGTCAGATACATGTACTCGTTTTGCTGTAAAAGTGTCACCTCACAACCGTAAGAAGTATAGTTTATACACAAGCGCAACAAAATTGTCCTCTGCTTCGCCTCGGACAATTTAGTTGCGCTTGTGTATAAAGTATACTTCTTACGGTTGTAAGAAGACACTTTTACAGCAAAACTCGTACTGTATCTATTACTAATACATGTATGTTCAACGGCTCTAGAGGGTACAATAAATTGTCAAGAGGTTTCATTTTGCAAACATACGACATTCGATATATCGATCTAATATTCGGATCGATCAATTGTAAGATTTCAATCGTACGGGAAATTACACTTTCAAACATGTAAGTATTACTTTAAATATCTAAGTTGTTGTTTTTTTCGGATGCATTATGTATCAGTGTGCAAGTCGCTATTCGCTATGTTTAGTGAAGCTGACTGGAACCAAATCAATAGGACTTGATTTTAGTTTTATCACTAAATGATCAGAAAAGGATTTCATAATTTTCTTATTCTATGTCAATGCTCTTGATAATATTTGAATAATAAAACGGATAATCAACTCGCACAACAACTTCTTTTAAGACACCGCAATATCACTGAGCAAATCTCGATGATATACGGTTTTAGCCACGTATTAAGAGTAACGAAGATGCCGTTATAACTTCGGTAGAATATTTGAATCTTGATACATTGTATCTCACTAGTAAAATAACATCCCTCAGACTTTAAGCAAAATGCACGGCTGCTGTTGCAGAGGAAGTTGTGTTTTCCCGGTGCGGAATAGGTCACACAAGACTCGTGTACTCATATCTACTTAAGGGAGGCTACAACCAGGGTGTATATCCTGCCAGGAACTTCTAACACTGCACAACAAAATATAACACATTTAAGACATGTACTTTCTATTAAAGGCCTATTTGACATAATGATAACTTAAGTATTTAAAAACTAGTAGATTATTGCAGTCGGCACGAGATAAAGCGATGAAATGACGACATCAGCTGTGTGTAAATTTCGAATTACAATTTACATACATGTAAATCATTCAGTCACTATTTAATATTTTCTTACATCTGAATATTATGCTATTTGATCAGCAAGCAGACTCTCGCTTTACACTGCATGGCTTTTATAAGAGACATGGCCATCTTTTTCTCCCTGACAAATCTGACTTTTGACATTTCGTAAACAACAAAATCAGTTTTTTTAAAGAAATGCTAGGAGTTTTATTTAAAGTTAGCTTAATTACTTTGCCAAAACTTCCGAAACGTTTGTATGCAGTTTGAATAAATTCTCTTCAATAGTTTTAGTTATCCCCGAACATACATATAGACTTATGACTGGTATAAACTGCGCTTTCTTTGCTGGCATTTAATCCTTGTTATATAAATCAAGTAGTTAGATTTATAGTATTATGTCTGTTAATCTATAGTCGGTTGTAAAGCTCATGAAAGCTTATGTTTATTGTAAATGTCTTGCTGACTCAAAATAAATCTTATCTTATACATGTATATTGCGTTTTCTTTGTTTGCATTTAATCCTTGTTATAAATATAAATCAAGTCGTTTCAAAATGATCTTGACTGTTAAATCTTGGAAAAGTACGGGGTGTCTCATACTATCTGTTACCATTACAAACTACTATAAAAGATACATATAATGAAAAATGCAGTCATGTCATATATCATTTAGAAGGAGACAGAATAAATTTTTTGTGGTGTAGAATATACGCGAAAATGTTGACGTCATTACGTCATCAACGACGTCGTCTAAACAAGTCGTTTTTTCCGATGACACTGCAGCGCACAAAAGTTGTTAAACTGTACTATAAGAGTTATTCATCAGATCAATGTAGAAATTGTACCCCGATCATGAGAAACTCAGTAAGATGCAAGTGCACAGAATTGTCATAAGGTTTCAGCAGTCAGGATCAGTTATTGAACGACGCCGTAGCAATGCCGGCCGGCCAGAATCAGTCAGCACTTCAGAGAGTATCGAACTGAGAACTGTTAATCTCGGAAACTCCACAAGGGTCTGTACGTAGAGTGTTAGGTGACATTACTAACAATGCTAGTGGTTTCAGCAAGATGTATAATAAAATATGATAAAGAGAAATATAGGAATTAAATAATAGCTTAAATAATTATTTCCCTTTAAATAATTTCCTTTATCAAACTATCAACTCAGTTTATTAAAATGTTGAGTTTAGTAATTCTCCTTATAGAAATGAGAAAGCATGACAAAGGAGTAAAAGTTAACAAGCGATATGGTAATCAAAGTATAAAAGGTTTAATAAAACATACTCAAATCCTGTAATCAATCTGTTGGTTCCACTTAACAGTATTATCTACATATAAAACCTTATGTATTTTACATAAAAATGTCTTTTGTACATGGTTTTTTTTTTAAAGTTTGTTGGGGGCGGGGGGGGGGGGGGGGGGTAATTTGCCCTTAAGTCGATTTCGCCATCGAGTCGAACATTTTTAGCATCGTTTATTCCTGATTTTTACTACAATTAACACATTTTCTACATTATTGTTGTGTTTTATGTCCTTCTCGCTGCTTACAGTATTAACATTTTGCGTAATTTCGGCGATGTTCGATCTTTATCTCATAAACGCTTTTGTGCATACGTAGAAGCAAGCTGCCGAGGCAGGAATTTTGAATTGTTTACAGACTCCAAGGTCAAAGAGCACTAAATTTAAGTAACTGGCACCGATTTATCATACATTTTTATTGACGCTTTGTGTATACCATTGTGTATTTTATCACAGAAGCGACATTTATGAGAAGATTGTCAAACACAGTACAGTCAGTGTTAAATCTTGGTAATTTACAATGTTGGTCTGTAACTCGAACAGGAGTGGCCCTTGAGACGAAATGGTATACGACTAAAGGACAGTTGAAAATGGAGATAAAACTTTACCTGTACATACAAGTAAACAATAAATATAACACGACAAAAGTTTGAAAGTTTTAAGTCCCAATTACATTTTGTATATTACTAATAGTCCAGTCAACGTAGCCTAAAATACCACGTAGGTGTGAAGTAATTGCGAAAGAAACGATGTATGCGTTTTCTTTCAGGAAAATATGATCTCTGATAGAAACAAAAAGTTGCACACTGAACTCCAATGTGAAATCTGGGGTTTTGGTAATCTAGATGTGATTCAATGAGTGCAGTTGAAATATTTGAAACATGTATTAGATTTTTAAAAAACTGCACTGCAAACTATTATGGTGTATGGTGAAACTGGTGTAAAACATTTAGCTGTCGATATCAAAACCAGAATTGTATCATTTTGGGCGAAACTGGTAAAAGCTGTAGAAGTAAAGTTATCTAGTAATATTTACACAATTTTACAACTGCACTGCAAACTATATGGTATATGGTGAAACTGGTGTAAAACCTTTAGCTGTCGATATCAAAACCAGAATTGCATCATTTTGGGCAAAACTGGTAAAACCTGTAGAAGTAAAGTTATCTAGTAATATTTACACAATTTTGTTGAGTCAATTCATATTGTCTGATGTCAAAAAAATTCAATGGATAACAAATGTCAAGGATATCTTTATTTCGTGTGGATTGAATAATATATGGGAAACACATGATTTTCCAAACCACAAATGGCTTACAATGACTGTAAATAACAAACTATCTGATTTATCCATTAATGAGTGGTATTCCTTAAAAGAACACTCTAGCAATGGTTCGAATTATGGACTATTTAAAAATAATGGTTTTGAAAAATATTTACTGTATACGCCGACAAAATATCTAATATATGTGATCAAATTCAGAATACGAAATCATAAAATGCCCTTAGAAACTGGTAATTGGAACAGAAAGAAAATGTACACTTTGTAATTTGAGTATAGACGATGTGTTCCACTACCTTTTAGAATGTAGCTATCTTGTTGATATTAGAAAGCAATATATAAAAACAAAATATTATAGATTTCCAAATAATTTAAACTTCGAGGCACTGTTAAATATGAAATGTAAGACTACTGAATATAGAAAAGTATGTACTTTTATCAAGAACATAATTCAAGTATTCAAGTAAATTCTGTTATAGTCATATGTATATATGCAATATATACCATGTTGAGATAGACAAAATACAATGTTTAGCACTAAACACAGGTGAGAGACAGCTTTCTCAATTTAATGATATTGTAACCCTCCCGCAGTGTGAGAATTAATATTGATACACGTATATTGGATTTGTCTGTTTAATTAAGAAATAATATGTATCCATGTTTGGTTTATCGTAGAATAACCCGAGTTTGGAGTTTTTATGCGCAAGAATATATCACGAAGGCCGCAGAAAAGATGCTATTTCAATGTGACTTTCATTCATGAAAGATGTATACGCGGTGTTTCAGTTTTTTCATCAAAAACTTTAATAATCTAATTTTTAAGTAAATGTAACAGGAATTTCATTTATAGAAGTGGTTCGAATTTTCAGGGTACGCAATAACGATTCAAGTTACGAAAAATATTAGTTACGGGTATAGATAAATGACGTCACAGTTTCTCTTGACTAATGACGTCACTGTGTAAACAAAAACAATAACAACAAAACAGTAAATAAAGGCAATGTAAATGGTATCGTAACATTAATCAAGTTAACTGGACTTGTGTCATCCATCGGATCCCCCCGTTTTGCCCCAAGTCATCCACAGTATTCCATGTACGATCCTCTATACGTCGGGTAAATTGAACAGCCAAAACAGGATGCGCGTGCAGTGTCGTTCAAGGTCGGTTTATTGCAGAATAACCCAAATAGATTTTGTTCTACATGTATGTAGGTTATTCGCTGGTCGTGTTAGAATGATGTATATTGATGATACATGTTCTTACGAGCCTTGCATATTTATTTTTTGTTTATAATTGTACACCTCTTTATGTCATTTACCTACATAAAATGTATTTAAATTAAGAATTAAATTGAAATGATGGGAAATTAAAGATAATTGACAACAATAACACACTCAGCAATTTCAGACATAATAAAATACAAATGAATACTTTTATGTATACTCATTTTATTATTCTTACTATAATTCATATATTACAAATATGTAGAGGTTATTATACGGAGCAGGTGTGCCTTTAGGCGATATTGGCACACTTGGTGAACTATCAAACGTGTCAGTTTCCACATTTCGGTGCTCAATAAGCCTAAATTCTAAATTCAATAAACGTTGAGAAAGAGACTTCTGTGTCCTTTCGGCGGCCATTTTCCGTTACGTCTACGTTGTCAATTACGTCAACGTTTTCACGTGCTGACAGTCTAACGTTGCTGCACAGTTGACCGGAAATAGCCTCAATACGAATTTTCTGGCACACTAGCAGTGTGCCGATATCAGTTATCGGCACACTACGTCACGTGATCGTTTTATCGGCCCGTATCAAAACGTTGAAAAGCAGAACATTCTTGGATTAATTATAGATCGAGTTTTGGACTGGATGGAACTATCAAATAAAGGAAGTTTGGTGTAAAATAAATGTAAAATTGAACCTTTTTAAACGGATATCACGATATTTGACAAATGACATAAAAAAGATTTATTACAATTCCTATATTCTGCCAGTGTTTGACTATTGCTTCAATATATGGGGGAATTGTAGTCAAACAAATATTTACAAATTATCGAAACTGCAAAAAAGATCTGCTAGAATAATCTTACAGCTTCCATTTAGAACTCCTTCATACACCATGTTTAAACAACTGTCCTGGTTGCCATTAGATGTACGATTTAAGTACCATAGGCGTTCTTGTATACAAGGCAGTTAACAAGCTAGCCCCCGACTATTTTTGTAGATTAATCAGAAAATCCGAAAATAAAATCTACGCTTTACGGTCCGCGACAAATAGAGATCTTACAAGCTCAACACCGCAATCACAATACTTAAAGAAAACATTTGAATATTCAGGAATGTGTATCTGGAATGAGATTCCCGTAAGAACGAGAAACAGTAAAACCTTAAAGCATTTCAAATCTTCATTTTTCAAACTTCTCATAAACAATTTATAAGGAGAATCCAGATTGTTGACTTTATATTAACACAGTGTGAATGGGTTATAGCTTTTGAATTTAGTTCTGCTCAAATCAATCTCGTAACTTGTTATTGTTGTTTTTGTTTATACTATGTATTTTGTAAGACGGCCTCATGTTAGATAAGTTTTGTTTTAAACATATAGACTTAATGAGTTACCTTCTATAAATAAAGATTATTATTTATTATTATTTATTATTATTATTATTATTATTATTATTATTAACTAATATTGATGGACAAGCCAAGGGGATTTGGACAAGGGAAAACCTGGATTTACCTGATCTGTAAAATACAACTGCTTGAAGAATTAAATACTAAGATGTAGTTAGAAAACTACATCTTTGCTCTAGCTTTGTATCTGTCCAACTGTGTGAACTTAAAATCCCCCCAAGCATGAGAAAGGGTGAGATGTTTAATCAGGTGTTACAAATAAACCAATCACCAGTTGTTATCTTTTTAGCTACGCCAGGGTGAGCTTTTCTGATCGATGATTGTCCGTCGTCCGTCGTCTGTCGTCCGTCAACATTTTGATTCAAATGACATCTCCTCTGAAACCTCTAGGCCAATGTTGATAAAACTATGCAGGAATGTTCCTTGCATGAAGCTCTACCAAAATTGTTCAAAGAATTCCATTCCATGCAGAACTTGGCATGTAGCATTGTCTAGTGGACCTCTACCAAGATTGTTCAAATTATGACCCCCGGGTCAAAATTGACCCCGCGCGGGTGGGCCCTTAGTTTTTGCATAGGCATATATAGGAAAAACTTTAAAAATCTTCTTCTCTGAAACCACAAGGCCTAGAGCTAAGATATTTGGCATGTAGCATTGGCTAGTGGACCTCTACCAAGATTGTTCAAATTATGAGCCCCGGATTAAAATTGACCCCGCACAGGGGGTCATTTAGTTTTACATAGGCTTATATAGTAAAAACTTTAAAAATCTTCTTCTTTGAAACCACAAGGCCTAGAGCTTAGATATTTGGCATGTAGCATTGGCTAGTGGACCTCTACCAATGTTGTTCAAATTATGACCCCCGGGTCAAAACTGACCCCGCACCGGGGGTCACTTTGTTTTACATAGGCTTATATAGGGAAAACGTTAAAAATATTTTTCTCTAAAACCTCAAGGCCTAGAGCTTAGATATTTGGCATGTAGCATTGCCTAGAAGACTTCTTCAAAGTTTGTTCAAATTATGCCTCTGGGGTCAAAATTGACCTTGCCCGGGGGGGGGGGGATCATTTGTTTTACAAAGGCGTATATCGCAAAACTTTTTTAGTATATAACATTATCTAGTGATCTTCCACCAGGCAAGTGGACTTGTACCAAGGTGAGCGATATAGGGCCATCTTGGCCCTCTTGTCTTTACACACTGTTAGTAACTAAGAGAATATAAATAGAAGTCACCTGATATCATATGATCACATGACTGAGTTTTTACATTTCATGTACAACTCGTGCAAATATTATTAGGTGTAAAACCACTAATAATCACCACTGTGACATTCTCCCCTGCTTTAAAAAATGGCTCCTGACATTTCAAAATGTACAGACTATGTTCACATTATATTGAATTTACTGTTTTAATAGTTTTGACAGATTATAGTATTATATGTTACTATATTTCACTTCACTGTTGTCCAAAATACTATGAAAAAGTATTTAAACATTTCAAATGAATACCTTGTAATAAATAGTAGTTTATTCTGTAATGTTTGTTAAACAGAAAACCAAGTTCGTAATATTTACAAAACTTATGATAGATGAAAACTTTGCGAAACGATAAGCAGAAAGAACATTTCACTGAAATGAAACAAAATACTGATGTCTTTGAGGTTTTGCTGATATAATATACCAGCAAGAATTAAGCTGAAAACAAATTTCAACTATTTACATGTTACAATTATACTACTGTAACTTTTGCTTTGGATGAAGGCTACACACCATGAAATGTTATCTTAAGAACAACATTCTTTACTTTAACTCTACCTACTTGCTTGCAAGCTTTTCTTTCCCTAACTATACTTCATCCAAAGTCTTCACTACAGTCAGCCAACTTCCGAAGAACAGCTTTAAGGCATTAAAATTACATATTAGGCAACACATATTGCATAATATTCGCAATACAAAAATTAAAAACATTTAAAAGATTTATTCATTGAAATAATTTTATGAAATTATCAGTAATTTCAATGAAAATACATTATGATAAAAATATACTGTGACATTCTCCCTCAACACTTAAACGAAAACTTCAAACTCCGCTGACTGTTGATACATGACATAATCACCGTACCTCTCTGGCACTTTTCGATTTCTTTTGGGCCGAGTACGTGGTTCAACTGTGATTTCAGAAGCTTCTGTATGTGAAGTTTGATGTGAAGGAGAAGAAAGAACAACTTCAGAAGATTTGTCACTACTTGGAAATAGCTGTGTGACATTACTAGAGGAAAACTGAGTTTGTTCTCCATTAGTACCTGTATTATTCTGCACAGATTGCACAGAAGAACTATTTTCTGAAGAT
This sequence comes from Saxidomus purpurata, assembly GCA_022818135.1. NCBI lineage: Eukaryota > Metazoa > Mollusca > Bivalvia > Venerida > Veneridae > Saxidomus > Saxidomus purpurata. The sequence continues at coordinate 55,961,086 of JAFMSR010000003.1, forward strand.
AAAACCTGAACAGTATGACCATCAGAGTGAGAAATATCCACTGTATTGGATTCAGAAGTATTTTCTGACATCTGGGGAACAGATTGCCTAACAACTGGTTTTCCTACAGGATATTTACGAAAGTAAGGTAAAAATATATCTGATGCATCACTGTCAGAACCATCTGATGAACGAATTACCTCATCCGAAACAACAGCAGCTGTCTTAGACTTAGAAGAACCTTTTTTCTGACTGCTTGACTTCACAGAATGTGAAATAGAAGAACTTGTTGGAATAGTGGAAAATGGAAGCAACATATATCTATGCAAAATCCTTGTTCTGCCACCTCCATTCTCTTTCACAACTTTGTAAACAGGCAAATCTGAGTAGGGTTTTTCTACCACTATGTAAGGATCTTTGGCCCATTTATCTGCCAGTTTATTCTTACCTTTCAGACCAACATTTAATGTTAAGACGCGATCTCCAATATCAATTGTCGCTTCTTTAACCCTTAAGTCATAATTAGACTTACTTTTCTGGGCTGCCTTTTCAGACTCACTGGAGGCTGTCTTATATGCAAAGTCAAGACGATCTTTCAAAGTATTGACATAATGTTTCGTACCGTTGGTTGATGAAACAGACGAAGAAGGTAAATTTAAGAAAGCGTCTACAGCTAGACGAGGATGTCTTCCAAACATTAAAAAGAATGGAGAATACCCTGTGCTACTATGACGAGTTGTATTATATGCATGGACTAATGGTGCAACATATGAACGCCAATTAGCTGTTTGGTCGTCACTTAAATTACTGAGCATGCCAGTAAGAGTTTGGTTAAAACGCTCAACTTCTCCGTTACCCATGGGATGATATGGTGTGGTTCTGGACTTTTGAACCCCTGCTAGATTACAAAGTTCCCTAATGACACGGCTTTCAAAATTACGGCCCTATGTAAACGTGCAGGGAATCCACAGTGAAGGATAAAATTTTCAAAAAGGACTTTGGCAGTTGTTGTAGCTTTTTGATTTCTAGTAGGTATTGCTTGAGCATACCTCGTAAAATGGTCTGTAATGACTAGAACATTTTCAAAACCTCCTTTGGAACGTTCTAAGGACAAACAATCGATGCATACTAGTTTCATTGGTTGTGTTGTTGTAATGTTGACAAGTTCAGCTCGAGTTTTGACTGGAGTCTTACTCATTATACAGCGATGACAATCTTTGATTCTTGAATCAATATCTGCCTCTAAACCAGGCCAATAGAAGCGAGAACGGACTAAAGAAAGAGTTCTGTCACGACCTTGATGACCAAGATCACTATGAAGAGTTTTAAAAACAAGATCCTTGAACCGTAATGGTAAGACTAACTGCTGAACAGTACGTCCATCAAGAGTAGAAGTGCGGTATAAAATACCATCAGTAAATGAAAGTTTTTTCCATTCACGAAGATACCTAGTCACCTCAGGAGTTTCCAATTTAAGGCGTCCCCTTTTGGAAGAACACCTGACTTAACAAGGGAAATAACTCTATCAATGGTTGGATCTGTCTGTTGCTCTTTAGACCAATCAATATTGCTTAACTCAGTGGCTTGAAAAGTTTCAGGCAAATCTTGTTGTAACTCTGTTGTGCCTAAAGTTTCTGCAAAAGGAACAAAGTCAGTAACTGATGCATGACAAATAGCTTTGGGCTCAACTTGTGGCTCCGCGAAAGTCCGTCTGCATCTCTGTTTGATTTCCCAGTTTTGTAATGAACTGTGAAATTGTAACTACCAAGAGCTGCCAGCCTGCGATGCCCAGTGGCATCAAGATTTGCTGTTGTAAAAGCATATGTCAACGGGTTATTATCTGTGTTTACTCTGAAAGTATTTCCGTACAGATAATCATGAAACTTTTCAGAAACGGCCCATTTTAAACACAAAAATTCAAGTTTATGCGCAGGATAATTTTTTTCTCGCCCCCCTTCAGACCACGACTGGCATAAGCAATGACGCGCTCTTTACCATCCTGGAGCTGATACCATACAGCACCCAGACCTTGACCCGACGCATCTATATTTAGAACAAAGGGCTTATCATAATTAGCATATGCCAAAATAGGAGGTGAAGAAAGTTTTTCCTTCAGAATTTTAACTGCATTATCCTGCGCTTCTCCCCAATGCCAATCTTTCTGGCTTTGTTTACGGCTACCCTTTTTTTAGTAGGAAAAAAACAAAAATAATATCAAACAGGGAATGCCACGTACCAAAAACGCAGCCTCCCCAAAACGAACCCCACAGCACCCAGAAGTGCACACCACCAACACACACCTGTTAACAATTCATTTAGTGGCTTTGCCAGCTTGGAGTAATCCTTAACAAATTTCCTATAGTAACCAGTAAAACCAAGGAATGAACGAAGTTCTTTGATATTTTTGGGAGTGGGCCAAGTAACCAAAGCACTAATTTTCCCAGGGTCAGTTGCTATGCCATCCCGACTGACTACATGACCTAGATAAGTAACACTATTCTTGAAAAGTTCACATTTGCTAGGTTTTATGTTTTAAACCATGTTGATCTAACCTTTCAAAAACTGCTTCCAATCTGCGAACGTGTTCTTCGAAAGTTTGGGAATAAATAAGAATATCGTCTAGAAAAATTAGACATTCTTTCAAATTTAAATCTCCCATACACTGTTCCATTAATCGTTGGAATGTTGCAGGGGCATTAGTTAAACCAAAAGCCATCCTATTACATTCATAAAAACCAAGATTTCCAACAGTAAATGCAGTTTTGTACTTATCCTCTTCCTTCATCTCTACCTGCCAATAACCACTACGCAGATCTAATTTAGAAAAGTACCTAGAACCTATTAACCTATCTATAGTATCATCTATTCTAGGTAATGTGTATGCATCCTTAATAGTCCTATTGTTTAACTTTCGGAAGTCAATGCAGAATCTAAGACTTCCATCCTTCTTTCTAACCAGAACAACGTTAGAAGAAAACGGACTACTGGACGGTCTAATTGCATCAGCCTCAAGCATTTCTTTCAAATGCTGCCTGACTTCTTCTATCATACCTGGAGGTATTCTCCGGTATGCATCCTTAAATGGAGTATCGTCAGACAATTTTATTTCATGCTGAACGATATTTGCTTTACTTAAGTCTGTTAAACCAGTACAAAAGATATGTGACCAGTTTCCTAGAACTTGCTTAACTCGAAGCAATTGATCTGGAGTTAAATTGTCCTTATCTATCTTAACGCCCATCTCCTCCAAATGTGAAAAAAACAAAAATAACATCAAACAGGGAATGCCACGTACCAAAAACGCAGCCTCCCCAAAACGAGCCCCACAGCACCCAGAAGTGCACACCACCAACACACACACACACACACACACACACACACGCAGACACTCACACACACACACAACACACACACACAATCAAGTTTCACGAGGTGATGAGGTTTGCGTTGAAGAAGGATTCCATGAATCAACCACCTTAACACTATGTAGGGAACACAAAAGAGTTTTAGGCGGAATATTAATGACCTTGGCAGAAAGGTTACAAAAAACAAAAATAATATCAAACAGGGAATGCCACGTACCAAAAACGCAGCCACCCCAAAACGAGCCCCACAGCACCCAGAAGCGCACACCACCAACACACACACACACACACGACACACACACACAATCATGCACACACACACACACACACACCACCAACACACACCAGCACACAAAGCAAACACACGAGGACAAAACGAACAATTAAAGGAACACAGTGGGGCACCGCCTTGGAACGGTCAGTGGCAAAAACACCACTGGGGAGCTTAAACCGGTTTATGGTGCGCACCCAACCTCACTCTTACCCCCACCATGTTCCAAAGTCACAGGACAGTGTAAATAAAAGTAATCCCTGCTAGGTGAATCTCTAACACACGCAATGGAAACAAAAGGCATGGTATGTAAAACACAAAAATGCTCGTGTATAAATATATAAAAAGCAAACCTTGAGAACCAAAAAACGTATGTACTCAATGCCTTTGCAGAAGGCAGAGCACCAAGAGAAACACCCTTAAGGGCCCGACGAAACAGGCCAGAGGACAGAAATCAAAACAGTTTCGTCCCAGTGGGATTTAAAAACTGCCCATCACAGAGTCCTCCCCCTCTTCCGTCAGATACAATCAAAGAGGGAAGCATAGCGTCCAACTGTAAACGGGTTGAACACCAAACATGCGGTGTGTCTCAAAACAGTTGGGTCGTAACCTCAAAACCACAAACCCTGACAGGTACTCTAACAGTACTACCAGAAGACTTTAAAGAAACCACTCTTGGGCATATGGTAAGACCACCTGATAGGGCAGCATCAATATGTTCAGTGACTGCTGACTCAGTGTCATCTACCTTTCTAACAAAACCATGAATAGTTTTGACCTCATTTGGTTGTATTCTGATAGCATAATTGTTTGTAGTTTTAACAGGTATGCTACCATCTAAACTATCCATAGCAGTTTGCCATTCTTCTGGTATAATACAATGTACACCACTCGCTTTACACAACTTGATCAAGTTTGTGCCTACAATTGCAGGAACTTTGTTACCATACTCTGTAGTAGGAACAACTAATACTGGTATGCAAAAAGAACCACTGTTTAAAAATGGGACAGAAATATCCGCCTCAATGTAACCTTTGTAATGTAACTGTGCACCTGTGGCACTTTCAACTGACAGACCAAAATCGGCTATGTCATGTAAAACAGGCAAAGGTTTAAGTGAATGATAAAATTCTTCTGAAATTGTAGTGATCATAGAACCTGTGTCTATTTACCCATTTACTTCTACACCACAAACAGTGATAGAACTTACATTTGAAGAACCAACCATTCTATTTAAAACAGTAGATTTTGTACTATCTACTTTTGCATATTCATTATTACATTTTGGGCTATGCATTGACTCCGTGAAGTCTTGTTCTTCTGTTTGCCCTACAACAGAAGAACATCCTAGTTTAAATGATCAGTTACATTTGGTGGACCAGCAGAAGCATTACCACGGCCGCTAGTATTACCTCTACTGTTTCCCCTTCTACTAAAACCTCTACCGTAACCTCTGCCGTAACCTCTACCACAACTTCTAGTTTGACCAGGGTTATTGTACATACCCCTACTATTATCACTACCTCTACCTTTGTTGTAGTATTGTTGGTCAGATTCTCTTGTACCTGTTGGCTGAGAGTTTGGGTTTCTTACTAAATAAGACTCCATTTTACTCTCTAACACCTTCATTCTACTCATAAGCTCTTGAAGCTGTTTTAAAACAAGAACATTAGAATCAGATGTATTGTCAACCTGACTACTATGCTGCTGCACTACCTTAGGTTTTGGAGTGCTAGAGTTGCTAACACTTGCTAACTCTTGCTGCTCTACTTTTCTAATTTCCCTAAGTAAAGACTGAAAATCCTTTATATTGTTGTACAAGTGGTGAGTAGTCCTCTTTAAATCTTTATTACTCAAGCCAGTCCATAACCTGTTACGAAGCATAGAATCTTTCGCAACTTCATCAATATGACCTTTTTGAACTGCCCTTGATAAAGTTTCTTCAAGGCGAACACCATAACTCACAATTGATTCGGATGCCTTTTGACAATCATTGTAAAATGACTGCATTAAGCCCTCACCACTTTCTACATTTAAAAATAGCTAAGGGTGTAGCATGTTCTCCAACAGAAACTAACATAGATCGAGCTTGACCCTTTAAAGAGTTTCTTATGGACGGCAGAACTAATGCTTCTGGTATATGACAGTCACTAACCAAACATTTGACCTCAAACTGCCATATGTTATAGCTAACGTCACCCTTAGGTAAATCCTCTGAACCACTAAATACTGGTAACTTGGGAATATACGGTGTTCCAAGAACAGTATTATTTAGAATGTCTCTCTTGGGAGGACATGAATCTACAGGTACTTTAACCATTGTATCATGTAGAAACAAACTATGTTTTGGTTCATCTACAGGTACTTTAACCTTTGTATCATGATGAAACAAACTATGAGTTGGTTGATTCACATGAGGCTGGTTAAATAAACTAGCACCTCTACATGAATCTGTAACTACCTGATCCTTAACAGGACTCAATCCTATACCTCTACCTCTACCTACCAGAGGAGAAAAATTTACATGAGGAGTACTTTGTAATGGATGGTACTTCTGAAACTGCATAAATTGATCATATTTCGATTTGGGAATAACTCTATAAATCTGACCATTATTAATGTCTGAAATGACTTTACCTAAAGCAGCATCAGACGGGATGTAATACTAAGTAATACTGCAGCTGAAAATAAGAAATGCTGAAAAATAAAACCTGTAAATTTAAAATCACTCATTCATGACTTTCTCACCATGCTGTTAATTATCTATGCAGTGCTAGAAAGTAAAAGAAATAGTTTACCCCAAATTGTAAAAGATTCTTTCCCCAGTAAAAAATAATTTACCAGGTTCAGACTAATATAAGGGAACTGGGAAGGGTTGGGAAATTCAAAATTTCCTAAACTGCAAAAATGAAACAAAAATGTAAACAAAATTGCAAACAAAATAGAAAACTGAAAATAATGAAAGCAAACAAAGTTAATACACTGCAAATCAAATAACTGAAAAACAGAAGAATAATGCACTGCAAATTAAGTTAAACAGAAGAATAATACACTGCAAACTAAATTAAACAAAAGAAAACACAACACAAGCACAGTTAGTGCCATTCACTAATAAAACAAAGCACTGAAAACTGTAGGTATGTATGTCCCCAATTGATCTCCCTATATGGCTTCAAATTCCTCCAGAAATATTATGTTGGAACACAAGGAATGTTTCCAATATACTGGTATACCGATATATAATTATTATGAATGTGTAGTATTGAGTACTACATACATGTTCTATAATTAATTTGCCATGGACTTTTTTCTTTAAATATAATACCGGTTTTAAATTTCAAACACTGTCCATCCTTCAGATAGGACACCCAAAAACCGTGTTGGGCGCCATTGTGACCGTTGATATATTTAAGTAAACATTCCCATATCTCTGAGGGTAGGTCACAAGGAATCAAATAACTAAAGTGTAGTTTCTGTATTTAAATCTAATTTGTTTCCTTTGTAGGTTCTACAAGTCATACTGACTAAAAAGGGTATCCTCTAAATACAAGAAAACAAGAATAAGCATAAAGCAAATAAAAACATATAAAAGCAACTAAAAGCAAAGCAAATTATTGCACCACAATAATTTGGAACAGACATTACTTAAGTAGAATCATGAATTACTTCAAGACAGTAACAGTTATTAATTATAAACAAGATTTGGGTAAAAGGAATTTAACCAAATGTTTAAATAACCAAATGAATTATTAACTAATATTGATGGACAAGCCAAGGGGATTTGGACAAGGGAAACCTGGATTTACCTGATCTGTAAAATACAACTGCTTGAAGAATTAAATACTAAGATGTAGTTAGAAAAACTACATCTTTGCTCTAGCTTTATATCTGTCCAACTGTGTGAACTTAAAATCCCCCCAAGCACGAGAAATGGTGAGATGTTTAATCAGGTGTTACAAATAAACCAATCACCAGTTGTTATCTTTCTTTACACACTGTTAGTAACTAAGAGAATATAAATAGAAGTCACCTGATATCATATGATCACATGACTGAGTTGTCACATTTCATGTACAACTCGTGCAAATATTATTAGGTGTAAAACCACTAATAATCACCACTGTGTTCCGTTAATTGTTCGTTTTGTCCTCGTGTGTTTGCTTTGTATGCTTGTGTGTGTTGGTAGTGTATGTTTGTGTGTGTACATGATTGTGTGTGTGTGTGTGTGTGTGTGTGTGTGTGTGTGTGTGTGTGTGTGTGTGTGTGTGTGTGTGTGTGTGTGTGTGTGTTGGTGGTGTGCACTTCTGGGTGCTGTGGGGCTCGTTTTGGGGAGGCTGCGTTTTTGGTACGTGGCATTCCCTGTTTGATATTATTTTTGTTTTTTTAGTTTTAAATTATATTGTTGAAGAACTTTCAAAATCGGGCAATGTAGTTACCAGTAGAAATGTTGAGACTACCGTTTGCGCGAATTGTTGAAACAAAATTCAATAAATTGTAGTCTCTAGAACGTTTATAAGTTGGCGAAAATCTCGATTTTCAGTAACCAAAGTTAAACTATCCTTATTTTTTGTCCGAACTCCCGGCCCCAATTTCACGAAAATACTTAAGTAATTGCTCAGCTGAGTATGTTATTTTAAAGTCTAATTGTCTCTAAAAATATGAATATTTATTGTTGTCATTTTTAACGATAGTCTATTTTTTAATGAAATTAACATGTTGAAAGAACAAAAATATTATAAATTACTAATTGCAAGTCAGATTGAGCGAAAATTCATTTGAGTAAAAGTTAAGAATTTGAAGAATCTTAAGAATTTACTTAGTGTAAATTACTTGTTAAAAACAACATTTCCTCCACAAATACTAACAAGTGTATATAATTGTATTAAATGGGTATATACGATTCTGACGAACTTGAATTCTTTAAATGATTGAACATGTAATCTGATATAAGTGTTGAAATAAGTTAAAGTGACATTATGCGCATTTTTTTTCAAGTAAAAATCCAGCTGAATATGGTGTGTGTACAAAAGCGTAGAGGAAATAATAGCTTTTAACCCAATACACCAAACTCTTCACGCTACCAGTATGAAATAATAACTTTCCAAATATTGATTTTCTTATTTGACTGGGAGAGTCAATTTAAGAAAAGAACAACTGCATGCAGGAGTTGCTTCCCTTCCACTGCCGAAATCTCTACCAACATCAACAACGACACAACAACTATCATTTTATCAGCCCGATTTTTTTATATCTAAAGCACCAACTTCAAATACTAATGCGGCATAATCATTAATTTAACACATTTAAATGCACAGCAACCAAAAAATGCTTTTATAAAACTGTCACCAAAAATACACTTTGTGCAGTAAGATGCGCATAGTGTCACTTTAAGCATGTTACTGAGTAATTACTTTAAGTATTTTCGTGAAATTGGGGCCCGTTTTCCCAAATATATTTTACATTTAACATACGAGTACATGTTCAAAATAAGTATTTATTGTCACTAGACAATCCGGTGATCCCGAATTTTGAAAGTCTTCAACAAAATAATTTAAAACAAAATTTACAAAAATCATACCACATTTCTTGTTTATTTGGTAGAACCCCACCACCTCGGAAGTGCGCTTCCCACAATATCTTCTCGTCTCATTTTGTGGTAGTGGGGAGAGTTAACCACTCATGAATAAGCTGTTATAAATGGAAGATTGCTGTGGAGATTTAGAAGCGGGAGAGACGCCATTGATAATCAGTGTAGATGTTACAATGTTTGGTAAAGCTAAACTTCTTATGGTTTGAGTATTTTCGTCTTTTTTTTCTGATGTTCGAGATAGTTCAAATTATGTTATGTTATGGTAAGCTAAACAAATCGAATTTTACTTTAAGAAAATACCTTTTTCGAGCGACTGAAATGTGTGTCATTGACAAGATGTCTAAAGTGGCGGCATATTTAGGTGACAATGATAATTTTATTTACGACTTTTGTGCACACAGATTCTCATAGATGGAAACGATCTATTCAAAGTAATACTTGCTTTATACCACTTTAGCATTCATTGTATGGAAATACTGTTGTATCTCACTCAAATGGAAGTGTCATAACTAAAATATAAGTTAAGTTTCATTATCATTTATTTATACTGCTTGTTAAAAATTGTCTGGTGATATATTCAAGTACAGAAATAATGTTTTGAAAAGCCTTTCAAATAAACAAACTACATGTAAGACGAAGGTAGAAATTGTACAATATATACCACTCCTGCATGCATTGTAAAACAGACAGTTTCACTTTACTCTAACGGAAATTTCAAATCCAATGCCTTTCTTTTATGTGCCGTAATACACTGAAATGGTATAACAAATGCATGAAAGATATCGTTAAGATTTATTTGAAATGCATTCAAATACTTTGAAAGGCGAGTAAAATAACCAACATCATATTCAAATCAAAATCTTAAAACATGGAATATGTAAATTAATGCAATGTACTATTTTTGGATATTACCATTAGTTTTTTGACAGGTTCATGGCAGTCCCATGAAGATAGGCAAAATATAGGTAATATGAACTGAACTGGATTTAAATTGTCAAGTGTTCAAAGACAATATTTATTTTTTTACAAAAAATGTTCTAGCTAGGTTGCCAGAAGCTGCAACACCTCACAATTAGTTTCAATTTATTCAATGTAAAATTCACAATGTTTGGCTGTTCGCATCAGTTTTTGGTGGTCCAAAGTTTTTGACAACCCACATATACAGAAAAAAACTTTAATATAATATTTAATATCAAACAGAAACATATTATACGGTTTTACTATTACTTCAAGCATCTGGGAATCAGACCGGTGATTTTCAATAGCAACAACATTTATTTATTATTCTTCATACTTTTGCGGTTAATTTAGTTTAAACATAATTTATTGCCAATAATATACATAGCAAATGGTTTAGGCCACAAGTGCTTACCACATTATAAAACGGTTAATTTAGCTTTCATATGCCTATAACATGTCTATATCTTCGGGAAAACATCTAATTTCCTTTTTAAAAAACATTCACCCTATATTTTTAGAAGTCTCCGTTCATTTAAAAACACATTTTCAGTGTGACCTTTCACGTTTACAAAATACCGGAAGTTTAAATTTTGCGCGCGTGCAAACTTTATTTTACGTCATATTGCTCGCCGTTTATATTATAAAATCAAACTGAAGCAAGAGTTAAAAAATTTAAAAATCCACAAGGCCGTTATATTCGGTTTTCCTTTACCCAGGAATATGCAACTTTGTTTTACTTGTATGTCTTCCTTTGTCAATTAAAATACATATGAAAAAAATTATTTTGCAATTAAAGTTTTAAGGGGGGTCACTGCTGAAATTCAAAATAACAAGAAATTTCATTGACCCTGTTTTTTATGGAGACTAACATATTGATAGTTAATTTCTGAAAAAATAATGATGGGTCAATTACTTAACTTTTTCGCAATATCAATTTTTAGTGATACACAACCAAAAAAGGTGCTTAATGCAAAATTAGCTTGAATTTTCGTATTGTAAACGTTTATGTATGTGGTGTATGTACTAGAATGGGTATCAATTTTTAATCTCTTCTAATGTAGTATGTTATACTTAAGAATGAAAAATTAGAGATAGTGGTATTTCTATCATCATCAGAATAAATATTACGCCCCTTATTATTACCCCACCCACTTTACTAAAATTCATTTTTTCAATTTTTGATATATGAATATTTCATCATGAAGGAATAACAAGGTTTTTCAGATATTTTGCCTTCAGTTTGATTAAAACCTTTGATTTAGAATGCAAAAATAAAAAAATGGGGGTCAATGTGCATATAAGAAAGAAATTCATCAAAAACTAATAAAAAATGTGTTTTTTAGATTTCAAAGAGCTTTGAGATATGACGGCATATATCTGTAACAAGCAACTGTAAAAGGAACTAGTTATTGATTATTTTTATATCCTAACAATCCTTTTGTAATACAGTTTGAATTAAGTAAATATCTTAAATGGTTTTTGAGAAATGACTATTTTTGTACCCCTACTCCCCATTTTGGCATCTGTCAACATTTGTCAATTTAATCACAAAATGTGAGGTCAAAATATTTTTTCTCAAAAATGTTCAATTGATTACACTAAAATATTTCTATTGTGCCTAAGTGTACTTCTACATAATTGTTTTTTCCAGTTAACTCATCATTTTTGAAATATAACAAATGTAAATTTCCGAAAGTGCACAAATCCAAAACCTCACCAGTGACCCCCTTAAGGTTAAACTCACGTTGACTGGACTATAAACAGATTTTGTAATTCAGTACTGCTGTTTTATTTTCTACGCGGACCTGTAGCATGACACTTTTCTGTACGACTGTTGCAAAATACTGTTTATTTTATTGACGACTAAATAAAGAGCAGCAGAACCCAACTGCGTAACATATACCATTTATTACGATAACTAAACTTGCAACAGCGGGCGGACGAAAAGCAGACGGACGAAAAGCAGACGAACGTATTGCAGACGGACTAAGTACAGACGGACGGTCTACAGACGGATGTACCAGCCTTTACAAGTATTCCAGCTAGCGTCAAATAAGTTCAGACTGGCAATTGAAGTTCTGCTGCTATTATTTGGGGGTTTCAGTTGAGTAAAGTAATAAATGAAATAACAAGTTGATTGAGCAATTTATACTTCTATTTCGGAGAACGAATCATACATGTATAAACGGAAGGTAGGCCGTGGCTTTAAACAAGAAAATCAATGTATTATGGCATAATGTAAACAAAATATCGTAAATAATAGATTTTAAGAAAGAAATTGAAGGAAATCACTGGCTAAGCTGCACAATGATAGGATAGACAACGCGAAGTTGCAGAAGCTATCCGAATGAGCTCAGAATGATGACCTGGCAAGTTGCAGAGAGTCTATCATCCCTAGCTTGAGAGAAATGAGGCGAAGTTGCACAACACTTTCTCTAACATGAAATATACTAACACAAAACAGATGAACCGAATAAGCGGACAGGAATTACGGTTAAATTACCGGTAACGATATTGAAGTTTACATTATGCTACACCGAAATGCCCTTTCAAGTGTGTTGAGGGCCACTTAATATTTTATGAAAGAAAATTTGCCCAAATAATGATCACTGAACTGGAGGCTGTGGACGAGTGCATAATTACTCAAAAGTTCCTTGTTAATTCCCAGATATTATTGCTTCAATTACAGTGTTATACGATAAGTTCAAAATATCTAGACCAACGTCTGACAAATGAATACCATCTTTTTTAAATAAACCAGGAGTATCTAAATTTATTTGGGAATTTTTCAGCCAACGACCACCTAGAGAAAAAAACGTTTTCTGAGCTGCTACACGATTGACTGCTTTTCTGATATTTTCTGCTGTGCTAAAATTATTCATATTACGCCAGCTAAATCTGGGCAAAATATTTGACCAAACAATTGATAAGGAAAAGCCTACTGATTCTTTTATAGACGAGAGGTCATTTTTAATACTCTTAATTAAGAAACCTTTTGATTGCTAACCAATAGAGTTTCCGCCGCAATGGATTATAATAGCATCAGGCGGGTATTCTGATATCTGCAGTTTAGCTGTTACCAAGGGAAGCAATTCCAGCCACTTCATACCTCTCCTAGTAAACCAGGAAATAGTGCATCTTCTTCCGTCTAAGCTCAGATTGGCAGTCGACCGCTCTATAGCTCTCTTGTTTGCCCAAAATGGTATAGAGGATCCAACATCCAAATAGCTGAAAACACGCAGATATGCTGATTATTTTATGTATAAATGTATGATATGAGCGAATATATGACAGATATGAATTTGATATCCATCTACCTTTTTTCATAATAACCTCATGTTGAATACCTTGGGAGTCTAAATAAGTAGCCGCGCCTATACGAAAGCTATGAAAGAGTAGTCTATTAACTGGTAGGCCTAACTGCAGCAAGCATTTCTTTAGTACGGCTTTAAACTGATATCTAGTTACTGGCTTGCTATTTGCATGACAAAACAAATACTCAGACGTTGGCTTCAACTTTAAATATTCTAAAACAGCCGATACAGGGCACAATTTATTTCCTGATAAAGATGAAATGGAAATGATCTGAGGCAAACCACTCTGGTTGTTTTTTAGACTGTCTCAAATGAAAATGCAATGTGGTTTTACCCTTCGCCTTACCGAACTTTAGGTCTGCAGTTTTGAATGGACGGTCGCATAGTTGCAACGAAGAAATGAATAGTTCGCTAATGCGAAACAGCCCAAAAAACGCTACTAAAAATATAGCCTGAAAGAGCTTTGTTTCGTACCAAGAACAACAAATTACGTGTAAAATGTCGAATAAACTGCTGAGAACATTAATTGTAAGTGGCAATCTCTTGTCTGCAGAAGCCTTTTTACGTCTAAAACCATCCATTATCTTTTTAAAGTAAAATGTTTTTGTTGGATCCTCCCAACTGTGAAATTTATGTACATAAGTTAATGCTGCTAAATAGGAGGAGGCAGTTTTGAAAGACAGACCTTTTTGAAATAACCAGGCAATATAAAGGGAAACAACCCATGACTGTACCGGCCATAGACTAGAAATACCATAAGTAGCCCGAAATTCACTGAAGGAACGCAAAGCTGTCCTATAGGCTATTTTTGTATTGATTGATAAACATTCTGCGGCCAGCGACTTTGCTACTTGCCAAAGATGTCGAGCAGATGCGATGGCACCAGATCCGGAAGTTTGTTTGCCTCTGTCGCAAGAGCCCTTAAACGCTGAAATTCAAGCCTTGAAAGGCATCTGTAATGCCATTAAAAATACCTGGAATATGTTTACTTCTAAATACAATGTTAAATTTTAAACACTGTAAAACAAGTTTCCTTATAAGAAACATCACAGGTTTTGACTTACTGGTCATAGAATTTATAATGTGGCAGACTGACATATTATCACTTCTGAACAAAATCTTTTGATTTTGAAGTTTGTTCGACCGTAAGAAAACTGAGGCCACTATTGGAAATGTTTCTAAGATTGTAATATCGCCAGTTAAGCCATTTTGTCTCCAAGTGTCTGGCCAAATACCATTTGCCCAACTGCCATTGAAATAAATGCCATACCCAGTACCAGAGCTATCCGTAAATAGTTGCATTTCTTGATTATTAAGCCAGGCTTTTTCATGAATAACAGACGCGCCGTTGTAATCTGACAAAAATGACAGCCATATTCTTAAATCTTCTTTTATTCTTTGGAAATTGTTAAATGGTGATGTTTTTGGGGAATGAGCCCTACTGTCAGATCTATGAGCCTTCTTAAGAATGGTCTTCCAACTGGAACAGCTTTACACGCAAATGAAAGACTACCAATCAAAGATTGTACTTGAGATAAAGTAGCTTTGGCTTTTTAAAGCATGACTTTAATTTTCTCATCTAATTCAATCAGCTTTTCCATAGGGATTCTTATTACCATTTTCTCTGAATCTAATTCAAGTCCAAGAAAAATTAGAATTGTTGACGGATAAACTGTCTTTTCCATTGCTAATGGTACATTTAAATCTTTGCAAAGCTGGATGAATTTTTCTAATAATATGAAGCAATCTCTTGTTTCAGCCTTGCCCCCAAAGAGAAAATCATCTAAATAGTGTTTCACGTTTTTAGAATTATACCTCTTTTTAACTGACCATTCTAAAAAGGTAGAAAATTTTTCAAATGTAGCACAAGAAATAGAAGCACCGAATGGCAAGCACTTATCAAAGTAATATTGTCTTTTAAGTTCGATACCCAGTAATTCAAAATCATTGGGACTAATAGGTAATAATCGAAAAGCTGACTGTGTATCTGTTTTCGCTAACAGCGCACGTTTTCCTAATTGACGCAGCATGTTAACTGCTTCGTCAAAGTGTGTATATTGAACTGAGCTGAGTTCTATAGGAATAAAATCATTAACAGACGCGTTTTTAGGAAAACTCAAGTGGTGAATGAGACGAAAATCCTTACCACCTTTTTTTTCTATTAAGCCAACGGGAGAAACTCGAAAGTTTTCGAGAGGTGGGGCGTGAAATGGACCGGCCACTCTGCCTGCTTCTATCTCTTTATTCAATTTTTGAGACACAATATTGTTTTTGGTCGTGCTTTGGTCGGGCACGAAATGCAAAACACTTGATTTTGGGGTGTTGATTACCGCAATTCGAGCAAACATGCCTGAACTTGCAGTTCTGTGCAAAAACACACTGACCCTGATTGAAATTGACGCAAGCAGGTACTTGACGGCTACTAACAGTTGCTGTGCTACTAGCCTGCAGGGACCTAGACTTCATGGGCAACGAGAATACCTGGCTTGAAGGCGTTGTCATAATTTTAAGCCACAAATCATTATTTAGTACTGACCAAGATTGCAGACGGTTTTCTTGTCGCAACCTAAACTGTTCGTCATATGTCCTCCACGCAAAGTCATTTCTGCGAAAGGCTGCTTGGCGGATAGTTGCCATGTAGGACAGAAGTTCAGAGCAAGCTTGAGGGTATCTTATTAGATAAACGTCCATAAAAATTACAAAAGCATAAGTCCACTGCTCGACATTCCTTACTTTCTCTGAACCGCCTTTATGGCGAGTTTCCAATAACCCATCAGCTGACTTGCGAGTTGTTCCCGCAAAATCAGCGAGTTTCAAGTAATATTTCGCCATACAAGTTCAATAACCTTTTTATTATATACTTTCATATTGAATATGAACAAAAATGACATTCTGTTAGCAAAAAACAATAAATGAATCTTGAAATTTCTCAGACAACTAGCGTACTATTTCACCATGTACATTTTCTTTATTGCGTATTAATAGACTCGATTCAATATTGTTGTTTATACGTGACGTCATTTATTAGGAGAAATGTTGACGCCAATTTTACGGTAAGAAATTTCAGTTGCCGTCCGCCATCTTGTTTTGAAAAACGCAAGACTTTTCCTACGGATGCAGGTTTGTACTTTGAAATGTGAATACATCAACTTGATGTACGTTCCTGAAAATGTTTTTTCTTTCTGATGACTACATGCAAAACATCATTCCTTTTGTTTATCAATACTTGGCTGAACTACGTACCAGTAACTTTCGTAACCAGAACTGGTATTGCGTGCCCTAAAAAATTCGAACCTTTTTAAAAACGAGACTCTTTTACGTCTACTTGAAAATGATTAAAGTTTCTTTTTTATTTTCAGACCGTAGCTTATTTAATTGTAAAAAACTGTCGAACTTCGACATAGAAACCTCATTAAAACGATGTTTGCAAACAAATAAAATAGTCCGTACAGCTTATCGCTAGGACCGCCCTCTCTTGCCAACGTTCAGTATCATTCCTTACCAACGTGCAGTACCGTAGAATACTGAACGAACTCTCTAAGGCAAAGTGAACGGGGCAATATGAAAGTATACAATAAAAACAAATACAAACACATGTGATTACCAATTAATAAATTTCGTCATGAAAGCACGAAGGTCAACATTTAAAAAAATATGATTACTTTGTGATAATGCTTAAATGTATTTTTGCGTTTGCTAAACAATAAAAGTGAAAATAATACAAACTGAATTATGCAAGGCATGTGAATAGACTTACGGTATAAATGTCGTTGAAACATTTGAGCGTAACGTTGTCCAGCATCCAATTGGTTATGCCGCAAATGTAGGATGCATGAACACAAGAAGAGAGCCATGATGACCATAAAAGCTCACATGAGAACCAAAAAAACAAAAATAATATCAAACAGGGAATGCCACGTACCAAAAACGCAGCCTCCCCAAAACGAGCCCCACAGCACCCAGAAGTGCACACCACCAACACACACACACACACACACACACACACACACACACACACACACACACACACACACACACACACACACACACACACACACACACACACACACAACACACACACATACACTACCAACACACACTAGCATACAAAGCAAACACACGAGGACAAAACGAACAATTAAAGGAACACAGTGGGGCACCGCCTTGGAACGGTCAGTGGCAAAAACACCACTGGGGAGCTTAAACCGGTTTATGGTGCGCACCCAACCTCACTCTTACCCCCACCATGTTCCAAAGTCACAGGACAGTGTAAATAAAAGTAATCCCTGCTAGGTGAATCTCTAACACACGCAATGGAAACAAAAGGCATGGTATGTAAAACACAAAAATATGCTGGTGTATAAATATATAAAAAGCAAACCTTGAGAACCAAAATACGTATGTACTCAATGCCTTTGCAGAAGGCAGAGCACCAAGACAAACACCCTTAAGCACCCAAAACGTGTTTGGAATTTACAACATGGAAAACATTCCCACTAGTATTGTTTTACATTACACGTATGAAGTTACGTACAAAAATCATTTCTAATTACGCTTAGTTGCTACTAGAGTTATTCAAATCGAATTCCCGTAATCAACTTAATTCAATTCAATTTTATTAACGCATAAAATAATATAAAATAAATAGTTTTACAAATAGTACATAGACAATAAAAATACAGACAATTGATGCTAAGAATTTGTCAAAAAGAAACTAGCACGATAAAATTACTGTTGTAAAGTGCCATTACATAATAGATAAAAACACGTTTTGCCCTTGATTTGATAAGGATGACACATTGAACTAAGATAAATCGCTTATTTACAACTGGATCCTTTAAGTTTAAGTACAATATTCACAAACAATGAATCAAATGATAGCCAACATATAACATTACGTATAACAAATTATCATTATAGTTTTAAACAATATCTGGATTTAAAAATGTATTTACAATAATAAATTTAATGACTTATATCCTGAATACTATCAAAGCACAATTCAAATGGATGAAATTAAAACATGTTATCAGATATTATCAACACTACGATGTTACATCATTTGTTTCTCTGTGGTGTGCACTTTTAAACGAGTATTTCTTAACTTCTTGTTTGAAACTTTACTGCTAATTCTCCTAATGTTGTCGGGCAGAATATTCCAATCATGACTTACATTTAAGTAATACTTAATAATGGCTTTTGTTAATTGATCTTACTTTTGTCTGTACTGCAAAAGCTACGAATTCCAGCCTAAGGTCATTTGAAGACATATTTTTTTCTGGACATTGAATAACACGAACATAGCGTTATTATGCAATTAAAACACATAGCAATTCATATAAATGTAAAATTTCGTGTGTAAAAACAAAAAGGCGAAGGAAACGCACTATCCCGTACAAGAAGAGTAATAAAATGCGTGAGATGGTCGAAATAATGCAAAACTAAGTACGTGTAAACGTAATCAAAATATGTTAAACACTAAAGTAGTACGATATAGCGCGGGAAAATACGTGTTTAAACGCAAAACAAAGTCGCAAAAATATATACTTGATACAGTAAAACGTATCCGAAATGTAATATAACATATAACAAACACTTTTGTATGCAAAACAAAGTCGAAATTATACAAAATAAGTACTTAATTTAGAAAGTTTAAGGGAAAACTATTACCTGCAAGATTAAGTTAGGATACACCGTGATCGAATCCGGACGCTTCTTCTTAAAATTCTACAAAAATCTGCAAATTTGGACTTGCCATATCTCTTATTAGTTTACATGAATTCTATATATAACACTCAGTTTCGAATTGGCCCTGGTCAAATTTCTGTATAAAGGGTACTGTTGAGAGTTAATTGTGCAGTGTGTGTAGAAAATGATTAATACTGCTATATTTCTCTTTTGACTGTCTTAAATGAGTGTTGAAATATAATCTGAAATACAAATATGTGGCTTTTTGAGGCTCTGTGTAAAGCCGGTGCATGAGAATGGAAGTAGGTGATTTTTCACTAGTCTGTGGTAAGCAGAATGCATTTTGCAGTGACATACAAACGACTGTAAATAGCAAAGAACCAGTACAGTAAATTCCTCTTTTTAGGTGTTTTTTCTTATTTAACAGGGAGTCTGGTGTCTGAAACTGACCAGCTCCTGGTTGACAATTGAGGCATGCAATTTCAGTGATGTTTTGAAAACAAGCAATTTGGCCTCGGACCGACCAAAAAATGGCGCTTCTTTCAATTCAACATAATCCATGAATCGTGTATGCCAATGAGGTTTGCAGCAAACTTTATGGTATTTTTCAAGAGATAGTTGACATTTGCATGATGCTGTATTTTGTTTCTTTTAGGTTAGCAGTTACAGGTGTTGTGTGAAGGAATTGTGAGATTGGTTGTAAGCTTGTTGCCGAGGACCCAGAAAACTGTTGCCTGCCCCCTTAACCCTAGGCGCAGGGAACGAGAACGTGTTATACACAGACAAATCGCCTAAAATACGTCCTCGTATTTTACCGTGAAAGTTATAACATGTTCTGGTCCTCCCTGCCTTTAGCTAAAATATAAGGCAAAAGCGGTACCGATAAAAACATGAGAGTGCTTTATAAAATTCATGTTAACAAGTCAATAACGGATATGGCCTGCCTAGATTTGCAGATCTTTTGACAAGAAGCGACCGGATTCAATGTGAATCCTGACTTAATCTTACAGACAACAGTTTTCTCTTTTAGATGAGACCGGTAAGTTGATACACTGTGGTAATTTTGCAGAGAAATCGACTTCCAAGTGTAAATGCCCTCTGAAAACGAAGTTTTTAAAGCGAGTTTCAATATTTTGTAGAGTCCAAACCCAGAGTATCTGTAGACTAAACAAGTTCCCTTTAAGTAACTGATTTGACAAAAAATGAATAAACGCTCTATCAGTGAAATCAAATGAAATTGCTAGTTTAATGAATAAAAATCAACAAGGACGATTTACTTTGTTTTAAGTTTTGAGTTAAATATTTCGATTTTGTTTTCAAATAAATTCCAGTAAGTGACTAAAAAACTTGCAGCACGAGTGAATGGAACTCGCATTAGCTGAATACTTTATGACTGAATGCGAGATAAAGTGTAGTATTTTCTGGTATTATCCAATATCCTTTTTAGGCTAATTGTATCAGGATCGAAAACCACCAGAAACACTTTGGGTTAATTGTTTTTAATGTTTCACAGGTTGATTGGAATACCAATATTTTTCTATTTATTACAACGTAATTTTCCGTGTAGCGAATGAATATTTAATAAAACTGTTTACATTGAATATTACTGTAAGTTGTCATTTTCACCCAGATATAGGATAAGTTTGATAAGTTTATTTTTTATAATTCCAATAGACCAAAAGGTCCATGATGCATATACATTTACAAACACATAGAACATGGCAAATCAGAGCATACTAAATTCAGCATGATATATAACAAAAGAACGGAGAATGTATTTAAACAATAATGCAACGCATAATCATCCATTTTCACGTAAATTTGATGTAACAAAATATATACAGAAAAAAAAAATAAACAGACAAACTAGATAAACTGCCCTCATCTCGAAAGTTGAAAACATCAACAAGAAAATTGTTTTAATATTTTTTGTTTTACAAAAGTTTGATCTACAGATACTCACAATGAGCACCCGGCTGATCTTATCGAAACGAAATATAAGACCAGTTTTGATTTAACATAATATTTGAAAGAATAAAGTAAGTTGTTTAAGATAAAGTGAAGACCCAACTATTCACCCTTTGTAATAAGAAATAGTGAAATGAGTCTTTAATACATAAATCTAAGTTCGAGTTCAATGCAGTATTAACTAAATTATACATATAATAACAGATTTATGGACTCGTGCACATTGAATATGATATGATATTCACCAGAATATGTTAATAGTGACCCTCTTTTAGCGAATATCACATCATTTTCAATGTCACATGAGTCCATAATTATATAATATTTTACTACATAATTACACACAATAAACATAATACATTACTTTAAATGTCATTGAATTCAAGGGAAGCAAAGCTAGTATTAATATAAAAGACTACAGAGGGATAACAATCAGACTGACAAAGCATGCAGAAACAAATGTAAACAAGTATAAAAAATATATCAAATAGCTTATGTACATTAAAGGTGGTCAATTACTTTTAAGCCACATCTTATGCCATTTTTTACTTTTTGTATATTCTGTTAGAGATTTATTTGATGAACAAAAAGACCCATTACATAGAGTTAGATTCCTATCAGAAATTTACATTTTATCAACTTTTATAAAATTTAGTTATTACTCCCCTTTAATATAAAAGTATTTAAAAGTTGAGTATTTCTTTTTGATTTCAATATAAATACTACTTTCACATTTGAATTGGATAGAAATACAAATATTTTAATATTCTGAACCAAAAGGCAAGTTTTAAAACTCTGTGTAGCTTCTGAATTCATTTATTTCCAATCTATCTTGGGTGCGCACCCAAGATAGGTAAAGGGAGGTAATAATAATTTTTCAAACTTGAATTTCTAATGAATTCTATCTAAATATATAATTCAAATTTTTACTTATGATAAAATAACTCTATCTTTTGGGCAACCAGGATAGGGAAATCAAATTTTAAAAATACCTCCAGTGAAAATCTTACTTGAATTAAGCACTAAGTGAACATAAATGAGTGTAAATGATCAGATGTTAAAGTTTCAAACAAATCTCTTACATGGCCAAAATCTGATTATATACCTTTAAAACAAACAACACGCAATAAAATATAAGTAAGAACATCTAAAGACTTGTTTTCATGCACAATGCATATAATGTAATATTTCATTATATCACTCATTGAAGAATGTCAGTACAAAATATTACATCTTTCTCTGAAGAATGTGTGTAAAGTCAACTTTTGAAAACGCATATCCACTGGATAAGACGGCATGACACTTTGTGCGTTCTCTGCTAGCGTGTTGCGAGTGAATCAGAAGACAATGTGATCTACACCAAATAAGTCTTAATTTTCTGGCGTATGCATCTGTCGCACACTGGGCATTGCGTTAGTGATTCAGCACATTCCATGCACAAACGATGGTGTGTGCACGGAAGAAACAACGCGTTAACATTGTTTTTGCAGCATTGCATGCAGATAATCAGCATTTTAAGACGGGAATTTTCCTCTAAGGGTGTTTCTAAAAAGTTCAAAATTATTTTCGTTAATTCTGTATAAAATTTCATAACCGCAGGATGTGTCAATGTAGGTCCAGAATAAGTTAAGAATATCATTTTTGCAAAGGTTACGGTATATTTGTCATTATTAACATTTTTACGATTAGTTAACAAACGTTCCTATACTATAAAAAAAGTAAAACATTTATTCACACATGACATGACTGTAATTTTGCAGGAACTAACATCTGAGATAATATCTACATGTATTACAAGTCGCCGTATGTGATAATTTGGTGATATTTTTTTAAGCACCAAATATGACATGTTTTGGGATCATTTGGCATTAATAAAATCGCTAACATATATCTGATAATTATTTATAAAATATGAGCATATACGTAAAGCGTTCTAGTGTAGCCTAAAAACAATAAAAGAAAAAACTCAACTATCTGATAGACCTTAAGTGGCAATAGTATCATTTGTTCTTAATGCAAAGTAAAATTGTTTTTGCAGCTTACAGCGTATTTGGTTTCTCTGATTATACACTCTTAAAGTAATAAAAGACTACCGAAAATATGAAATAAAATGCGTTGCGTCCATCACCTCCAGTATTTTGAACAAAAACTCTCAAGATAATGAAAAATAACACTTGGCTAATTCCCTATTTATTCAGTGTGGCGCGGTGATCAAGAGGTTAACGCTCTAGACTGCCGATCCGCAATTCCCCAGTTCGAATCCATGCCGGGGCACTGGACATTTCAGAAAACATTTTTCACTATTTCCCATCTATCTGGTTTGACTCCCCTAGGTACGCACGTTAAAGAACCATGGGGTCTTGGCAGTTTCACTCGAGGAGAAATCCTAGAGTCGACCGCGACTATAAACAAGCTAAATCACACATATTCGGTTCATAATTAGTTTAAACCAACTTCGACATTTTCCTGATTTAGGTTGCTTGTCATTCAGATATCTATCGCAATTGAGGACAAATTAATCGTATACATATTTTCACACCTATATCCCAATTCCAGTTGTCAGTAAAACACAGAAAGTGTTTCATTACTTATTTACATTTAGATCATATATTTTGTTTAGTTGTAGTTAAGTCTTTCAATATCTCGTGGGCATTTTCTTAAACACTTACCGTTTTGACTACGTTCTACCTCACTAGCTTTTCGGTGTCTTTCTTTTACTGTCTCAACCATGTCGAGAATTTCCTCTATAGTTGGTTTTATACTTCCTATTGAAATATGTATGTATGTTTATTATAGTTTTAGTGTTTTAATATGCAAAATAGGCTACTAAAAGTGTGTGTTGTATCACTTTATGGTAAAATACAAATTAGTAACTGAGAAAGTTTAAATACTTGATTGACTAGAGAATAGTGTCAACAAACTTGCCCTGCACAAACTCATTTGTTTAATGTGAAAAAGGAATCGGTCAGTTATTAAAAACTGAGAAATCCCTGGTTGTACCATTTAGAAAATTATAAACATGATTGCCAATTCGACTTTCTAACTGTAAGCGAAATATTTATGCACGAAAAGCATAAGTACCACTTTGTTTTTGCATAAGTAAATTTTCAAAAGTTTTATTATGTAAGCACTCATATACAAAACTGAACACTTGCAAACACCGACGAAATCTTACAATCATCATAAAACACGGCATACACACCCATGTTTCTTAATTCCTGTATAGCTTCGTTAACATCATTCAATTGATATCCCATTTCTAGACAAGTGTCCTTGTGTTCGTTTAGAGCAGCCCTGTACTCTGGATCCCTCAGCGTCATCCGTTCCATTTCACCCGAGATATCACCAAAACCCGGATAATGGTTGTTTGTCATGTTTTCAGTCTCCTATGACAAAAGCAAAACATATAGTAAACAAAATCAGTGTAAATCACTATGCCGGTCTAACCATGAGTTTGTGTTTGCACGGCAGTTTCTAACATGCAGCTTTCAAAACAATTAATTTGAATTTACTTGCTAATAATGATCAGTTGATGAAATAATTTTGCATTATGTATCCGATTGTTTATAAATTGTGTACAACAAATGAAATACTGTTAGAAACCGAGATGAGCCCTATAAACAACAATATTTTATTCAAATAAGTGCATGCAGAATACTGTACGTGAAATAGAACCAAGGATCAAGTAGAAAGCTCTACGCTTCTTAATAAAGGAATATGACCCAGTTTGGTAAAAGCAAATTATTATAAACAATAAAATTGTGCTTGTAGTTTATGAAATCTAGACAACTATTTTCTTTAAAATTAATCAAATTAAACGTATACCATTTTACTAGGGTAAACGAAAAGCAAACAATGAACAGGTACATCAACTGGTTGATCGAGTAAGAAGATTACAGCATTTATTTCATCTGTACTGTTTCTATTTCCATAAAGTATAGTTGAAAAGGAAACTGGAGCTTTAGTTCCAATGTTATTAATAGGGTTCAGTGCGTGCTTTTATTTACCGAATTGTCGTTCAGTACTGATGCTTGAACAAGTGCAATGAAGTCGTCGCCTTTCTTTTCTCTGGCGTACGGGCATTCCGGAAACCACCTACAATGTTCTGTCCATGGAACATCTTCTGGGTCCCACTTTCGTAGGCCACCATCGCACATAAAACATCGCACGTGATCTTCAAAACCTATTCATACATAAAAAACAACAGAAAATAGCTTTCAGTAATATCAAATCTAAACGTCATTTGCATACACCTGGTACGTACAAACGATTGTATTCATACAAACTGTCCTGTCATGGTCAGTGGTAAAACATGGCAAGAATCTGTAGTTATGTGATTATGTCCAGTTACGTGTTATCGTTGTCTCTTTTTTCATTTAAACTTATTTGTTTTTGCTCTAATACGAAACGCATCCTCTCAATTTAAGTTAATTAGTCTTTAGGAACATTATGACTTATTATTGAACCATACGGGATCTCTGTTGTTATGCTTCTATTGCTATCTACTTTCAATTATACGATGATATTCTGAATCATACCTACCCGTATAGTAAAGGCCTGCATCGGCCAACACACTTGGAGTCTGAATCATATCTGTTGGCCATCCACCAAACGATGCAATACGAGCCTCTACTGTCATGTACTCAGGGTGCCGGCACTGCGACCTTTGCTCTGTTTTAATTTAAACAAAACTTTATTTGATCTATATTATATCATACAGACATACTGCATATACACTATTACAGTACTGTTATCAAGATTTAACTGTTTAAAAACAATTTTTCATATTACAAAGTCATAATACAACTAAAGACTCAAACCATTCATACAGTATTCTTTTACCAAGGGAAGTATTCATCGTAGAGGTTTTATTTTCGCTACATTCGTGGACTTTGATATAACGCGAGTTCAACAACCGTGATTTAAGTCCAAACATTAGTTCTTTAGCAGTAATAAAAAAGTTTTGAAACAGAATATAATTACGTGTACTTGAAACGGAATATTATTAATTGAAACGGGAAGAAAAACATTGTGCTTACACCGCAGATCAATAAATATTTATCCAATATAACGTCCTGTAGAAACTAGAAACACACAGATAAACTATTCAACATGTAGTAAATTTGCTGGTTTGTATTTAATTTCCCCGAAAAGGTTAACATCAATTTGTAAGCGCAAAATGAATGGGTGATATACAATTGTATTTCTCTTTACACTTTATCAGGTGCGGACAGCCAAGTTTAAACATGCGGGCAGCATATCTTTATACAAAACATTTCAACATGACAAAACGGAAAACGACTATAGTCTATTATTATATATCTTTGTAGAGGGATCTCACACTTTTTACATTCTCTGAATTTATACAGTGTAGAATTATACATAAATCAATAGTTTCAGTTTTATTAAATATAAAGTTCTTCTTTGTGTATTATGCCAGTAGCCTAACCTTGAAATCGAAAATTCAAAAAATTAAGATTAGATAGATTGTTGAAGGCATGAATTATACGATGTCTGTGATACATACATATGAGACATTCAATTATCATTGAGATGTTACAGCTAATACATACATTACATTACATACATGTCTCGAAAAAACAGACTTAAGTGAATTATCACCAGATCAATTAAATATTTGTCAAAATACAAAGCTTATCAAAAAAGGCTTGAATGTTGTTAATTTAAATGTACAGCACATTCTTCCAAAAATCGAAGAATTAAAATTAATGATAAAAGAGAACAATATAGATTATACTTGGTTGCTGTGAAACATTTCTAAATAGTGCTGTTTATAATTTTGAAGTTAATATTGAAGTTTATAATCAAGAAAGAAAAGACAGGGTTTCAAGAAGAGGCGGTGGCTTAATTGTATATCTGAAGGATTCCATGCAGTATAAAAGACAGGCCGATTTAGAAACAAACTTAGAGACGATATGGATAGAAATAATTTTGAAACACACCAAAAACATTTTACTCTCATTTGTATATCGCCCACCAGATTCTTTACAAACATGGATAGATGATTATGAATTTCAATTAAATAATGCAACAGATGCTACATCAGAAATATATATTCTTGGAGACTTTAACATAAATTTTGATGATACTAACAATTGTAATAACACAAAATGGTCAGGAACTCTCGCAAAATACGGTCTAAATCAGTTAATAACAAAACCTACAAGAGTAACTTGGACGACTTCCTCTTTAATTGATCATATCTATACGACACAACCTGATTCAATACAATTTACGTAGGTTTTAGATATTGGTATCAGTGACCATAAGCCTATTTCAATGTCAAGAATTACATCTTACAAGTTACACTCGAAGAAAGCAGGGTAAACATGTTTCTTTGAAATATCGCTGCTTTAAAAAGTTTGATAAAAATCTATTCAAATATGATCTACTTCGATCTGATATCGAACTCGTTGAAACCTATGATAATCCCAACGACGCGCTCACTGTTTTTTATACTATTTTCACAAAACTACTTGATATCCATGCTCCCCTGAAGGAAAAACGAATAAAACATGTTTTGCAGCCACAATGGATTACGAAAGATATAAATGATGCTAGAAAAATGAGAGATATATTATTAAAATCTAACTCATTCGATGAATTTAAAAGTTGAAGAAACAAAACGAACAATGTGATAAAATAGTCTTAAAAACATCTTTTCAATAAAGCTGTTTTAGATAATAAAGATAAGTCATGCCTATGGCGTAATATAAAATAATTATCTACGGATAATACGCAAAATGAAAGAACAAAAATTCCTGATCATGTGAAATTCGATGACCAAATAATCGATGACAAACTTCAAATTTTAAATAAATTGAACAGTCATTTTATTCACGTCGCTGAATTGTGCAATATAAAGACAGCTAGCATATCTGAACGATTTGAGTACTTAAATAAATTGAAACTTCACGCTGATAAAATACTTGGAGATAAACCTTACTTAACAATAAACAGAATTTCCCATACGAAGGGAAGAAAATTGTTGAACATATTAGCACTAAGAAATCAACTGGACTTGATGGAATAGGGCCTAGAATTTTGAAAATTTGTATTGATGTTATAGCTGTACCACTTGCATCTATACCTGATACTACTATATCAACTGGTATTTTTGTTTTTGTATTATGAAAGCAATGTTTATAGGAAGGCCTCGAGGAAGATAAGTCCTCGGACTTATTGATTTACCTTCTTTAAATAAAGAATATTATTATTATTAACTAGTACATGTAGTACCCGTTGTCTATAACACCATTTAGTAACCTGTAAAGTATGTTTAAAAATATATCTTTACTTCAACTTTTAGTAGAAATTCAGCATTAGTAATTTAAAATTTTCTAAAATATTTCATTATCTTGTCACAAAATAAAATTATATTTTTCAGTGTAATATAATTATCTGTTGTCATCAGGTTAATGAACTTGATCATATTTGGCCTTGTTCGTGTATACCTTTCAATATATCTATCGATATTAAAGATGGGGCAGATTAAAAGATAATGATATACATCTCCTTTTTCTTGACAGTTTTTGCATTTTCTTTTAGTCTGTGGTATGTTTCTACATCTGCAAGTTTCTATAGGTAATTTGAGGTTTCTTGTCATAAATCGTACTAGTGTTTTACACAGATTGTGTGGTAGTTTGTTGATAAATGCGCTACGTGAAATGTAAGTTTTATAATTTTTGTTTATGTTGGTTGCTGAAGTGTTATCCATTTGTGAAAACCAGTTTCGAATAAATATATATTTAAGCTTTTGGAAAGAAGACTTAATAAGCCATTTGCTGTTGATAAAACGTTGGCTGTACCATATTCCGGAATAACCAATACTACATAAAAACAAAAATAATATCAAACAGGGAATGCCACGTACCAAAAACGCAGCCTCCCCAAAACGAGCCCCACAGCACCCAGAAGTGCACACCACCAACACACACACACACACCCACACACCCACACACACACACACACACACACACACACGACACACACACACAATCATGTACACACACACATATACACTACCAACACACATTAGCATACAACGCAAACACACGAGGACTAAACGAACAATTAAAGGAACACAGTGGGGCACCGCCTTGGAACGGTCAGTGGCAAAAACACCACTGGGGAGCTTAAACCGGTTTATGGTGCGCACCCAACCTCACTCTTACCCCCACCATGTTCCAAAGTCACAGGACAGTGTAAATAAAAGTAATCCCTGCTAGGTGAATCTCTAACACACGCAATGGAAACAAAAGGCATGGTATGTAAAACACAAAAATGCTCGTGTATAAATATATAAAAAGCAAACCTTGAGAACCAAAAAACGTATGTACTCAATGCCTTTGCAGAAGGCAGAGCACCAAGAGAAACACCCTTAAGGGCCCGACGAAACAGGCCAGAGGACAGAAATCAAAACAGTTTCGTCCCAGTGGGATTTAAAAACTGCCCATCACAGAGTCCTCCCCCTCTTCCGTCAGACACAATCAAAGAGGGAAGCATATCGTCCAACTGTAAACGGGTTGAACACCAAACATGCGGTGTGTCTCAAAACAGTTGGGTCGTAACCTCTTTTAACAAAACGTTTTATAATTTTAGCAAATACAGTTGGAAAATTGCCATGACCCAAAATCTTACGAAGTTTGTAAACCACATCCCCATAAAAATCGGGTTTTGAAATACCTTCTCGCAGAAGAGTCTTTAGATTACTATTGAATTTCAAAACCAAATCAGAATTACGATAGTAAAATTTAGCAAAATATTTACGCCACTTGTAATAACGGTAGCCCTGTTGAAGAAGTTTATTTGTAATATATTGATTACGTTCATTGAAATCCTCAACATAACTACACGCTCTGGCAAACCGAATTAACTGAGAAATGTATACCCCATAAGATGTAGCATGAGGTACATCCCCATCCAAATGGGGGAAATTTACAATACTAAAATTAAAATCATCCCTCTTGTCATAAATTTTGGTATGTATAATATTGTTATAAATAGAGAGATGTAAATCTAAAAATGAAGCACCAGTATCCAAATTGTTAGTTTTAATTAACTGGAGTTCCCGGGGATAAATAGTGTCCACCAATTGACCAAAAAACGGGTTATCCATATTAAGAATATCATCCAGATAGCGTGATGTATTATTAAAAGCAGTGATAATGTCTGCCTGCGTGTCTGGAGAAAGACTCAACATAAAGTCTCTTTCATAACAATATAAAAACAAATCTGCGACAAGGGGTGCACAATTTGTTCCCATGGGAATACCGATTACTTGTCTGAAAACTGCATTCCCAAACCTTATATAAATGTTGTTCAATAAAAAGGAAAGGGCTTTACAAACTTCGTCACAGGTCCACATAGTATAATGTTTAACAATACAGCTAGTAGAAAAAGCTTTATCGAAATTGCAGGCGAGAAATGTAACATTCTCCCTGGCAAAAGTCTTTTGAATTAGGGCAGTTAGCTTGTCATTTATCAAATTATGTGGTAAAGTGGTATACGGTGTAGAAAAATCGTATGTACTGACTGAAGTTACTTTGTTATTATTAACTTTAAACTTATCCAGGATTTCGCCAGAATTTTTTATCGACCAAAATAAATGTTTACCAGAGTTTTCGTATACTTTATCACAATATCTTTTCACGTGGGCTTTTATAGCAGTTAGGCAAGATATTAATAGTTTTGAAATATTTGTAGTGGTACAAGAGCTTGAATTAGCGATGAAACGAGCTTTATATGGTTGTTTATGTAATTTAGGAATCCATTACATAGTAGGAAGTTTAATATGTTGATCATCTATACGAACTTTCAAATTAGAAACTTCACTGATGTGATCAGTGACCACATTTTGTTCAACGGAAGGACTCAATATATAAGCTTTAGTGCTATTTAGTTCGTTTTGTAAAACATTAATATAATGTGGGCGTCAAATGATGATAATATTGTTGGCCGCCTTGTCTGCTGGAACTAAGACATACTTAGAATGAAATTCTTGGATTTCCTTTTTCAGATGTCTTAAAGTAAACTTGGGTTTTGATGGAAGTAGGTGTTCATTTGTTTAGTAAAATTTTATACGAGAATCGACAATGTTAAAAATACTTCGTTTCCAAGACGTTAATGCATTTGGATCAGCATTCTCACGACGACACCATTTAACACAAAAGTTTCGATGGATTCCGCAATATGACCACGACAAGCATGAAAATCAATAGTAGAAGGAATTCTGTATTTTGGTCCTTTAAAGAATAAATTACGAATACGCTTGTCTTTAATAATATCAAAATTACCAGTGATGACATGACCAGCATCTGAATAGCAAAATTTCGAGTTTTTACATTCGCAGTAAGAAGGGGTATTTGTTTGAACATCTAGGTCGGAAACAATTTTATTGTAATTGAATATAACATTTCTAACAGGTGTTTTATATTTATAACAGATAATAGGAACTTCGGAGTTTCGGAAATACTTAGGCACAGAATCAATGACACGTCTATCACGAAATATACTGGGTATATCGATGAAGTCAATACCTTTATTAATGAAATGAATTTTAAGAAAATGTCTATCATGATCAGATTGAGTGTCAATATGTGGACGGAGAACGTGTTGTGAGTAATGTTGGATAAGATATGACACAGTGTAAAACGGATCTGTTTGAATAACGTACTGGTCCGCTTCCTCGTCTAGTTTTTTAAGAGACTGAATAGATAAAGATGTGAGACGAGAAAGCATTGAATGTCTACCAGAGTTTGAAAGAATTATATCGAGGTCTGCAACAGAAATATTGACTTTTGATTTGCGCTTAATATTACCATTGCGTCTAATTCCATGAGACCTAGATTTACGTTTCCTAATATTTAAAATTGAAAATATATCGATATCAGGGTTTTTAGAGATATTACCTTCTTGATAAATATTATCATTTAAGCCCAACGGAAACGGTGACTGTAAATTTTTAATCCATTTGAATTCTGCTAAATGTCTGGCTTTGATTTTAAAACTAGATGTACATTTTATATCATAGACGATTTGCTCTACTGGCTGAATGGTTACCTGATCAATTGTATGGCCAGATTTACGAAAGTGTTGATATAAAAATGTAGTGAACTTCTTCCGACTTCGCATTTTGTAAGAATGCTCGCGGAAACGAATTTTTAAAGATCGCCCAGTTTGCCCAACATACTGAATACCACAATTGGGTGCGTTTCAAGTCAGTACATAAATCATGTGGGACGCATTTCAATCAACGTCAGAGTTAAGTACCACATTAAAAGTTCTGCCGTTAACATTTGAGGTAATTGTAGACCTGTGCGATAAATGATTGCAACAACCGCACCTCTTAGCATTGCACTTGTTAATAGAACGGTACCCTCTACATCTCTGCGGAAAATTTGTATGTTTTATTTTATATTTCTTCAGTATAGTAGAAGTTAAAGGTGATAGACGAATACGTAGATTATTACGAAAAACAGCTGGAGAATTAAAATGAGTACGTGGAATATAAAATGACTGTGCAGAATGTAGCTTTAAAGGAGAAAGGCAGATAGATGGTGTATGTCTTAAAAAAGTACTGTTGTTATTAGGCAGATGTACAGATGATGCAGAGTGTAACCGAAGAGGTGAAAGAATTAATTTCGGAACTATATTATATGTACTCATGTAATGTAATTTTGTATTTCACATTATCTAGCCATTGTGATTTAATAATATTTTCTGAATGTTGATTATAGTTATATGAGCTTATAAATTTTTGATGCTAATTAAGTTGTTCTTTCACTCTCGATATTTTCAATGAGTCTTGCCCAGTACATCTACATCTACGGGGATACTCCCAACAATCAATTTCTGATCATAACTGGGAGGTCGGGGCAGTTGTTAAAAGAAAACGCTAAATTACATGATATGCATGTGTTAAGAGAGTAAAAGTAGTACTATATACAACTTGGTTAAAAATAAAAGCAGGACGATGACATTAGTCCATATATGAGTCTAGGCCAGATGTGAAGCACTGAAGATTCACACTGTCCTTGATGTTATAAGGCAAGGCGTTCCAGTATCTGATCGTGCGAGGGAAAAAGGAGTTCATATGATACTGAGTTCTTGAAAATGGTATGTTATAGTTAAGATTTCTAGAGACAGTCAGGTGGTTATGATCTACAATGACGAGGTTGTGTGATATTTTATATAACATTATTAGGGATGCGTGTATTCTTCTCTGTTCTAAAGTCTGCCATTTAAGAGTTTCAAGCATTGATGTTACGCTGCTTTGGTAAGAGTAATCATTCAAAACATATCTGGCTGCAGCCCTTTGTACCTTTTCTATCTCATATGATAAGTTTTTCTGCCATGGGTGCCATATGGTATTACAGTATTCTAACTGTGGACGGACGTATGTTTTGTAGGCAGTTTCTTTGATATTACAGTTGTTACATTGTACATTTCTTTTTATGAATCTAAGAGTGTTACTAGCTTTTGAAGAAGTAGATTCAATATGTTTTTTCCAACTAAAGTCATCACTGATGATCATTGATGTAACAAAGGAATAGACACGGGCCCAAGACAGAACCCTGGGGTACCCCTGACAGAACTGGTAAAGAATCAGAATGTGAGCCTTCAACTACTACTGATTGAGAACGATTACTAAGGAAACTTTGAATCCAAGATAGAGATGTTTTGTTGATACTAAGTTTCATGAGTTTATAGAGAAGAAGTTGATGATCGACCTTGTCAAAAGCTTTTGAGAAATCCATTACAATGAGATCTGTTTGTTTTCCAGATTGGAGATTGTCAAAAATTTCTTGTGTAAAGGATAATAGTTGAGTCTCACAGCTGTGTTTGGTCGAAAACCCATGTGGAAAAGGGGGAAAAAAATTGTTGCCAAAAAAAAGGGGCATGATTTTAAAAACAAAAAAAACCCCCATTTTTTTGAAGGGTAAAAAAAAAAAAAAAAAAGGGCAATTTTTTGTGTTTTTTTTTTTTGGGCTTTTTTTTTTTTTAAGAAAAAAAAAAAATATTTTTATTTTTTCAACATCAAAACACCACCCCATACATTTTTTAAAAAATTAAAAAAAAAAAAAATTTTTTAAAAAAAATTTTTTAAAAATTTTTTTTAAAAACCCCCCCCCCCCCCGTTCCTTTTTTTTTTTTTAATTTTTTTTCTTACCCCTCCCCCCCCCCCTCCCTTTTTTTTTTTTTTTTTTTTTTTTTTTTTTTTTTTTTTTTTTTTTTTTTTTTTTTTTTTTATATATATAATTATATTTAAATTTTTTTTGTTTTTTATAAAAAAAAAAAAAAAAATTTATTTTTTTTTTTTTCAGATCTTGGCATTATTCAGTGCAAATCAAGAAAGTCGCTGTCTAATGTCGACATGATCCGTCAGTCTGCCAGAGGTACACTTTTCAGTC
The DNA here is from genome assembly GCA_022818135.1 of Saxidomus purpurata. Lineage (NCBI taxonomy): Eukaryota > Metazoa > Mollusca > Bivalvia > Venerida > Veneridae > Saxidomus > Saxidomus purpurata. The sequence continues at coordinate 55,995,654 of JAFMSR010000003.1, forward strand.
TTAAGAACTGTGGCATACACAGCAATGGCGTCAATCCAACAACTGCCGCGAAACTGTACACATCTACAGTGATACCGCGTGCATTCTTCGGATGTGAACTGTGGAACTGTATAACTTTGTCAGACTTGAGACATCTCGAATCAACACATCATTTTGTCTCAAACTTATTCTTCATATACAATCCCTAAATACTACTACTAGACCAGACATTGTTAAAGGTTTACTTGGATTTACGTCAATTGAAGCATATATCGATCTACAAACGTGGAACTTCTTAGGTTCAATTTGCAGGCTACAATCTAAAGATGTAACGTTACAGGTCATATCGAAGCATCATTAAAACGATTATCTAACGGAGTTTGAAAAAACCATGATATTCCCCGAAAAATCTCCATGGAAACGAATTTGTAAAACAGCTGTGTTTAATCAAGAAGAAATTAACTGGGTATCGCGAATGCAAATGGATTGTGACTTTACCAGATTTTGCGTCATGCATATTAATCTCACGGCTTCTAATATATGGCGCGTAGCACAAGAAAATCCAGAAACCACTTCTTTCAAAACTTTGATGTAAACCTCCGACTACTGACGAGAGCAGATGTCCAGGATGTAACCAATTATACAGTGATGAACTTTATCATGTCATAGATCACTGTAATACCAGTGAAATGACGGAAATATTATCAAACTTAGGGGACGTTTGTGTCGCTATCTTGTTGACATGATATGTTGTGACATAAGTGACGAAAATCTACTGAAATACGTTATAGGCTATGCCGATGACGCACTTAAGACACACTTAACAGCTGAGCAATACCCGGACTTTTTTGTGCTTAAATGCATTTCATGTTAAGGGACTGTACGCGGTATTCATATCTTACAATAATATTGAATTCTAAATAGGTTTAAAGTCAGCATAGAACATAACTTTGTACAAACATTATTAATCAATAGTGGGACAACAGTGCTGATATGACTTTAAAGAAAACCACATCTTTTATTTTTAAGTTAAAAGAATATTATAAACTTGTTTCATTTTATTTCGCTTTCGCAGATTCGCAAAAGATTGAACAAGCCTCATTTTGTCTCTATTTCACGGCTACAGACAGTTTCCACTGACGGTTAAATGATATAAAGGGCCAACCAAAATTGAGAAATTGATTCAAGTAATAGAATGCTGCCAAGTATAATCAGCTAAAGTATAAAGCATGGATCACTGACATACGTTTTCCCCATTGCAAAGTGACAAGAAAAATAATCGCAATACGGTCTTTTAATGCACATGCTTCTGCGAAAAGTCTATTTCGCGTTTTTCTAATATGCGCGAAATTAACAAATCGCGATCCAGTTATTTATTTAACTGTACAAGGCTTATAATTCGCTGGTTCTATTTTGTTTCTTTTTTTGCTATGTTTTAAAAACTGACAGTAAGAAATTGGTATGAAGATATTGGAAAGTCTGTCCGTGTATGTTTATGTTGTGCACAATATGTAAGACTTTTTAATGAAAATTAACTTGAAGGGTGATACAATATTGAAAACACTTACGGTATTGCTCGTGTCCTTGTCTAATAGGTTCTTGTTGCTGCGTTTGACATATTGTCTGAAATTAGGCCATGCAAATTACGTAAGTCTTCAAGAGCAACTTGTGATCAACTTCTTTCATGATTATTTTCCTGGATTATTTTCCTGCATTAAAAATCGCTAAAAAGAATATAAAAACCCGTATAAAGAAAGTAATATTACTAATAATGCATTTATCAAATAAGATATGTATTACATGTGATAAATTGTATACACTAGATAAAGATATTCCAATGTATTAAAAAGATAACCATGTTGCGTCTATGTATAGATACATGTAAAAGATGTGCTGTCTGGAAGTCTAATCTGTAACGGTTGTAGTTATATCAAACTGTTTCACGTGTGATGCAGTCTGAACAATATCTTTAACAAAAATAACGTCTCGATGCTACTAACCACATATTACCCAAATATTGATTCACTGTATACTTCTGGTAAAATTCCTTCGTCGCAGCTAATTCCAAGGTCACTAAATACTAAATAATATATCTTGGTATATTCTGAAAATACCATCCGCACAGACGAATCCCGATCCCCGTTTTAAAAAAGATAGCTTGAAATAGTCCAAGAGCATCACGTTCAAAGGAACACTTTTTAGCTCACCTGAGCTGGCTCAGGGTGAGCTATTAGGATCGATGAATGTCCGTCGTCCGTCCACACTTAGTTCGTCAACACTCTAGAGGTCACATTTTTGCCTAAATTGTCACGAAACTTTGTCAGGATGTTTGTCCCAGTAATTGCTCAGACGAGTTTGAATATGGGTCATCTCGGATGAAAAACTAGGTCACATGACCCAAAAATAGAAAACTCTTGTTAAGGCTCTAGAGGCTACTGTTACAGTCCAAATATCCTGGCAATTTGTGAGAAAGGTTGTTTGGTTGATTTCTAGCTCAAGTTTTAAAATGGGTCACCTGGGGTCAAAAACTAGGTCACACAGCCCAAATATGGAAAAACCTTGTTAACACTTTAGAGGTAACATTTTCAGCCCAAATATCCTGGAAATTTGTCAGAAAGGTTGTTAAGATGATTTGTAGTCCAAGTTCGAATATGGGTCATCTGGAGTCAAAAACTAGGTCACAGAGCCCAAATATGGAAAAACCTTGTTAACACTCTAGATGTTACATTTTCAGCCCAGAAATCCTTGAAATTTGTCAGAAAGGTTGATTCGATGATTTCTAGCTCAAGTTCGAATATGGGTCATCTGGGGTCAAAAAACAAGGTCACACAGCCCAAATATGGAAAAACCTTGTTAACATTCTAGAGGTTACATTTTCAGCCCAAATATCCTGGAAATATGTCAGAAAGGTTGTTTGGTTGATTTCTAGCTCAAGTTATAATATGGGTTATCTGGGGTCAGAAACTAGGTCACAGAGCCCAAATATGAAAAACCTTGTTAATACTCTAGATGTTACTTTTTCAGCCCAGATATCCTGGAAAATTTTCAGAAAGGTTGTTTCGATGATTTCTAGCTCAAGTTTTAATATTGGTCATCTGGGGTCAAAAACTAGGTCACAGAGCCCAAATATGGAAAAACCTTGTTAATACTCTAGAGGTAACAACTTCAGCCCAAATATCCTGGAAATTTGTCGGAAAGGTTATTTCGATGATTTCTAGCTAAAGTTTTAATATGGGTCATCTGGGGTCAAAAACTAGGTCACAGAGCCCAAATGTGGAAAAACCTTGTTAACACTCTAGAGGTTACATTTTCAGCCCAAATATCCTGGAAATTTGTCAGAAAGATTGTTTTGATGATTTCTAGCTCAAGTTTTAATATGGGTCATCTGGGGTCAAAAACTAGGTCACAGAGCCCAAATGTGGAAAAACCTTGTTAACACTCTAGAGGTTACATTTTCAGCCCAAATATCCTGGAAATTTGTCAGAAAGGTTGTTTCTATGATTTCTAGCTCAAGTTTGAATATGGGTCATCTGGGGTCAAAAACTAGGTCACAGAGCCCAAATATGGAAAAGCCTTGTTAATACTCTAGAGGTAACATTTTTAGCCCAAATATCCTGGAAATTTGTCAGAAAGGTTGTTTCTATGATTTCTAGCTCAAGTTCGAATATGGGTCATCATGGGTCAAAAACTAGGTCACAGAGCCCAAATATGGAAAAACCTTGTTAACACTGTAGAGGTAACATTTTCAGCCCAAATATCCTGGAAATATGTCAGAAAGGTTGTTTCGATGATTTCTAGCAACTTTGTTAAAAGCAGTTGTACTCGGGTGAGCGATAAAGGGCCATCATGGCCCTCTTGTTTATAATATATGTACAGAATATATATCAAAAGTGCGATGAATTCCATTAAGCTTCCTTTGGCGAATACACCCATGAAACTTTAATATATATTTGACTGAGATTTTACCTTCATTGCAGATAACCCTGATGGTCCTAATTTTTCCAGTAGGAACAGGCAGTTCCCTGAATGTCGCACATGTTCCAGGAGAGGATCATCTACCTCTGAGAAATCTTTAAGACCAATACCACACTGATAACATCGTACCAGATCTTCTTGGTCTGAAACAATATTATTAAGCCAATAACTAACAAACAGAACAATATAAATTCTCAAACTAAATGCCAATTTCATAAAAGTTTTAATAAACTCTGTACAATTGATATTTATAGTTTGATCTTTATATAAAAAAGATATATACAACAATCTTCTTTTATACCGTATTCATTTTATACATATTAAGCAATAAAGGTTTGAATTTCGAACATACTTGTAAAGAAAAACCCAGCCTCTGCAAGGTTTGTCGGCCCTGGACTTGTACGGGTCCACCTGGCGTATGACCTCAGCCTTTGACTATGATCTATATAATCCGGATATCTCGCCGGAGCTGTTGGTCTGTGGCCATATTCTACCGTTCCGATGGACTGTGTATATAAAGACCGCTCAATTCCGTGTGTGTTTCTGTATTGATGAGAACCAAAGCTATTTAGATAGTTTTCTCGAGTTCTAAACGAAACAAAAGACGCCCCACTTGAAAATGCGATTTCACTTCTGTCCTGACTCGCTTGATCACTTGAAACTTGTTGGGGAAATTCACAGTTTTCAGACGACCGATTCATTTTAAGACACACTGAAGTCCACAATAAAATTGATAAGTATCTCAGAGTTACTTTATGTGTTATATTGTCATACACTTTAAAGTCAATGGCACAATGAAAAAACTAAAATTCTGCGGTAAATCACAAAAAGACACTAGTACTGCCTTCCTCTGTCAATTGTACGTTTATTCAACATAGGATGAGAACCGTCCTGTCTACTTGTATACTGATGGCGTGCATATGCCTCACAAACATCTCCAACAAGTGAACCAATGTATGCCTTCATAACCTTCCATTCATCACCGCGGTAACTCGATGGGTCATAAATTGCCTTTCTGTTTAAGCTGCGTCTTTTAAATAAACCAATTATATCCGCCTTAGGAATAAAGTTTGATCGCTTCTTGAAGTTTGTAACCATGTTTGAAACAGCATTCCTTTCAGTAGGTGCCAAAAATGATATATCTGGATAGAGAAAAATCATACATTACATGCATATCAGGTTTTTTTCTGAAAAAGAAAGCTAGGTGTCAAAAGGTTTAAATTGTGCAGCCTGGCTGAGACTCGAACCAAGACTCATTCACTGCAGTGTGAATGATTTGCATTCTCATTCATACAGAGTCACCCTACCGTTTGAAGCTAAGAAAAATACAACCGCGAAGTTGAGGACCCTACTGAATATAAATTTTATATCAAGAGTTGTTGGACTGTCAAAGCCATTTCATCCCGGCCAAATTTTGGACATTTGTAAAATTTTGATTGGGATTCGAACCAGGAATTCCTGACAGATTGTCTGTCGACTGAGCTACTGGCCGCTTACACATTTGTTCAAATTGTAAAACAGGTAACATATCATACAAATGCCATCGGAAATCTTACTATATCATTGTTTCACCAACAGACAAAATAATAAAGTAACATTCAGGATGCTTATGTGCAGTCGCTCAAAAATGAAATACAATACATTCAAGTTTATAATTTTCTTTTAGCTGTTTATGTATTCGCACATAGTTTCATATTGTGTAGCATTTTAGCGGATGATACATAAATTTCCTCATCGGATCTGAGAAATTTGAAATGCTTCACAAAAATATGTGTATTTATCATGAAATGGTTGCAGTAGGAACACAAATAATTTTCAATACTAGGTTTCGGTATTCTTAAACCTTTAACTTGTTTTAGAAGAACATCTTACTTCTAATCAAATTTTATTTTTGCTTCTAGATTTAACCCTTTTTTTCTTTCTTTTCCCGAGACTTGTCTTTCTAGTAATTATTTAGGAATTCATAAAATTCAGACTGACACATTTTGCATACCCTGTATGAAATCAAGTCTGTCTTTCATTATACTGCGTAACATTTTAAAATTTATTAAAGCGAAACATTTTTCTTGAGAAATGGTGAATCAACATTTCCTTATCATGAACAAAGTTCACTTAAATTTACATGTAGTTCTTCAATATGCTATAAAAAGTGTGCAACCGCAACTCCCCCAACCTTTACTCTTTTCTTCTTTATGTTTACATGCTCTTTACCTATATTAATTTTTTACTCTCGTTTGCGAAAGAAGTTCTTACAATTTATAGTAATTTCGAGACCCACTCTTGATATATGGATGTCAATATTATATACATGAATGAGCCATTTTTCGTTCAAAGGCATTATGTCGTTTGTTAAGATTGGTTATCAAATTTTAAATGTCTATTTCAGAATCTAGTCAATCTAGTACCTTTAGCAAACACACGCAAATATCATCTTCCCTTCGATCGCACCTTATCCTATTTCTTAATCCCAGGACGATTTATGTTCGAATCTAATAAATTCAAATGACTTGAAACAGACACATGGTTGTCTTGATTAGTTTTAGACTGTTTTTCTTTCATTTGTCGCGAAGTTCACACAAATGATAATCACAAGCAAGTACATTGTGAAATAAACGGCCTTAATTGTTAAATAAATAGCATTTCGACTATCATATAGATGCAACAATCACTAAATATCATCACGTCGAAATATTATTATTTTCTTCCATGGGCATGCTGTTCAGATCGAAATATCCGTCATTTCAAATATCTCATGGTAGAAACTATTTCTTGCATACCGCCTTGCACTTTAAAATAGATATTTAAATGAAAACCTATCGAAATGATGAATTTTAATATAAAAACAAACGTTATTCAGATGCTTTGTTAGGGAAAATGACGTCAGAATGTTATAACGTTATGTCACAAATAATTCACGATAGTCATATTACATGGGGGATGTAATATGACATTTTCCAGCAATGGTGAAAAATGCGAATACCTCGATCCGGTATAATCACAGGCAGGTATATTGTGAATTACTGCATATGTTGCCCCGTATATCAACCTCTACATAAACAGCCTTAATTGATAAACAAAATTAATAGCGTTGTGACTATCATATAAATGCAATAATCACTAAAAACTCATCATAAATATACCGAAATATACACATTTCCAGCTATACAAATACTGTTAACAAGAAAATGAGCATTCTTGCATACCAGATCGGGGTATACGCAGTTTTCACCAGTGCAGGAAAATCACATATTACATACCCCCATGTAATGTGACTCTCGTGAATTACTTGTGATGTAACGTTATAGACAGTGTGAGGTCACTTTCCTAAACACAGCATCTGAATAACGTTTATTTTTATATGGAAATGCATTACTTCGATAAGTTTGCATTTAAACATCTATTTTAAAGTGCAAGACGGTATGCAAGAAATAGTTTCTGCCATGAGATATTTGGTTTAGATGGAAATATCCGTCATCTTGTGTAACTGTTTCGCGGTAGAGCCTCGTTCCCGCCAAAACAGTTACCCTCGGTGACGGATATTTCTATCTGAAGGAAGAAACAAACGTTATTCAGATGGCGAGACCAGTCCCCTAGGAAGTAGTTCTTTCAAAAGCTGAAGTCTCAAATTCAAATATTACCCAGCGCCGGCATACATGACAGCTGTGTATTGGAAATTTGTACAGTGTCTCCAGATATTGAGTGATAGAAAAAAAGTTCATTGTTGACCATGTATCTTTTCTGGTGTACATTGACTGTGATAATGCTGAAGATGGGAAATATAGACAGCTGATTGCTTGAATTTTGTTGTGAAAGTCACAGGAAATGTGCAAAATTACTCTAATTACCATAGAATCAAATGGGACAAAAATGACCGTTGTCACACCAGATGCTGTGTTTTGAAAGTGACGTCACATTGTTTATAACGTTACGTCACATATAGTTCATGGTAGTCATATAACATGGGGGGATGTAATATTATTTTATGTTTTTCGGTGGTTTATCGAAATATAACGGTGGATTATATTCCGATAAAATCACTGTCCACGCAAATCTGTCACCCGGATTCACGTCAAAAAGTATACCGAGCGGTAATGAATGCTGGAGACCATTGACGATGACGTCGTTAAAATGGCGTCATGTTTGTGATGCTTTCTGGTGACGTTTCCCGCGATTTTCGACACTTTATTGGAATAAACTCAACAAAAGTAGCGTTTGAGACATAAAATAAACACAAAAAGTGTTGGCATCAATGTCATATCACGATAATTTCACTCGTGAACACCATAGTAGTTATTTTCACTCGTGGCTGCGCCACTCGTGAAAATATCACTTTTGGTGCCCACTCGGTGAAATTATAACGTGATCTTACACCGAAACCAACAATTATTCTCTATGCATTAGTATCTTACATGAGCACGCTAGTTCAGATGGAAATTGCCGAGTTCCCGCGAAACAGTTACCCGGGGTACGGATATTTCCATCTAAATCAAATGTCTCATGGCTGAAACTTTTTCTTGCATTTAAAGAAGATTTCTAAATTCAAACTTATCGAAATGATGCATTTTTTCATCTAAAAACAAACGAAATTCAGACGGTTTTAGGGAAAATGACGTCATAATGTTTATAACGTTACGTCACAAGCAATTCACGAAAGCTGTCTTGCATAGGAGGAGTACCAGACCGTTTTTTTCCGGCATGGGCAAAATCACCAGAAATGCCGATCCGATATGCAAGAAGAGATTTCCATAAACTTCATAAAAAATATTTTAAAAAGTCATTTCCTTTGGTTTTTATACATTCTAGATAATGAATCAACGTTAAAGCGGGTATAGCCAGGATACAAACTATGAATGTAATGAATTCAAACTAAATGAGTGTGCTGTCCAAAAGATATTACGTTGAACTTTATTACCTTATTCTTGTAAGTGTTAGCTGTCGTGTATTGTGTGGTCGGAAAAATACTCGGTAGCGGAAAATATGTCTCATTTTAAATAATGTAAAATAACAATTAGTCACAAGATAAACATAAATATAAACATAATACTTTTCTAATGATGTCAGTATATGTACCATATACACATGTACATGTATTTTGTCTTCAAAATTATTTTCTAATTTGAAATTGAACTAATTTGCTTTCGAATAAAAACATTATAATATGCTTTTGAATAAACAGTCCCGAAAAGAGATATTACATTTACAACTTCTTAGTTTAAGATTCATAAACAATTCGGTATGCATCTAAAAGAATATACAATAGTTTATGTCACGCCGTCTGCACAAGTATTCCAAGAACCTAGTTCCTCATTGTTGTTCCATAGAACATTTACTCCGACGGAACTATAGCCCGTATCCAAGAATCAATATTTAAAAACAAGGTTATGATGATGTATTGTAAACATTTAACAACCCCTCCCCCCTCTCCTATCTAAAAGGGAGATTCTTTTAGAAAGTATGTTTGAAGTCCTTGCGAACACCCATAAATCTTAGATATCTAAAACAATAATGAAGCAAATTTTATACAAAGTTTGCATATGCACTAAATCACATTTATCCCCATTTACCAACTTAAATATTTTTCATTCACTCCTTTTTGCCATTTTTGTGCAATGTACAAATTTATGATTTCAAGTTAGAAAAAATATGGGAGTAAATCAATCAATTACATGCATGCAGTTAGACTAATGCCCATTGTGGTAAACCTATTCTTGATTTAACTGTAAGGGACACATGTCGGAAGCCAATCCAATTTAAAGCTATATAGAGTGAAGATCAATCGCTTTCAGTTTCGCAAGATGCTGCCTTTTTTGCTTGTCTTCAATTTTTGCTTGTTTCATATACATACTAACAGTGTATGTACATATGTACATGTATGGTGTTCTTAATTTTCTGACATTCGAAGACATCATTATCATACACGCAACCCGTGAACACCTTATCATAACTCCCACAGAGTTCAGACTGTTAGTTTGAAAAGTATATGTAGTTCTAAGGAATCAGTTTAGTCACTAAAATGTGTCTATATTTAGCATCATTCAAGGCTTGAAACGTTTTATTCAATGTATATGCAATGTACGATTTTTTCCGGGAGAGTTCGTAAGGTTGTTTTAGCAGGCTGTGCACAATTTTAAATAAATCAGCGCATGGGGGTTCATAATGACTTTAAATTGCCTATTTAAAAAGTCAGCATGATCTGTCTTTGCACATGTTTACTTTTCGTGAATGTATATAAATTATAGATACAAAAGGGAGAAATGTCATTACTAACTATTTGGACATGAGTGCCATAGATGTACGTAGAGTTAGTAAAGTTGTTTGAGTTTGATTTTGCTGGCATTACAATATTTTGATGAGTATAGTATATATTTTATATTGAGAATATTTATATAAAATTCGCCTAGTACGAAAAACGCTTACGAAAAGAGCAAAAGCGTGTAGACACTTTTAGCATCATTTTATTGTGACCTATCACATTTTTTTCATTTCCAAGTGAGTTTTGAGCTACTATCATTACTGAGTACATATTTTCAGTAAAGTGCGCAAATGTTGAGGATTTTGTTGGGAAAAATTAAATTGTTAATGAGGTATTAGTTGTTGATGAAATTGAGGGGTCTGAGAAGAGAGCGGCAAAAAAGTATCTGAACACGAAACGATGTCACCGAAGGAAATTAAGGACATGAAAAATACACTTGGTTATGACTGTCTTTCATACTCAGCTGAATAGAATTGGACAACTGAATAGAATTGGACTGTTGAGTTCAAGCGTGGAACAGATGTAGCAATGAAGATGATCAACGGTAAGGTTGTCCGAAAGACTCCGCTAATGAAATGCAAATTCATCTTGTGCATCGTATTGTAATGAATGACATAAGAGTGACCATTTAGCATGTTACTAATACTTTAGAAATAAGATTTAATTTTGTGTGACGTTTTTTCAATCTTATGAACAAACTTTCGGGTTCCGAGAACGTAGACAACAGAATAAAAATTGAATGAGCTGAATATTTTCAGAAAACTTTTGACACGTTTTCAGCGAAAGGCAGACAACTTTCTCATGTCCCAGTTGAACTTTTCCTAAAAGTTGAGCAGGCTTGATTCTTCACGTCATAGTAGCGGCTGACCCTATGTTTATATTAAAGTATGTATATTTTACGGCTGATCATGATTTTCATATCCTGTGGTTAATACATATTTCTCATGCATATTTAACTTCAAATGTTAAAAACAAAAATAATATCAAACAGGGAATGCCACGTACCAAAAACGCATCCTCCCCAAAACGAGCCCCACAGCACTAGAACGAATAACAATCCCTGAAGGATGAAAATATAAACTTGTGACTTTCAAGTAACCACTACAGAACCAAGAGCAGGCAGTTTGTTTTCATTGTATACTAAAACAAGCAGCTCACAGTGGTCAATAGTAGAATAGCTCACGCGATAGAATTCATATCCTTAGGGACACATGCAAAGGGGCGAAGTTTCTGTGATTTTATCATGATGTACATCTGAAAGAAACACACACATAGAGAGAGAGAGAGAGAGAGAGAGAGAGAGAGAGAGAGAGAGAGAGAGAGAGAGAGAGAGAGAGGTGGGGAGAGTGCACATTCATAACGCGGCACATTTAAACTCCAGTCGCCACGGTACCTTTTGCTTGGCATAACAAATCAAATATTTATCTTAAGGAATGATCAAAACCCACATCCGGTAAAATTGTACTAACAATTATGTTACCTGATATTTATATCTGATATCTATATTTTTAAAGCATATTTCCTTCCTTGATACGGGCGAATGTAGTGAAATCAATTCCAAATTATTATAACTCTGTAAGCATATATCAAAGTCTATAACGTGTTATTCTCTTTATTTATACATCAGTAGTACACTAACATAGGACTTTCATTTCCTTCGCCATTATATTATGACTCATATGAAAATGATTTAAAAATAAACACAGCTGTGATACCGAAGGTATTCCTACCACGCATTATTGATTTTTTTGATTGTTTACAACTAGGTCACATTTTAACATTATTATAGCGTAGCGTGACAATTTTAAATCATAAACATCCAAAGTTCTACTTGAAAATGTTAACAGATTGTTTACAATAACATACACTTGGCAAAAGTTTTAACTGGTTCATTTGTTTAAAAATTCCATTATGATTTTTTAGTAAAGTGAAAAGTCATAATTGTGTCGGATATTTTTCTACCTAACTAAATCGGTTTAAGTCTTATAGTTGGTGAATTAATCGAATTAGTTTCATTACTTCAGATGTTCACAACGGCTGTTGAACGCTCTCTTCCGTTGTCATAGGGCCATATTTCAGTGAACTGTTTTGATTTAAATTATAAAATTGTCTTAAGCGAGTGTACATTAAAACTTCTCATGTAAAAATAAAAGAAATTGGATAAGATCTAAGAAATGTGTATAAAATAAAAAGTGATAGTGAAAGGAAGGAGACTTTGCACACTTACAGCATAAAAATTCACTGACCTTTTTTTTACCAACAACTAATTTAACCCAATGTTAACCAAAGTGTGAATATATGATTTTATTGCTGGGAGCTGCGAATGTTACATTAATTAACATTTTACACCTGTACACGATAATGAAGTCATTTTTATACAAATTTATTTTTGCTTTTTCAGATCTCCGCTTGTGAATGACATTACTGGCTTTTCTATATGAAGTTTTAAATTTAATTTGTCTTGAATACGCATTTGCTTTGACTGATTTTTCAGTGCAATTTCATCTGACTTTATTTATGGTTCTTCTTTTTTTATGATAAAGAACAAAAGACAACAAGAGCCATGCTACACATGGTTAATCCCCCGCCAGGAAGAAGTTACCTGAAGGTTGTACTTTCGTACAATTTACTTGGTGAGAGGAAATCCTTAGAAAGCCGTATAGTTATGGTCATGCTGAGTACAGTTTTCAAGTAAGTGGAAAAAGAATAAGGCAATGAAGAGAAGGTTTGCAAAATTATATTAATGTTCATTATCAGTATAGGTATGATATTTTTCTATTTGACTAAAAGTAGGCAAGGTAGAGTTATTGTTCTTGCACACTGCACTTCCTACCAATGTGCTATGTCAGTGTATTAAGTTTGAAGAAAATCCCTCAAGTACTTTTGGAGTTATGCTCCGGAATTTTTTTTAAAAGTAAATCTGATAAAGGGGAATAACTCTAAAAGTAGGCATGGTAGAGTTATTGTTCTTACACACTGCACTTCCTACCACTGTGCTATGTCAGTGTATTAAGTTTGAAGAAAATCCCTCAAGTACTTTTGGAGTTATGCTCTAGACAAAACTTTCAAAGTAAATCTGATAAAGGGGAATAACTCTAAAAGCAGGCAAGATAGAGTTATTGTTCTTGCACACTGCACTTCCTACCAATATGCTATGTCAGTGTATTAAGTTTGAAGAAAATCCCTCAAGTACTTTTGGAGTTATGCTTCGGACAAGTAAATCTGATAAAGAGGAATAACTCTAAAAGTAGGCAAGGTAGAGTTATTGTTCTTACACACTGCACTTCCTACCACTGTGCTATGTCAGTGTATTAAGTTTAAAGAAAATCTCTCAAGCACTTTTGGAGTTATGCTCTGGACAAAACTTTTAACGTAAATCTGATAAAGGGGAATAACTCTAAAAGCAGGCAAGGTAGTATTGTTCTTGCACACTGCACTTCCTACCAATGTGCTATGTCAGTGTATTAAGTTTGAAGTAAATCCCTCAAGTACTTTTGGAGTTATGCTCTGGACAAAACTTTTAAAGTAAATCTGATAAAGTAGAATAATTCTAAAAGTAGGCAAGGTAGAGTTATTGTTCTTGCACACTGCACTTTCTACCAATGTGCTATGTCAGTGTATTAAGTTTGAAGAAAATCCCTCAAGTACTTTTGGAGTTATGCTTCGGACAAGTAAATCTGATAAAGGGGAATAACTCTAAAAGTAGGCAAGGTAGAGTTATTGTTCTTGCACACTGCACTTCCTACCAATGTGCTATGTCAGTGTATTAAGTTTGAAGTAAATCCCTCAAGTACTTTTGGAGTTATGCTCTGGACAAAACTTTTAAAGTAAATCTGATAAAGGGGAATAACTCTAAAAGCAGGCAAAGTAGAGTTATTGTTCTTGCACGCTGCACTTTCTACCAATGTGCTATGTCAGTGTATTAAGTTTGAAGAAAATCCCTTAAGTACTTTTGGAGTTATGCTTCGGACAAGTAAATCTGATAAAGGGGAATAACTCTAAAAGTAGGCAAGGTAGAGTTATTGTTCTTGCACACTGCACTTCCTACCAATGTGCTATGTCAGTGTATTAAGTTTGAAGTAAATCCCTCAAGTACTTTTGGAGTTATGCTCCGGACAAGGTTTTTCAAGTAAATCTGATAAAAGGGGAATAACTCTAAAAACAGGCAAGGTAGAGTTATTGTTCTTACACATTGCACTTCCTCCCAATGTGCTCTGTTTGTGTATGAAGTTTGAAGAAAGTCACTCAAGTACTTTTGGAGTTATGCTCCGGACAAAATTGGGACAGACGGACGGACGGACGAAGACCATTTCTAATATCCCCTTCGCCTTCGGCGGGGGGATAAATAAGCATACAAAATTGATCTTATCGAAAATGAATTTATCAACACTGATAACCTAAACTTGATCAGAATAACCCATACTTATAATAGAATATGAACAGACACATTTCGTAATACAAAAGTAACATCGCAAATAACTGTAGTGGTTTTTGGGTTGTGTAACGAAATTCTGCATTTGAAAAGTTCGCCAAGCTCAAGCTTTAAATTGATTGGATGTTGTTCAAGCGTGACAAGAAGAAGTAAATACTGTGCAATGTTTAAGTTTTGTAGCGAAAAGGGCATAATTCACTAAATTTACATCGGTGACATCTGTATCTATATCAATTGAAACTGCCTTAATCTTGACTTTAACATTATGAAAACGTTGTGCTTGGTGTACTTAAAAATGACTTTTCAATAAACAAGCAAAATATAGGTAAAATATGAACATGGAATATGAGAAACAGGGGATTGCGGCCCGGTTGAGGTAAGCAGTTTATAGATATATTTACTATATTGGCGCTGCTACAGGTCCGGATTCTGTGCAATTTAGGTGCATTTTACGATATTTTCGTGATCTGCGCAGAAAACTAGGCCAACACAGTCGAACCAGATTTTTTGCATTTTTAGGCGTATTTGCCTAAAATATTATCTACAGTAGGATACATTGGGCGATCCTACATTGATTTAGACCGATAATCTAGATCGCATCTTTTGATATTTTTTATTATACGGTTTCCCGTACTTTTTCAAGCTTTTCGGGTCACATGATCTCGAACCATCGTCCGTGTTACTCAGCTGTAACTAACCTGTCGAGCGTCTACAGCACCTGATCATTTTTTTCTTTCTTCTTCTTTCTTTCTTTCTTTTAGGTAAAATAAAGATTACTTTAAAGAACTTTTAGTGATGATTAATTATTTGTATTCGACTTTTGTGGAATGCTCTTGTATCATTCATCAGTTGGTTACAACACGAATAAAATATATTTTTGTGTTGCTGTAAATGTACCTTAACACTGGGTCTATATTTGAACTACGGCATAAAGCAACATGACAGAAGAAGAATCAGTAGTCAAAATCAACTACTGTTCACGTGAAGAACTGTTGCTTCTTCCTCAAGTGGGTGCTAAAATTGCGTCCAATCTCATGAAATGTATCTTGAAAACCCGGCTACAATTAAAGCTGGATTCAAGATAGATGAAGATGACATCTTGTGCCAGCCTCCTAGTGTTTTCTCGGCAAAGTGTGAAGCTGGGTCAAACACTGAAGAAATCGGTACAGAACGAGAAGATATCACGGAATGCAAACTTAGTTCTGGTTCCATGCTTAGCGTACCTATCTATATAAAGTGTATGACGGTACAAGAGGATGCTGATACATCGTCAAAAGTTGCACTTATTTCTGCCATACCTGGGAACCTAAACCAGAAAAAAGAAACTGTGATCATGCATATCACTGGAGAAAATGTAAAGATGATACCTTTAATTGTTAGCCGGGTTGTCTTAAAATTGGGTCAAAGGTTATTCAAGAAGGAAATATATAAAACACCGGCGAATACCAAACCTTCACACAGTTTACTGTACAAACATGGCATAAACATGCAGACTCGAGAAAGTTGCTTAAATGAAACTTTGCAAAAGACGATTAGCAACTGCAAAAAAGACAAATTAGTTGCTAAAATAAATGACAAGCATAAAACTTTAGCTGTATTAAATGCAGAAGTTCGTCTGCAGTGTCATTTTGATATGCAGAAGCAGTTGTTTTTGGCAGGGTATTTGGAACAAGCTCGTGTTTTTATGCCACGATATCTGCATGTCTGTGACAAAGATCTAACACTATGCCCGTGTAGCTTGTTAGAAAGCAGTATCACGGTGAAAAAGCACTGTGAAGCTACAGAGGCATTTCAGGGGGAACCACCGCAAGCAGATGCCGATATCCAGTCTGATCTACACGTTAACCAAATGTGTAGAAATGATGGAGATTTTGACAATGCCACGTCAGTTGTTTCAATAAGAAGTGTGCACAGAAACGTAGAGTGCACATACTCCGAGACAGCTTAGATTCAACATAGGAGTCTGCACAGAATATTCACAAGTAAACTTCTGTGCAGATTTCAGTTGATATAATTATGCTCTATCACGGCTAATCAGGACAGACTTGGTCTTAATTTGTGCTGTGAAGGACAATAGCCACGTTGGGTCGCAGAGCTACAGACAGACACAAGCAAGTCGCCAAAGTGCAGACGTCGCATTTTTTGTGTAAAAGGAAAGACCGCGCGAAATTCAGGATCCATTGCGATTTCTGTGAAGAATCGTTATGGTGCCACGGATCATGAGTAAAGTGTTGCTCAACAGGATGCCATAGAAAATTGTTCAAGTTGTAGTTCAAAAGACCCGGTAAGGTATTAGGGGCTAAAGCCATAATAATATTTAGTTTTTAAAAATTTCACGGGACAGGACAAATAAAAGAGGGTGGAAAGGGGAACGTTTTGGAGCAGATGTTCCAGACATAGTCCACCAGGTGTGTGCTCGCACGGCACAGGGAAAGCTGTATGAGCCTAGGAATTATTTCATAAATTGAGCTGGGAAGGTGTCCCGGACAGATTGTTGCAAGAGCTCGCACATGACCAGTACCGGCTGGCAATTCATTTACATGAAGAGAGAAAGCAGGTCAAGGTCGCCACTAAGTCGGTCACACTATCGATGCTAAGCAGAGAGAGAAAGGTCAAGGTCGCCACTAGATGGTCACGGAATCAACGCCGTGACATATACATGTACAGTGGAAATACACCTCGCAAGACATCTGAGAGGAGCGGAGCAACACGGCGTGTGAGCCGAGGGTCCAAATCAGAGAGGACAGAGCATCGAGCTGAACGTGACCGAAGGCCAAGGCGAGATCATATAGATAGGCAAGACTCTAGAGAAATCACGGAAAAATAGCTGTGGTCCTCTGGAAAGATGGAGTAGAGTAAGACAGCGAAGAAGACGAGATGTGAGCCACAGTTTAAGCTCCGTCCCAATAAGAGCAGAGGAGAGCAGAAATCCAATACAAGCACCTCTGACAAAGGGCGATGACACCGGCAGGGAACCCTTGGAGCCAGCTGGTGATATTCAAGAGGACACCAGCAGGGACATCATACACACTGAGATCCTAGTTGGTGATAACCAGAACATCGGAAGGGACATCATTAACACCGAGTCCTAGCTCGTGACATACAGGATGCCGACGCCGATTGAGGGATTGATATTGTTCTGGAATCAAAAGATACAGAGAAGAGCCCGGCAAAGAAAGCTGTGGCTGAAAGTTCTTCAAGAAAATCCGAAAGTACGACTGAGGTAAGTTGTATCGGATACATCTACTTCAGAGTGCAACGCCAAATGTCCAACAAAGTTGTCGTATGCACAGGTTGTAGCAATGCCCATGCCATTAAGGGTTTCGGTTCCAGAAACAGCTGAAAAACCGAACGAGAGCATGAAGCGGGGAAACCTTAAAGGGTTTGACTCCCATTTCCATTTGGATAGAACGGCTAAAGAGCTGTTCAAGATGGAGTGTGTAGATGCGAACAGAGTCCTGTGGCATAAACAGGAACCGGCTCAGGAGAACCCGGTTAAAGTAACTGGTGTTATTCTGGTATGCTGTGACCCGGAAAGGTACAATGCCATTAGGATTCCAAAGAAATATTTCTTGTGTCGGTGGCGATCCATCCCAAGAAGGTGGGTTTCTTCAGAGAGCAGGAAGAAAAGCGACTTCAAACGTTGCTTTGACACAAGTGCCTACATATTGGATTATTTTAGAGACCGATTCACCGCACTTGCCAATGTCCAGAGGGCTGGTGAATACACCTGCATATCTTGGAGATGTTGCAGATGCAGTCTCAAGTATCCAGATGACTTTGGTAGAAGATCTTACAGAAGATACGGCTAACAACGCAAGAAGGCTGTATTTTCCGTGATAAAATGATTCCAAGAGTCCACGGCACTAGCTGTGGTATGCATACTCGTGTCTCTTCTACGGTATCCTTTAGTCTTCAAAGATAGGGGTAGTGTAGTGGTTTTTGGGTTGTGTAACTTAACATGACTGATTTCTGGGTGTATAACCTGGAAAGTGGAACCAGCCCTATATGTGTATGTCACGCGCCCCGTCGGGAACCAGTACTTTAAGTCATATCCGGAACAACCAACCTACAAGGAACCAAGACGTATCGTCAATAGTGAATAGAAATCTACAGACATCAAGCTACCGAGAAACAGGGGATTGCGGCCCGGTTGAGGTAAGCAGTTTATAGATATATTCACTATATAACTTAAACAAGAGGATCATGATGACCATATAGCTCACCTAAGTGAGGATAGAACATAATTATGCAATACTGATAAAGATCTGCACAATCGATGGTAATTGTGCAGAACTCCGTGTGCAAATTGGTTGTAGACCATAAAAACAACTATGTGAAGTTTGGTTGAAACTGATCCAGTGGTTTAGGAGAAATTGTCAGTGTTTAAATGTGTTCTATTGTTAGCTCCGGTGGCCATTTTTGTGCAGTGGAGTTGAAACATTTGAGTAATTGTGGTGGAGGATCATCCAATGAGCATAATTGGAGTTTGGCTGAAATGGGCCCAGAGATTAAGGAGGAAATGTCCTTTAAAGGTTTGGTATTTTAACTCTGGTACTGAAGGTCACTGTTGTGCAGTGGAGAGGAACCGCTTGAGCAATTTTGGTAGATAACCATTCAATGACCAATCTTGAGAAGTTTGGCTGAAAATTTGACAAGGAGGTGAAGCAGATGTTTTCTACGTTCCCGCTACGTGTGCTGTTTCGTTGTTGTTGCCGAGTATCAATAAAATAATCTTATGATCACGAGCTGGTAGTTGCCTAGATGAGTTGGTATGAGTTTCGTTAAAAGTTAAAAGGAAATGGGTTCCAGATTATAACGTATAATTTTCTAGGACACAGGTTGTATACAGCCAGCCAAAAGGAGATTTGGTGAGTTGTCTCTCTATCTACAGGTATGTTCGTGTATGATATATTATAATTACAAAAGAAGCGAATTCCGAAGATTGAAAGTATGCAAGAATCATCAAAAATATTATGACTGAAAAGAAATATTTACCTTCAGATTCATTTTAAGTATCCCTACGAAATTCTGCATTTGAAAAGTCCGCCAAGCTCAAGTTTTAAATTGATTGGATGTTGTTCAAGCGTGACAAGAGGAAGTAAATACTGTGCAATGTTTATAAAAACAGTTTAAGTTTTGTAGCGAAAAGGGCATAATTCACTAAATTTACATCGGTGACATCTGTATCTATATCAATTGAATCTGCCTTAATCTTGACTTTAACATTATGAAAACGTTGTGCTTGGTGTACTTAAAAAATGACTTTCAATAAACAAGCAAAATATAGGTAAAATATGAACATACTTACCTATACCAATTTCGATAGCTCCGCTACTTTCAGATATGAATATTGATTGAGACCAAATATTACTTGGTTCTACATTTATACTTTTTCCACTTTAAAAATTGCTGATCTAATATTATAGCTATATTTAAACATTTATTTAGGTCATCCTCAGTGAAGTGTAGTAAGGGGAAGTAATCGCTGCGAGGAGCAGGCAACAAGTGGATGCATACTTCAAATAATCACACGAATGAAATGCGGATGTTAATTACAACTGAAATACTAGATATTTGAAAATACGGACATTGTTGGTCATGAAGCCGTGTTGGAGTGACATTCTCACGTCTATATATAAAGAAATGGTGTCAAAACTCAGGATATGGATTCATGAAGATAGACCGAGAGAGGAAAATTCTTCATCATTCAAAACATATAAAACTATAAAAATTAAATAAAGGTCAGCACACCGCGACACAGACTTACAAGAACAGGAGACAGAAATAGACGCGGCGACGGAATCAACAATAACGAATTTTGGAGATTGATCAACCGTATTAGAAATGTGCTTTAGTTTAAACATATTGTATTCCCAAATATATACAAGTGTACATACAGCTTAACAGATACATGATTGTACAAAGAGAAAAAGGATGAGAATGAAAGACAATTCTGTCTTACTTGATTCTTCTGCTTTAAAATGTGCTTTAATGGTAACTCTTTTAACGACCCTCAAACCACTAACTCTAAATGGGGTAAAACCTTCAGTGATCTTTATTCAATGAAAACTATAGGTTTTACATAGAAAACGAGATGGTCAATATACGGGCAAATATACAATACAAACCAGGCAAAATGTACACGATAATGCCCCAGTCATAGTGTCACGTTTTGGCCGCGCAGTTGTGCCCCGTTTCTGACACCAACTATTTGGAAATTTCAGCCAGGTGCCACGATGTGCCAAGTTGTTGACGCGTGCTAGCCACGCTGTCGCCTCGTTGTAGTCCCGTTGTGACACGATTGACAAGTGACAACGAATATCAAAGTCGGGTTATGCCTCGCTGCCGCCACGCTGTCGCTTCGTTGTCGCCACGTTGTTCTACGTTGTGCATCGTTATACCCTGCAATTACGTTCAGCTAAAACTCGTCACGCAGGGTTATCTCAATCGGTAGAGCACGAGACTTGTAATCTCGGGATTGGGGGTTCGATTCCCGGGGCTGACCAACTAAAATTACTAACAGTCTTTCGGATGAGATTTAAAAACCGAGGTCCCATGTATGGGTGCTATACACTTTGCATGTATAAGAACCAGGGGTGTCTTGGGAATTGGGACGCGTTCTGTATCTTGCACTATCCTCCGAAACCTAAATTAACTAACCTCTTCTGGGGCCGCTGGTCATAGGAAAACCGGTACCAACGATAAAGCTCTAATATATATATATATATGGAAGCCGACGTTGACCAACTGGAATCGTCGGCGTCTACCAGAGCCATAAGGACGATAAAGTAGTACCCCTTGTAGTTAAAGTATATGGATTCACCCAGTTTTGGTTTTCTTATGACCAGGTGCTTCCAGTGCGCTGACAGCACGTGGAAACTGACACCTGGTGTTGATGATTTCTGCTGCACCTCGCCACCCGTCTGGAACAGTGGAGATGTTGAGGACTTCTTCAGAGTACTCTACTTCGATGGTCTCGCTTACTTGTTTGACCATGTTGGAAATCGTGTTGTGGGCTGCTCTGAATGAGAACATTAGCGAGTGGTAGCTGTCTCCAGTGGCTAGGTGACGGAGAGTGACCGCAACTTTCAGACCAGGTGGTAGCGCCTTCTGGAATCAACTGTGCTTCTTTATTCTTGGGGTTAGTTTGTACACCAGCTCTTGGAATATGAGGCGGGGGGGGGGGGGTCAACCCTATGAAGTTTTTGAAGGCGGACACATCCTCCCTCCTCAGCTCTTCCATGAGTTGGTGGTACTGGCCAAAATCCTCGCGTCGCCGGAGCCAGTCCCTGAACATGGTGCGTGGGGCCAGCTCTCTCCTTCTTCTTCTATCCTCTTCCCTATGGAGCAGCAACATGTTTTGCAGCATGTCTTGGTCTAGGGCTAGGGCAGCTTTAGGAGAGTTAAGAGATCAAGGTAGAGGTCCAGCCCTTGGATTAAAGCAAAAGCACAAATTATTTGAGGTCCTAGATGGAGGGGTATGTGCGGTAGGAGGAACCGAGCGAGCGAGGTTCAGACTTTCCCCCGATTTCCCCGAGGGTCGGGACAACCCAGTTCTCCACAGTAGGCCATGTAAGATCCTTTTTCTTGCATACGTTATTTGATTTCATTGCAGTTTCTACGAGAAAACCGCTTAATACTATATTGCGGTAAATCAAAACTTCATGTTGATTCAATATAATTCCCTGCATGGAACCCCTTTGCGTAGGAAATTTGGTAGGTTCACACGAGAATTAACCACTGTGTATGTATCTTGCGCTAATAGTGCTTGATCGCATCCAAAACTGTAGTTATTTACGTGGTGAAACAAAACAATATCAATTAAATCTTAAACAGAAATTCTCCTGACGCACGTCCAGTTTAGTTGTTTAATGCGACTTTACCATCCACATTGACTTAATTTAATGTTTTTGTTTACACAGTGACGTCACTTATCAAGAGAAACTGTGACCTCACTTACCACCATGGTTTGTTTTGAAAAACGTATGAATGCAGGTTTGTTCTTTGAAAAGTGAAAAGATTATATCGCTATATATTCCTAAAATTTGATGCTCTTTCTTGTGACACCATAAAAAAGCCCAATTTCCCTGCGCAGTCAACTCTCGCTTCGAAACTACATGGCTATTCGTTACCATGAATTTTCGTAACTTGAACCGTTATTGCGTCCCCTAAAAATTCGAACCATTTCTAAAAATGAAATTCCTGTTACATTTACTTGAAAAATATTAAAGTCTGTGCTTTCTTATGAGACCGTAGTCTACATTTATGAAAAATATTACTATCTTTTACATATAAACCGCCGTGAAACGTATCTCGGAAATAAAGTGTTCCAGGTACGAGTTGAATACCGAAGTGTAAGTAAAGTAGTAGTAAGCCCGCGATGTCTTCCCTAAGGAGGGCGACCGTGCTGGGATCAGCCAGTACTTTCCCCGGTGGGTATGCAAGAAACATTGTGTCATGTTCTCGTCACGTTGCTGGCACGTTGAAGTTCGTTGTGAAAAATCGCCAGCGAATTTTGAACATGTCGAAAATTAAGATTTCCAGTTCACGTTTTGTCACGTTAAAGCCACGTTGTTCTACGTTTGCTTACGTTGTAGCCACGTTTTCCAACGAAGCTTAACGTAGCGGCCAAAACGTGACACTATGACTGGGGCATTACAGATGAAATGGTGCGAAAATACATTTAAGGCTGTAAAAAACGTAAAGCCTGCGGCAATATAATGACACACTATCATTTTTCGAAAACTGCTACAGTTGTGATCCGTCAAGGTCAATGTTTAAGCCCATACGTGTATTTCGTTTTCATAAATGAGTTAATGAATAAAATAGAATCAAGTAAATATTGCTTTTTATTATATACTTTCATAATTATTGTCCCGCTCACTTTGCGTTAGAGAGTTCGTTCAGTATTCTAGAAGGGCGGTCCTAACGATCAGCTGTACGGACTATTTTATTGTTTGCAAACATCGTTTTAATGAGGTTTATATGTGGAAGTTTGACAGTTTCTTACTATAAGATAAACTATGGTCTTAAAATGAAAAAGAAACTTTAATAATTTTCAAGTAGATGTAAAAGAATTTTTGGGGCACGCAATACCAGTTCTGGTTACGAAAGTTACTGGTACGTATATCAGCCGAGTATTGAATGACTGGAAAGGAATGATGTTTTGCATGGAGTCATATGAAAGAGAAAACATTTTTAGGAATCTATATCAAGATGATTTATTAACATTTCAAAGTACAAACCTGCATTCATAGGAAAAGTCTTGCATTTTTCAAAACAAAATGTCGGACGGCAACTGAAAATTTCAGGATTCATTTATTGTTGTTTTGTAACAGAATGTCATTTTGGTCATATTCAATATGGAAATATATAATAATAATAAGGCTATTGAACTCGCAAGCTCGTTGTTCCCGCAAAATCAACTCGTTCCAAGTAATATTTCACCATACAAGTTCAATAACCTATAAAGCTGGGGAAAATAAGGAATGGTTGTCTAACATCTGCTGACGACATGATTTTTCTATCAAACGTCAAACATGGGCTTGATACGTTGATCGACACATGCCATACATACTCGAAAAACGAGCGTTACTTATATAATGTCAATGAATGTAACACAATCGTATGAAATGATTAAACTTATATACCCCGTAACAGGAGCATGTGTACAGAATTAATCCAAGAAACGGACACCTATCTACATATTGAGGTTATGTGAAACAAAACAAAGATATCGCTATGACTTGCGACAAACTACGGAAGTCCTTTTTCAGCATTGTAAACTGCGGAATCTTGAAGGGTGATTTTACAATATTGAAAACACTTACGGTGTCGTTCGTGTCCTTGTCTAATAGGTTCTTGTTGCTTCGTTTGACATCTTGTCTGAAATTAGGCCATGCAAATTACGTAAATCTTTAAGAGCAACTTGTGATCAACTGCTTTCATGATTATTTTCCTGGATTATTTTCCTGCATTAAAAATCGCTAAAAGAATATAAAAACCCGTATAAAGAACGTAATATTCCTAATCATGTGTTTATCCAATAAGATCTGTATTACATGTGATAAATTGTATACAATAGATAAAGATATTCCAATGTATTTAAAAGATAACCGTGTATGTATCTTTTCTGGTGTATATTGACTTTGATAATGCTGAAGATGAGAAATATAGACAGCTGATTGCTTGAATTTTGTTGTGAAAGTCACAGGAAATGTGCAAAATTACTCTAATTACCATAGAATCAAATGGGACAAAAATGACCGTTGTAACACCAGATGCTGTGTTTTGAAAGTGACGTCACATTGTTTATAACGTTACGTCACACATAGTTCACGGTAGTCATATAACATTGGGGATGTAATATTCTTTTATGTTTTTCGGTGGTTTATCGAAATATAACGGTGGATTATATTCCGATAAACTCACTGTCCACGCAAATCTGTTACCCGGATTCACGTTAAAAAGTATACCGAGCGTAATGAATGCCGGAGACCATATGACGATGACGTCGTTAAAATGGCGTCATGTTTGTGATGCTTTCTGGTGACGTTTCCCGCGATTTTCGACACTTATTGAAATAAAGTCAACAAAAGTAGCGTTTGAGACATAAAATAAACACAAAAAGTGTTGGCATCGATGTCATATCACGATAATTTCACTCGTGAACACCATAGTAGTTATTTTCACTCGTAGATGCGCCACTCGTGAAAATATCACTTTTGGTGCCCACTCGGTGAAATTATAACGTGATCTTACACCGAAACCAACAATTATCCTCTATTCATTAGTATCTTTCATGAGCACGCTAGTTCAGATTGAAATTTCCGTCATTGAGGGTAACTGTTTTGGCGGGAACGAGGCTCTGCCGAGTTCCCGCGAAACAGTTACCCGGGGTACGGATATTTCCATCTGAACCAAATGTCTCATGGCTGAAACTTTTTCTTGCATTTTAAAGAAGATTTCTAAATTCAAGCTTATCGAAATGATGCATTGTTTCATCTAAAAACAAACGAAATTCAGACGGTGTTAGGGAAAATGACGTCATAATGTTTATAACGATACGTCACAAGCAATTCACGAAAGCTGTCTTGCATTGGAGGAGTACCAGACCGTTTCTTTCCGGCATGGGCAAAATCACCGGAAATGCCGATCCGATTGCAAGAAGAGATTTCCATAAACTTCATAAAAAATATTTTAAAAAGTCATTTTCTTTGGTTTTTATACATTCTAGATAATGAATCAACTTTAAAGCGGGTATAGCCAGGATACAAACTATGAATGTAATGAATTCAAACTAAATGAGTGTGTTGTCCAAAAGATATAACGTTTAACTTTATTACCTTATTCGTGTAAGTGTTAGCTGTCGTGTAGTGGTGTGGTCGGAAAAAATACTCGGTAACGGAAATTATGTTTGATTTCCTCACGGTCTGATTTCATGAATATCAAAACATGTTCACTTGATGTCTCATTTTAAATAATGTAAAATAACATTTAGTCACAAGATAAACATAAATAAAAACATTATACTTTTCTAATGATGTCAGTATATGTACCATATACACATGTATATGTATTTTGTCTTCAAAATTATTTTCTAATTTGAAATTGAACTAATTTGCTTTCGAATAAAAACATTATAATATGCTTTTGAATAAACAGTCCGAAAAGAGATATTCTATTTACAACTTATTAGTTGAAGATTTATAAACAATTCGGTATGCATCTAAAAGAATATACAATAGTTTATGTCACGCCATCTGCACAAGTATTCCAAGAACCTAGTTCCTCATTGTTGTTCCATAGAACATTTACTCCGACGAAACTATAGCCCGTGCTCAAGAATCAATATTTAAAAACAAGGCTATGATGATGTATTGTAAACATTTAACAACCCCTCCCCCCTCTCCTATCTAAAAGGGATATTCTTTTAGAAAGTATGTTTGAAGTCCTTGCGAACACCCATTAATCTTAGATATCTAAAACAATAATGAAGCAATGTTTGTGAAAAGTTTGCACATGCACTAAATCACATTTATCACCATTTACCAACTTGGATATTTTTCATTCACTCCTTTTTGCCATTTTGTGCAATGTACAAATGTATGATTTCAAGTTAGAAAAAATATGGGAGTAAATCAATCAATTACGTGCATGCAGTTAGACTAATGCCCATTGTGGTCGACCTATTCTTGATTTAACTGTAAGGGACACATGTCGGAAGCCAATCTAATTTAAGGTAGTGGATGTGTAATGAGTACTTCCTGTTTAAGGATCATTTGAAATACTTTGGATTTTATAGCTGTACCTATTTTGTACTGTGGCGCAGTGGTTAGCGCGTCTGCTTGAGATCAAGAGGTCCTGAGTTCAATCCCCGAAGCAGCCAAAACTTTTTTTCGTTATTTTTTCTTTTTTAGTTATCAAATTGGATAACATGAAAAATTAAGCCATTTTACAAGATTTGAAAACTGTATCTTTATTTTCCTTGATTTTATCAAGCTGTACAGATACTTGAAAATACAAAAATTGACCGTGCTCATTTTTAAAAGTTGAATATCTCAAAAAGTAGACGGTAAAACATTTTAATTTTTTCTTATATTTCAATTCATATACTACTTATAAAAGTGTTATAATCAATAGTGATGGCCCTACTCCGAATCTTTTGCTACAGTCGTGTATATGTACATGTGTGATATATCTCATGGCAAAATTAGGCAAATTGTATACCCTAGTTTTTGGCATTATTGCACATTTTTTGTTACACATGTTAAGCTTGTAGAATTATAATTCATGTTTTGTAATTCTACATTGCTTGCAGTACTTTTTGAACCTGGAATTTTTTAAAAATGTAAATAGATACTTGCAAACA
Source organism: Saxidomus purpurata (assembly GCA_022818135.1). Taxonomy (NCBI): domain Eukaryota; kingdom Metazoa; phylum Mollusca; class Bivalvia; order Venerida; family Veneridae; genus Saxidomus; species Saxidomus purpurata. The sequence continues at coordinate 56,023,167 of JAFMSR010000003.1, forward strand.
CACCTATTTTAACTTTTATGGTACTTTTTAATATGGTCAGTATTTCTTGAGTGGGGGTAGGGTAACAAAAAATGGAATTAATTTTTAATTAAACGGTGAAATGTCTTTAAATTTTGCACACTAGTCGGTTAACAGATGTAGATCATATAAATATTAAATTTAATGTGTTTTGGAATAGTGTCCATTAGACCCCCACTACCTTAAAACTATATAGAGTGAGATCAATCGCTTTCAGTTTCGCAAGATGCTGCCTTTTTTTGCTTGTCTTAAATCTTTGCTTGTTTCATATACATACTAACAGTGTATGTACATATGTACATGTATGGTGTTCTTAATTTTCTGACATTCGAAGACATCATTATCATGCACGCAACCCGTGAACACCTTACCATGACTCCCACAGAGTTCAGACTGTTAGTTTGAAAAGTATATGTAGTTCTAAGGAATCAGCTTAGTCATTAGCCTCATATGTATATTTTGCATCATTCAAGGCTTGAAATGTTTAATTCAATGTATATGCTATGTACGATTTAATTTTGACAGAAAATTTTATTTTTTCCGGGAGAGTTCGTAAGGTTGTTTTAGCAGGCTGTGCACAATTTCAAATAAATCAGCGCATGGGGGTTCATAATGACTTTAAATTGCCTATTTCAAAAAATCCTTCAGCATGATCTGTCTTTGCACATGTTTACTTTTCGTGAATGTATATAAATTATAGATACAAAGGGAGAAATGTCATTACTAACTATTTGGACATGAGTGCCATAGATGTACGTATAGTTAGTAAAGTTGTTTTAGTTTGATTTTGCTGTCCTTACAATATTTAGATGAGTATAGTATATATTTTATATTGATAATATTTATATAAAATTCGCCTAGTACGAGAAATGCTTACGAAAAGAGCAAAAGCGTGTAGACACTTTTAGCATCATTTTATTGTGACCTATTGTAAATACGAGGGAGCATCACATTTTTTTCATTTCCAAGTGAGTTTTGAGCTACTATCATTTAGTCAAAGAGCCAAGGGCCATTTATTTACAATTCGCGCCCAAACGCGAACATAGTCTTAATTGTAAGCAAAATTTCTACTTATTACAAAAACCCATTTCTTAAAAAAATTCTCTGTCACAAGGCTTAGAAATTCAAGATGGCCGACAAGATGGCCGCCGAAAATTTTAAACTTGCACCCGTAAATAACAAATCATATTCTGAGTTCCTTGTACAGCCGGTTGATACAAATTTTCAATGAACTGAACAGAAATATATAATAATTGACAAAAATAATAAATTTTATGTGACTGTAACCGCCATTTTGGAATTAGTGCAAAACAAATCCCCAAAAATGGTCTAAAATCAGTGTTTTTTAAACAGTTTACCTGTAAATTGCCACAGACGTCAAGAAATCCACCAAATTGTGTCACAAACTTTCTAGGACAGTAAAACAATTATTAAACAAGAGAATTCTGCCTCAAAATAGTATCTTGCTTGGTGTTGTAGACACAAAATATCTGTAAAAGTGGGTGGGGTAAACTAACCCCTGAAAATGAATTATAAACAAAGGTCAATCTTTTTATAAATTCTTAGCATTGTTAACTCTTTAATGCACGTTTTAGAAATGTATTCATATAATTATGCACTATTTAAGGAAATACAGCTTACTTTTATTTATTTTTGATGTCCTTAAGTTAAAGTGAGTTGTGTTTTCCAACCTTTTGAGTAAACCAAAACCAGTTTCTTTCGCCTAACCCATGTTTGACATGGAAAGTCTAAACAAATGTGATTTAAATTTATTAAATTGACAAATGTTGTCTCTTCAATAAGAATTATGTATACATGTATGTGGTAGAATTTCATGTCTTTATTTAAAAGGACAATGCAGAAGTGGGTGGGGTAAACCAAGGCCTTAAAATGAAAATATATGTGTTTATGTAACGAGTCAAATTCAAGGGCTGATATAATTTTGATATAACAGTTTGTGTTATATTTGTTTGCATAAAGTATGCCATCGATTGAATAAAAGTGTAATTAGATGGCTGATTTTGGTATACAAGTATTTGATTGAATTTTAAACATTGTGTGAGTAACATGTCTAGGGTTTTTAGCAAAACTGGTACGAAATGCCAATGTGAGCTTTCAGGATCGATGAATGTTCGGCGTTTGTCGTCTATTGTTTGCTTCGAACAAGATCTCCTACTAAACCAATTTCAAAGAAGCTTTACATGGATGTTTCTTGCATAAAGCTCTACCAAACTTTTTTCAAAACAAGTTATTTCTATTCCGATCTCTGTTTCATGCATACAGCTCTACCAAACTTTTTAAAACAATTTATTTCTGTGCTGATCTCTGATTGTTGTGGGAACAAACAGGAAACTATTTAGAAATCTTCTTTTCAAACACTGGAATGTCTTGAGCTGAAATATCTGGCATGTAGCATTGTCTAGTAAATCTCTATCATAATGAAATCATTCATTACCCTTACGTCAAAATTGACCCTGCCAAGGGGTCATTTACTTTAACATAGGTTTCTGTATTAACAATTGAACACATCTTCTTCTCTGAAATCAAAGGGCATCGAGCTATGGAGATATTTAGCATGGAGATATTAAGCATGTAGCATTGCCTTGTTGACCAATACCAACATGGTTCAAATCATGACCCCGGGTCAAAATTGACCCGGCCCAGGTGGTTAGTTGATTTTGCATAGACTTATGAACGGAAAACTTACAAAAGTCTTACTCTCTGAAATCACAAGACTCAGAGCTTAGTATTTTGGAGTGCAATATTGCTTTGTATGCCCCTAGCAAGATCGTTCAAACAATGACCCCGGGTCAAAATTGACAGTCGCGTGGTGGTCACTTGATTTTTCATAAATTTCGCTAAGAAAAATCTTCTTCTCTGAAATAACAAGACCTTGAGGTTGGGAATTTTGCATGTAGCATTAGTAGTAAACCTTTACCAAGAAAGTTCAAATCATGACCCACGGTTCAAACTTGTCCCCGTTCGGGGTTCACTTGATTGTAAAATATTTTAAAATCCTCTTGTCTCAGACCACTAGGCTCAGTCTCGGCTAAGATGTTTGGCTTGAAGGGTTTCCTAGTGGTCCTGTACAACGACTGTTTCAATCATTCTTCTTGGCACCGGGGTCACTTTACCTACTGATTTACTTTCTTGTTACCTACATTTGGAGGTATAGCGTACTGTACTTTTCGTTTTTTTTTCTACGAAGCTATTTTGATATTGTAAAATAGCCAGTGGTAGCCATGTGAGCGATGTTAATTACCATTACTGTCTTGTTCAATGTAGTGTTACATATGAAAAGTTTCACCATTGCATGCACAGGTACTTGCAAATGTATCTGCTTTTTCTGATATGTAATGTACATGAATATACAAAACGTCGGACATTAATGTTATGTTTATATCTCTTTCACTTCACTGAAGCAGTATTTCAAAAGAAGTTTAAGCAAAGAATATATTTTCTCCTTTAGGAACTATCTATCTATTCTTCTTCTTGCTCATGCTCTTGAGTCACTACTGTTTAGTCCGTCGTTTGCTATAGTGTCATCATCAACAAAGTTGTCATTACATTCAGTGTGCATCACTTCCGCTTTCAGAAGGTCAACAACACATTACGGTATTTGGTCACCTTCGAGCCAAATTACTTTGTACAAGCCCTTATCTACTGACCAACCTTGTTCTTAGGGTAACAAATTTGTCATCTTCAAAATACTGACAGTGTCACATTTGTTGATACGATTTTCCAGTTGCTTATATTGAACAACATACCAAGAAGTTTCTATACTCATTGTTAAAATCAACTGCAGACTGTTGAATGTTGTTCACTTTGTGTGTGACACGTAAATTACACCATCTTATACAAATAACAGAAATGGTACAGTCTTGAAGGCTGGTGACTGAAGTGCCTTTTCCCAGTTGTTTGGTGTCCTACCATTATAGAGTATGCCATATTGCTCCCATCCCACTATAAGTGTTTAATACCTTTTATTGTGGATGTAATATACGAGTATGTGTAACAAACAATGTAAACAAGCTTTGCCATTCTGGATGAGTCTTGAAACTTCACCAAAGGTACAGGGTACGATGTTCAGTGTATGCAACAGACAAACAGCATCAACAAAGGTGACACTGACACTTCGTACCGTGTTAGGAGACAGTCTACAATACCACTGCCAACACGAGGAAGCTGACACCAGGCTACTGTACCTTGAATAAATGACTTTGAATGAAAACAGCAACATAAAATGTACAATGGGAAGCAATGATACAGATATCTTGATATTGCTAATAATTCAAGTTTCAAATGCCTGGATCTATGATGGCCTTTGCACACGTAATACAGTTTGTTACATATATACGAGAGGTGCCCACTTTATGTTTTAATAAAACAAATCTATAAAAAACAACACATTGTATGCGTTTATTGTAGCAATTGCTCTACATCTCATCCGTGACAAGTGTATATAATTCTACAACGTTTTGGCCATGATTCGAGTCTTATTTATAGTAAGTTCGTCCAGTTTCCCCCACTCGTCCTTCAATGCTATTTTAAGCTCCATCAACGAGTTTATCGTGTGCTTTTGCAGACGTCGCTTCACGATTCACCATACACATGTACTATCGTCCACGGGACGGCATCAGGTGATTTAGGCATCCACTCTTCTGGTGTAATAAAGATTAAATTTCTATCTTTTAGGAATTTGATAGTCTGTTTAGAGGTATCATATGGTGAGACGCACTGTTCTGATGTCACATCATATTTTTTTTACCCTTGCGGAAACAGTCTGGGCACATCTTTATTTAAAAACGGCTTAAGAACATATATACAGAAGAGTGACAGTTTACTTTTGTCAGTGCTATCAATTATACGATTAACAGTTTTGTCTCAGTATGATTCAACAGGCAATGTCATAAACAGCTGGCAAAAAAGTCATGCTTTACAAATGCATTTTTCTCCATTTTTTACGTAACAAACCCTTCTTCTTCCAAAGCTGCCACCTAGATAAAACATTGCCTTATCAGAGGTCACAAAGTTTTTTCGATCGTCCACCACGTAACTTCAGATACAACCTTCAAGATCTGGTACGTTTCTTTATAATCTGGACAACATTTACACTTTTCCGCAGCTTTTCTTACAAAATATCAGTAATAATTCGATGTACAGTTCCCTATTAGACTACAAGCTTATGTGTCATTTCTCTTTGATTCGCCGGGTTGACTTTCGAAATCATACGTACAATTTTTCGAACGACGTCAGAAGTGGCCACAGTTGAAAGTTTTTTTCGGCGATTCACCAGACGAAGTATTATTGCAATGTATTCCAACGTTATAAGGAATATTCCGTATAGAGCCAAACGAAACCGTATGTTCCATGAATGTCAACACTTTTTTAACACTTCTGTAAGAGTAAGTACATGAAGTCCTTGTTTATAAGCCCGAGCACGAAACTCTCAACTTTATCGAATATTTTACGACTTACCATCTTCACATAAGCTGACCAAGATACATGTACCGTGTACTAAATCTTTTAACACAGGTTATACATCACGAAGGGATTCAAAATTCTCGTTCAGTTTTGTCATAGTTTAAAAATAAGATGAGCATCTCTTGTATTGGTAGTATAAATGCAAAATTTGCGTCAAGTGTGGCAAACAGCTTTACCTGGTTTATATGCCTAACGTACGGCCGTTGCAATCAAACAGCGTTTAGTGAATTGGGTACCTCTCGTATTGGCAGTATAAATGCAAATATTGCGTTAGGTGTGGCAAATAGCTCAAAAACAGTGTTCAGTAAATTAGATCATCTTAGAGATATTACAGCCTGTACCCCTCAAAGTATTTAGAGTTATTTGTGTGGCGTTTGTGCGGCAAATCAGAACAGATTGGTGTGATTGAAATCCACTTGTGCATGTCTTAAGAAAATACTTTGTCAAGTTGTCTAGCAAAGCATCTTCACCACTTTGCGGCTTAAGTAGTTCGATGCCGCCATGTCATGAGGTTCTGGCACAAAAAAACAAAGAGTGCGAACATTGCTGTCCGTGTTTGGACGAGGGCAAAGTCCAGCTGTTATCCGAGGAATATAGTTGGTCACTAGATGAGGTGACGTACAAAGTAATTTGGTTCGAAGGTTACCAACAACCACATTCCGTTGTTGACCTTCTGATAACTGCAGCGATGTTTATTGAATGTATTGACGATTTTGTTGAAGATGACTCTATAGTGAACTACATGTATTGACAAAGCAGTAGTTACTCAGAGTATAAATAGGAAGAAGAACAGGAGATAGGTAGTTGCTTAAGACAAAGCAGATAATCTTTAATATTAGTAGTGTTCAAATCTATTTTCAAATACTGCTGAAGTTAAGTTGTACAGACCAGCAAATGCATGTACATTTGCAAATACACGTAAGGTTGAATCTCTTTGTCTGTAACACTACATTGTAAAACAATATATTTTTTGCAGACTTTTTACACAAATGTTGTTTTAAAAACTAAGCAAATACTTGAATACCAAAATCACTTGCATAATGTATGCAAAAACATAACACAAAATCTGATAAAAACATTAAATCAGCCCTTGAATTTGACTCATTACATAAACACATAATATTTTAAGGCCTTGGTCCACCCCACCCACCTTAAAGGCATTACCGTTTTATATAAAGACAGGAAAGTCTATCACATTTATGCAGTTTTTGTTTCAGGGACAACATGTATCAATAAAAGACTCGATTTAATTAATTTAAGTGTCAATTGTTAAGACGTTCCATGTCAAACAGAGATGAGAAGAAAGAATCTGCTTTTTTACTCAAAAAGTTGAAAAAACAACTCGATTTTAACTTAAAATCATCAAAAATAAATAAAAGTAAGCTGTATTTTCTTAAAAAGTGCACTATTATATGAATACATTTCTAAAACGTGCATTAAAGTGTTAACAATGCTCAGAATTTTTAAATATTGACCTTTGTTTATAATTCATTTTCAGGGGTTAGTTTACCCCACCCACTTTTACAGATATTTTGTGTCTACAACACCAAGCAAGATACTATTTTGAGGCAGAATTGTCTTGTTAAATAATTGTTTTACTGTCCTAGAAAGTTTGTGACACAATTTGGTGGATTTTTTGACGTCTGTGACAATTTACAGGTAAACTGTTTAAAAAAACACTGATTTTTAGACCATTTTTGGGGATTTGTTTTGCACTAATTCCAAAATGGCGGTTATAGTCACATAAAATTTATTATTTTTGTCAATTATTATATATTTCAGTTCAGTTTATTGAAAATTTGTATCAACCGGCTGTACAAGGAACTCAGAATATGATTTGTTATTTACGGGTGTAAGTTAAAAAATTTCGGCGGCCATCTTGTCGGCCATCTTGAATTGTTAAGCCTTGTGACAGAGAATTTTTTTAAGAAATGGGTTTTTGTAATCAGTAGAAATTTTGCTTTCAATTGAGACTATTTTTGCTTTTGGGCGCGAATTGTAAATAAATGGCCCTTGGCTCTTGGACTAATTACTGAGTACATATTTTCAGTAAAGTGCGCAAATGTTGAGGATTTTGTTGGGAAAAATTAAATTGTTAATAAGGTATTAGTTGTTGATGAAATTGAGGGGTCTGAGAAGAGAGCGGCAAAAAAGTATCTGAACACGAAACGATGTCACCGAAGGAAATTAAGGACATGACAAATACACTTGGTTATGACTGTCTTTCATATTCAGCTGAATAGAATTGGGCAACTGAATGGAATTGGACTGGTGAGTTCAAGCGTGGAACAGATGTAGCACTGAAGATGATCAACGGTTAAGTTGTCCGAAAGACTCCGCTAATGAAATGCAAATTCATCTTGTGCATCGTATTGTAATGAAAGACATAAGAGTGACCATTTAGCATGTTACTAATACTTTAGAAATAAGATTTAATTTTGTGTGATGTTTTTCAATCTTATGAACAAACTTTCGGGTTCCGAGAACGTAGACACCAGATTAAAAATTGAATGAGCTGAATATTTTCAGAAAACTTTTGACACGTTTTCAGCAAAAGGTAGAAAACTTTCTCATGACCCAGTTGAACTTTTCCTAACAGTTGAGCAGGCTTGATTCTTCAAGTCAGAGTAGCGGCTGACCCTATGTTTATATTAAAGTATGTATGTTTCACGGCTGATGATTTTTATATCCTGTGGTTAATACATATTTCTCATGCATATGTAACTTCAATTCTTAAAACTTGTGACTTTCAAGTAACCACTACAGAACCAAGAGCAGGCGGCTTGTTTTCATTGTATACAAGGTAGCCATTATTAGTATTACCCCTCTTAGCAGCTGACAGTGGTTAATAGTGGAATAGCTCACGCGATATAATTCATACCCTTAGGGACACATGCAAAGAGGCGAAGTTTCTGTGATTTTATCTTGATGTACATCAGAATGAAACAGAGAGAGAGAGAGAGAGAGAGAGAGAGAGAGAGAGAGGGAGAGAGAGAGAGAGGAGAGAGTGCACATTCATAACGCGGTACATTTAAACTCCGGTCGCCACGGTACCTTTTGCTTGGCATAACAAATCAAATATTTATCTTAAGGAATGATCAATGAACCCACATCCGGTAAAATTGTATTAACATTTATGTTACCTGATATTTATATCTGATGTTTATATTTTCAAAGCATATTTCCTTCCTTGATACGGGCAAATGTAGTGAAATCAATTCCAAATTATTATAGCTCTGTAAGCATATTTCAAAGTCTATAACGTGTTATTCTCTTTATTTATACATCAGTAGTACATGTAAGAAAGTCTTGCGAATCATACACTAACATAGGACTTTTATTTCCTTCGCCATTATATTATGCCTCATATGAAAATGTTTAAAAATAAGTACAACTAAGGTATTCCTACAACGCATTATTGTTTACAACTAGGTCACATTTATAACATAGCGTAGCGTGACAATTTTAAATCATAAACATCCAAAGTTTCACTTGTAAAATATAAACATGGCAAAAGTTCTAACTGGTGCATTTTTTTTTTTTACCAACAACTAAATTAACCCAATGTTAAAGATCCACTACTAAGCAAAAATTAAGTGACAGTTATTTCAATGGCATGTACATTACCTTATGCAAGACACTAAATAATGAAGATTGTCAGGTTAAAATTTACAGAAAGTGTTTGGAACACGAAGAAAAGTATGGGTATTATGTTGAAATCTCAGGGAATCGACAAAATGACTACCCAGGTCTTTTTAACTTTCTTCGTAATGCATAGAAAAATAAGTGTACATGTACTGTGATTTTTTTAGAATCTCTACATACCAACTTTCATTTTTTATTAAAAATAACTTATTTCTGTGCTTTTTAAAGTATATTTGAATTTTCACTTTCCTTAGTATTGGACCTTTAACCAAAGTGTGATAATATGATTTTTTTGCTGGGAGCTGCGCATGTTACTTTAATTAAAATTTTACAACTGTATACGATGATGAAGTCATTTTTATACAAATTTGTTTTTGCTTTTTCAGATCTCCGCTTGTGAATTACATTACAGACTTTTCTATATGAAGTTTTAAGTTTAATTTGTCTTGAATACGAATTTGCTTTAACTGATTTTTCAGTGCAATTTTATCTCACTTTATTTAGTCAGTATACAAGCAGTAAGGACGGTTCTCATCCAATGTTGAATAACCGTACCATTTACAGAGGAAGGCATTTCTAAGAATTCAAGTTAAGATATTTCTTTTCTTTTCTTTTACTGTATCATTTATTTTAAGTTTATGATTATATATCAGAGATACTGATCAGTTTTGAGGTAAACTGCTTTGTGGTTTAAAATGGATCAGTTTTCTGACATCTGTGAATTTCCCCAACAAGTTTCAAGCGATCAAGCGAGTCAGGACAGAAGTGAAATCGCATTTTCAAGTGGGGCGTCTTTTGTTTCGTTTAGAACTCGAGAGGACTATCAAAATGACTTTGGTCCTCGTCAGTACAGAAACACTCTCGCACTATAGCGGTCTGTATATACACCGTCCAACGGAACAGTAGAATATGGCCATAGACCAACAATACCGGCGAGATATCCGGATTATATAGATAACAGCCAAAGGCTGAGGTCATACGCCAGGTGGATCCGTACAAGTCCAGGGCCGACAAAACTCTCACAGGCTGGGTTTTTCTTTACCAGTACGTTCGAAATTCAAACCTCTATTTCTTAATATGTATAAAATGAATACGGTATAAAAAGTAGATGTTTGTATATATCTTTCTTATATAAAGATGAAACTATAAATATCAATTGTGCAGAGTCGGTTAAAACTTTTATGAAATTGGCATTTATCTTGTGTCTTCATTTTTGTTGAGTTTCATTTAAACTAGATATAACAAAAATTAAGGATTTATATTGTTCTGTTTGTAAGCTATTGGCATCATAAAATTATTTCAGACCAAGAAGATCTGGTACGATGTAATCAGTGTGGTATTGGTCTTAAAGATTTCTCAGAAGGAGATGATCCTCTCCTGGAACATGTGCGACATTCAGGGAACTGTCTGTTCTTACTGGAAAAATTAGGACCATCAGGGCTATCTGCCATGAAGGTAAAATCATCGCACTTTTTATGTATATGCTGTACTTATATTATTAAAACGTATTCCTTTGAATGTGCTGCTCACGGCATATTCCAAAATATCCATATTTAGAACAGGGATCGATCCGTCTGTGCGGATGGTATGTTTTAGAAAATATCACACTTGAAAAAACAAGATATATTATTTAGTATTTAGTGACCTCGGAATTAGCTGAGACGAAGGAATTTTACCAGAAGTATACAGTGATTCAATATTTGGATAATATGTGGTTAGTAGCATCGAGACGTTATTTTCGTAAAAGTTATTGTTCAGACTGTATCACACGTGAAACAGTTTGATATAAATATAACCGTTACAGATATGATTTTCCAGACAGCACAACTCTTTAAATGTTTGCGTGTATCTATACATAGACGCAACATGGTGATCTTTTAATCTTTATTGAAAACAATTTATCCCATGTAATACAGATCTTATTGTATAAAAACATGATCAGTAATATAACGTTCCTTATACGGGTTTTTATATTCTTTTTAGCGTTTTGTAATGCAGGAATATAATCAAGGCAAATAATCATGAAAGAAGTTGATCACAAGTGACTCTTGCAGATTTACGTTATTTATAAAGCCTTATTTCAGACAAGATGTCAAATGCAGCAACAAGACCCAACTAGGCAAGGACACGAACAACACCGTAAGTTCTTTCAATATTGTAAAATCACCCTTCGGGTTAATTTTCAGTAAAAAAGGCTTGCATATCGTGCACAACATAAATATGCATGGACATACTTTCCAATATCTTCGTACCAACTTCTCACCGTCAATTTAGCGAAGATATATTAGTACTTTCTTAAGTATTAGATCATTTCTACTACAATTAAGAACACTGAATAGCGAAAACCATCAAAATTATTATCACTACCATAGCACGATTTTGTAATGCATGAACTTGGCGTTTCAATATGCAAAAGTTTTGACCCTCTTTTTGATTAAATACAATTTTAAAAATGACTCTATTGCAGGTATCTTCACATCGAAAGGCAATATATAATTTGAAAGGAAATATTACTGTATAGCGTTTAAAATTCGCTGGTTCTTTTTTTTGTTTGCTATGTTTTACAAAATTACCGGATCGTGGTTTGTTCATTTCGCGCATATTAGTAAAACGCGAAATAGATTTTTCGCGGAAGCGTGCACCTTATTTCGAGAATGTTTTTTTCTTTTGTCACTTTAGTAGTATAGGTTGGCAGTGTGGGGGAAATATGGCAATATGGGGGATTTTTATTGGGAAAGAGTGGCAGTATGGGGGATTATCGTGGCAGTATGGGGGATTTTTATGGGGGAAATATGGCAGTATGGGGATTTTTATGTATAGTAAAAGGGGGTTTTAAGCTAGTTTGTGTATATGTTAGGACTATTTTCTTATACTAGTATTTGATTTGTGACAATGACTGAAAGTATTTCTTTCGAAATGTATTGACTGGCCCTGAAAAGGGCCGTTGGTTGGTCCTGAAAAGGACCGTTGTGTTAGAGTTGTTTACTCCTGCTGTGGTGGTGGTGGTGGTGGTGGTGGTGGTGGTGATGATGAAACAGCTGTGGTCACCTTAGACTGTGACCGCCTCGTCTGTGCTCGGGTAGGTCGTCCTGTACCCTGGTTGTTGATCGTGACGGTTAGCGTCCCCAATCGTTTGTGTACAGTCGTTTTTCTGTTCTTTTCTCTGAAGATTGTCACAATCCTGTCGTAGAATTGTTGTTTCTCCTCCTCTTTCCTGTTTTGCTCTTCCAGCTTTTGGGCTGTTTCTAAAGCTTCTTTCATCAGCTGTCTTCTCTCGGCCCATCGCTGTTTTTGTTCATCAATGGCTTTGAGTGTCTCCTGTGTAAGTTCGTCAGCTCGTCGGGTTAGCTCATTGATATGCTGTATCTTCATGCTGTTGATTTCAGTGATATGGAATTCAGCATGTCTGAACATCTCATCAATTGCTCTCAGGTTGGGTTGAATAGTATTCATGTTGACTGTACGCTGTGAACGATCAGAATGTACTGAATGCCTAAAAACGGCCTGTATTTATAAGAATCGATCGGATTGACCTACTTTACTCATGTGCTATGCTTAAATATTAGCCAATGATGACAAAGAAGACAAATTAGCAGTAACCAATCAGCGTAGACCTTATAAAAGCCGTGTTCGGTAGGTCATATAATGATTTTAATAATTTTTATAAGACACGTTAAATAAACACATGTTATGAATAATATGTGATCATTATAAATAGGGGTTTAAGTTTGTGTATGTGTTTTTGGACTATCTATTTTTTTTAAAGACAATGACTGAAAGGTATTTCTTTCGAAATGTATTGGTTGGCCCTGAAAAGGGCCGTTATGTTAGAATCCTTTACTTCTTTTTTGGCTTTTTAAGATGACTATCTAGGTCGTTGTCAATGTTTTTACTGTACAACCCATGAGGTCGCTTCTTTTCCGTTTGCTTTTCATACTGGGTTGCGCTATCTTTTTTGAGAGGCTGTTGTTTAGAGGCCGCCTTTAACTCAACAGGGATGACCATTTTCTCTGTTGACAGTTTAAGAAAGAATTCTTTCTCCAGACGTTGTTTCTTATGGCGCGACTCTTTGGTGACGGTTGCTTCCAATTGAGCGACACTTGTTTGAAGAGACAGAAGTTGTTTCTGTACTGACATATCCATCTTGTCTATGGTGGTATTAAAGTGGCTCATGGTGGTATTAAAGACACGCATCTCTTGCAAAATAGTCTGTAGTATTTTGGCATCTGACCCCTGCTGCTGTTGCTGTTGTGGTTGTTGTTGATGACCCTGCTGTTTTAACTGCTGTTGTTTAAACTGCTGGTACTCTTGATATTGTTGTGGTTGTGGCAGTGGCTGGTAGGATGGTTGATGGTAGGTTGGTGTAGTGACAACTGTATAATTTCCCCCATCTGGAATATGTGCTGTATAATTCCCCTCTGGAATCTGTGCTGTATTTGCAGCTAATGTCAAAAGATCCGAGAAGTCGTTTTCCATGATGTTGACAGTACGCTGTGAACGGTAGGAATGTACTGAATGTCTAAAAAACGGTCTGTATTATATGAGTCTATCGGATTGACCTACTTTACTAATACAGTAATGGTAAAAATATCAGCCAATGATAACAGAGGAGACCATAGAGCAGGAACCAATCAGCGTAGACCTTATAAATGTCGTGTTCGGTAAGTCATATAATGATTTTAATAAATTTTTTTGTAAGACATGTTTAAAATACACGTTATAAATAAAATGTGATCATTAAAATAGGGATTTAAACTGTTGTTTGTGTATGTGTTTTTAGACTATTTGTTTCAAAAAGACAATGACTGAAAGGTAGTTCTTTTATTATTTTTGTTGGTCCTGAAAAGGACCGTTATGTTATGTTAGATTCCTTTACTGGTCATTTACCTCTTTTATTTTGGAAAATGACCAATGACGCGAATAGCATTGTCCTCCTCCGTTTTTACAGTCCCTGAGATATGCGTGTACGATAGGGTTATGCATGACATACAATGTCCAATCCTCCAGATTAATGGCCTCCAGATTCAATTTAGCTTCCCCGTTTGCGACCACTATGCTCACGGCCTCTTTGAAAGGTTTAAACAGCTTGTTTAAGTCGTATTTTCCCCGAAACGCGACATGACTCAATGCAGCTCTATACAGTTCAAAATCTATGATGTGTTTCAAAGAGATCCATGGTTCTTCAACAAAATCACGAAACACTCGCTGAGCTAGAGCTGGAGGTAATATGCCTGTCATGGTTATTCAGAATGACTGAACATGTAAAATTGATCTTTATTTAAAAAAGAGTCCAGCCTAACCTGCTTTTCGTAAGCTGCACGCTGATTGGTTGCTGCTAATTTGTCTCCTTTGTCGTGATTGGTTCTTTTTTTGTCTTATGTAAAAAGTAGGTCAATCCGACTCTGGTGCATAAAAGCAGGTTCGCTGGTGAATTTGATTCATTCTTTGTTCATTGAGCAAAACAAAAAGATGGAAATTATCCACCATAAAGTAAGAAGAATAGAGAAATTTAAAAACTTTAAAAATTTTAAACCTGACCATGGCTTGGTTAACATCTATCATAGCTTATTTGCTAGCCGAGTTAATGTGGTGGTTTAGACAGCCTCAGTTGAGAAGAGAGGCAGACCAAGCAATGCAGCGAGTAGGTGAACGGCTAAGACGTATAAGAGATCTACGTGCAAGACGCTTAGCATGTGCGGCTCGGGCAAAACCCGGATAAAATATAATAACAAACGGCCCTTTTTAGGGCCCACCAACACAGTTCGAAAGATATAAACCATCTTAGTATATTGTCAAAGTACATTGTTTATATTTGTCGACCGAACCTGCTCTTCGTAAGCTACACGCTGATTGGTTCCTGCTGATTTATGTCCTTTGTTGTGATTGGTCCTTTTTTGTCTTAGGTTTAAATGTAGGTCAATCCGATTCTGTGCTTAAAAGCAAAGGTTCTTTTATAACTTATATTCATTTTACCATTTTACTATGGGTATGAAAACTTTTTGGAAGCGTTTGCTGTGTATACGTGGTGCAGAGGAGGAGGAGTCCTGGATAGATAGGGAGGTAGAGAAACGGCAGAGGGAGGCAGCCCTGAAGGCCTTTTTTGCCAGAAAAGGTGTAGAGTGGCCAAGACGGCGAATTCAATGCCCTCTGAATAACCACCATTTGATCTCTCCATGCCCTCTTACTAACCATCATCTGACCCCAAAAATTAATGATGGGGATAAGAGGGTAAACAACTTAGGAGTTGTAATGGGGAATTTATACCCCGATTTATCGGGGTTGTAAATCTCCCCATACCAACGGCCCTTTTCAGGGCCATTCAAATAATGAAGAAAGAAAAAAAATAATCTCAGGTTTTTATTGTCACAGGAATACATAACATTTCAAAAATAAAATAACATTTCAGTAATAATAAAATAACTCAACTGATTTCAATGTTCTTTTTTTCACTCTGTTTTTTTCCACTCTGTCTGTAGTTTCCTTTTACGGCCTACTGCTCTTTTCTTAGGTGGAGGTTTCTGGTTAGGTACCTGGTTAGGTCCCTGGTTAGATCTCTGGGAGCTTTCGGTAGGTGGGTTACGGAAGACACTGAAGTCATCCGTTTTGGCAGCACGGTTACGCTGGTCTTTTAAGCTGTTCAGCCAGGGCGTAGCCTTTACATTGAACAGGGTTGGTGGAATGATGGCCTCCGGCTTAATGGTCAGTTTAAGACTCTTAGGTCTCTCCGACTCCTTTGGCTTCTCCGACTCCATTGGCTCCTCCGTCCCTTGTTTTTCTGGACATGCATTGGCATAGTGTCCTGGCTGCTTACAATAATAACAGGTCGGCACAAAGTCCCTGGTGGTCTTGTTGACTTCAACAGAGCAAGCATTAGCGTAATGCCCCGGTTGCTGACAGCGATAACAGGTAATGTTCTCTAGATCCCCTGTCTGTTGATCCCCTGTTTTGTCCCCTGTCTTCTCTGGACAAGCACTTGCAAAATGTCCCGGCTGGTGACAATGATAACAGACACGTAGTAGAGTATTGATAGCATCTACATGCTTTTTAATTTGTTGCATCGTGTTTGTCTCCATGACTGAAACTGATATTGAGTAGAGATACTCACGCCTTTTTATAGACGGAGAAGGGTATTTCCCTGGAGGAGTGTATAAAAGAGAGCGTATCTTGTGTCAGTCGTCAGTTGTCACCAGACAGCTGTCAGACGTACCCAGTCATGAGACAGCCATCCGATAGACCTATTAAACTGGTACCTTACTCAGACACTAGCAGTAGCAGTAGCAGCAGCAGCAGCAGCAGCAGCAGTAGCAGCAGCAGTAGTAGCGATGAAGAAAAAGAAGAAAATCTGAAAGAAGATAAAAAGTACAGACTCTCCCTGTCAAGAAAAAGGAAACAAAAGTCCAAGACAAAGACCAAGACAGAACTACAGCCAGAGACCAAGACAGAGCTAGAGCCAGAGCCTGAGCCTGAGTCTGAAGCACCGTCCAAGAAGGCACCAGCCACCTTATTTGAGATAGAGTCACGTACACACCGCAAGTCTCGAAAGTTCAAAACCCAGAGTCAAGTGTATGATGTTATGTTTAAAAAGTATAGTAGTCCGTTTGAGACCACCAAGATCTTATTTCATGAGCTGGTGGAGGCCCTGAAAGAGCAATGCCAGGTACAGTCAAGGGATCAAGTGCGAGTCTCTCTTCAACATCCAGGGTTAAATTTTGGTATTCACATTCCGTTCGATCATGCAGGGAACATCACAGGGGACCGATTGTTGGACGAGTGTGAACGTGTTATGCAGAGTAATCAAGACTTTAAGATCCATGATGGAGGCATGTCAGCTGAAATAACACACATCTCTATGCCGGAGGGGTCTGGAAAGGCCAGACATCACGGGTCACATGGGGGTATTCAACAAATGACTCGCCTCAAACGAAGTATCGTTACCATTGAGAACACCGACGACAGTATGTGCTTGGCTCGAGCGATTGTGGTGGGGATGTGTTATGGGAACAAACAAAACACGGTCCAATGGCGAAAACGATGGAGTCATATACGTGATTCCACGTCAGTCTTACAAAGGAGAGAAGCTCAAGCCTTACTAGATCGAGTGGGGGTTGGGTATGATCAGTCGTGTGGTATAAATGAATACAAGACCATTCAAGAGTTTTTGTATCCTGTCTATGTGATCAAGATCCATCCACAGCATGCAAGAAGTGAATTATTATTTAAACCTCCGAGTATGACCCGAGACTGTAAGGTGATTCACGTGTACCACCATCACAATCATTTTGACTGTATTGTGTCCATGACAGGCTTTGCCGGAGTAAGATATTATTGCGAATACTGCAATGTGGGTTATAACAACAAGGAAAACCACAGTTGTTCAAACATATGTATGTGCTATGCAACACAGATGTGCGAATAGGTAGGAAAAGGGATTTTCTGCGATACCTGTGGACGATGGTTCCGAAGCCCTACCTGCTATCAAAACCATAAGACGCTTCAAGGAAAAGCCAAAAAGACCATTTGTCAATCCGTGTACAAATGCGCCCATTGTTCCCAGAAGGTCGTGAGTAACAAGGCTCATCTGTGTGCTGGCACAAAGAAATGTAAATTTTGTCAAAAGATTGTATTGCCTGACCACGATTGCTACATCCCTACCTACACAACGCCAGAGAGAGGAAGCAAACCGCCCATCATGGTACCGTTCATTTTCTACGATTTTGAATGCCGGTTTGATACGGATGAACACATTCCGAATTTTTGTGTAGCCCAACGAGCCTGTGGAGACTGTATACGAAAGCCAGTGAGGGAACCTTGTCTCTGGTGTGATCAAATACCGGGGCAACGTGAAGCTGTGTTCAGAGGGGATCAGACTTTGGTTCAATTCTGCACATGGTTGTTTGACCTCATCCACCGTGGTGCAACCGCCATAGCGCACAATGCTCAAGGCTACGATGCTCAGTTCATTTTAAGACATGTGGTGAACAATGGCACAGAGAAACCAGAGACCATTATGAATGGAAGTAAAATCTTACTGATGAAAGTGTATGGAATTCGATTCATTGATTCACTCAGCTACTTGAGCATGCCGCTATCTGCCTTCCCTAAGACGTTTGGGCTCACAGAAATGGCAAAAGGCTGGTTTCCTTTCTGGGCCAACACGGCAGAGTTCCAGAACTACGTGGGATCCATGTTACCACTGGAGTACTATAAACCTGGTAGAATGAAACCTGAGCAGCGGAAGGTCTTCCTGGCATGGTACCAAGAACATAGCCAAGATGTTTTTGATTTTCAAAAAGAAATGGAATCCTACTGCCAATCAGATGTGGACATTTTAAGGCGCGGATGCGGGGAGTTTCGCCAATTGTTTTATGACAGTGATAAGATAGATCCGTTCACCGAAGCGACCACACTGGCTCAAGCCTGTAATAAAGCTTGGCGAAAGAACTCTATGCCTTCCAACAGTCTAGGGATCATACCGGATGGTGGCTATCCCACAAAGGTCAAGTATTCGATCAAAGCCATACGATGGATTCAGTTATTGGCTATCCAAGGGGGTCATTCTATACGCCATGCCCTCAATGGCGGAGAAGTGAAAATAGGACCCTACTTTGTAGATGGGTTCGATCCCGAACGCAACATGGTGTTTGAATTCTTGGGATGTCTGTTTCACGGATGTCCTAGTTGTTACCCAGACAGAGACAGGGCGAACCCGTTCACACTCAAAACGATGGCTGTGCTTTACCAGGAAACGGAGCAAAGGACCAAAAATCTCATAAGACAAGGGTACACTGTGTATTCACTTTGGGAATGTCAGTTTGACAAGTACTGGAGAAACGATCCTGTTAACCAACCTGTGTTGGACCAGCTTTATCCTCACATGGACGAGATACAACCTAGAGAGGCCTTGTATGGAGGCCGAACCAATGCCGTCCGGCTGTACTATGAGGTCACATCAAATCAAGAGATCAAGTATGCGGACATTTGTTCATTGTATCCGTATGTGAACAAGTACAGAGAGTACCCGCTGGGCCACCCCCGCTTAATCAGTCAAGAAGCCATACAAGTGGAGGCTATTCGAGACTATCGTGGTTTGATTAAGTGTCAAGTGTTACCACCCCAAGATCTATGGATGCCTGTACTCCCGGTGCATTGCAACCACAAGATGGTGTTTACGTTATGTCGCACCTGTGCAGAACAAGAATGCTGTAAGTGTACCCATACCGTATCAGACAGAGCCCTGGTAGGCACATGGACCTCTGTGGGGTTACAGAAGGCCCTTGACAAAGGCTACCAGATCTTAGCTGTGTATCATGTATGGCATTGGGATCAATGGAGCAAGGACGTTTACAAACAGTACATTGATAAGTACTTAAAAATGAAACAGGAAGCCAGCGGCTATCCAAACAGGGTTCAAACACCAGCAGAGGAAGCCACGTTTAAGCAAGAGTATTTTAAAGCAGAAGGGATACAACTAGAACAGGTTCACAAAAATCCTGGCAAAAGGGCTTTTGCAAAAACTATGCTTAATTATCTGTGGGGTAAGAATGCCAAGAACAACATGCTATCCAAGTCCGAATACGTCGCTAGCCTCGAGCGATACCATGAGTTATTGTCGGATTCTCAGATCAAGGTGCATCATGTAGAGATGTTTGATCATGACGAGTACATCTTGGTGAATTTCACGGATCAGAGTGACATATTTGAACCTCATACCTCCTCCAATGTGGTCGTCGCCTCCTTTGTAACAGCCTATGCTCGTTTAGAACTCTATGCCGTGCTAGAACGCCTGGGCGATCGTGTCTTGTATTTTGATACAGACAGCTGTATGTACATTCACGATCCTGAACAGTACAACATTCCTATTGTAGACAGTCGACTAGGTCAGTGGACCGACGAGGTTCCAAACGGTCGCATTATCAAGTTTGTCGGACTAGGGCCTAAGAACTATGGCTATGAATCCATAGAAAATGGAAAGAGACACACCAACTGTAAAGTCAAAGGCATTACTCTGGATTACGATACCACAAACCTCGTCAATTTTGATGCTATGGTGAACTGTGTACAGGACCGCGAACACTATTCGTTGGTCGTGGAGTATCCTTCTCGCATCAAACGGCACCGGGACCGTAAAGTGACCAGTGAAAACCAGACCAAAACCTTTCGATCAGTGTATACCAAACGTGTGGTGGTGAAGGACTATAAGACGGTACCTTACGGTTACGCTTATCATTCCTAGGTGAATCACCCAAGGAGGATGAGATTGATCAGAGTTATAGGGTATGCCGGTGTCTACTACAATTATGAATGGCAGGAGTACACCTTTGAATGTCAGTTTTGTGTACAACCTTTGTCTTATGAAAATCGAGCATCAAACGACATGCCGGACCACGACAAGACTCGTCGCCAGTTTTGCTGTAAATGCTATCGATACAAATATTACTGCCCTACATGCAGGCGTGATGGGTTTTATTTCAACAACAGGGAAGCATTATGTCTCCGTTGCTGGGTCAATACAGAGATATGATGCGATATGATTAAAAAGCCAAGGAAACAACATTTTGAACCACATAAACCATTATGACTTCGTTGGAAGTACACGTGCCAAGTCAGAGTCTCAAGATAGAGCCTAAGCCAGAGCCTGAGCAAGAGACAGAGTCCAAGAAGACACAGTCCAAGAAGACACAGTCCAAGAAAGTTAAAAAAAAGACGTAGCTTATACAGAAAAGCTATCTATGACCCGTTTATTTACCGCTGTGCTGAATGGAAATTATGGAGGAAAACTATTACGAAATGTGTGGAATCACTTGTTGGAGATGTCTGTGAGGCAAATGCACGCCATCAGTATACAAGCTGTAAGGATGGTTCTCATCCAATGTTGAATAATCGTACCATTGACAGAGGAAGGCAGTACTAATAATTCCCGTTTAGACATTTATTTTCTTTTACTGTATCATTTATTTTAAGTTTATGATTATATATCAGAGATACTGATCAGTTTTGATCAGGTTTACTACTGTGTGGTTTAAAATGGATCGGTCTTCTGACATCTGTGAATTTCCCCAACAAGTTGCAAGCGATCAAGCGAGTCAGGACAGAAGTGAAATTGCATTATCAAGTGGGGAGTCTTTTGCTTCAGAGGACTATCAAAATGACTTTGGTTCTCGTCAGTACACAAACACTCACGGACTAGAGCGGTCTGTATATACACCGTTCATCGGAACGGTGCCACAGACCAACAATTCCGGCAAGATATCCGGATTATATAGATCACAGCCAGAGGCTTAGGTCATATGCCAGTTGGACCCGTAGAAGTCCAGGGCCGACAAACCTTTCAGAGGCTGGGTTCTTCTTTACCAGTATGTTCGAAATTAAATTATGACTTTTATTTCTTAATATCCTATGCACAGCCGGCATATTTTGTTACAAACTCGGCAGACAAGCATGTGTTTTTGTAAACACTGTACATAACGTTATGCTACTTTCGGTTTTCTGCGCGTGTTGTATACGTCAGCAAATAGATTGAGCTGTAACATGAAAGTAAAATTTCCATTGGTCCACCTACAGAGGTCGCAGGGGTAAAAAAACATAAAAATTTGCACGCGCTCAAAACACAATCCCACAGGGGCCTGTACGCGAACGTTGATAAAATGAAAATTTTCAAACCTAGTAAAATTGTGTCCAAGGTCATTTTCAAGGTTGTCTTAAAGTGTCAGCATTTGCCTCGGACGTCTGAGTTTTTAACATTCAGGAGCTGTCGGCATAGCCTTTAAATTCATACAGACAAAACGGAGAGCAAATTCGGCTTATGGATCACATTACTATACTAATAACCCTTTTATTATGTACCTTTTGACACTTGTCTGCGCGAATAAACTAAATTAAACTTTAAGCATAGAATTGAAGGAAAACTCTTTTTAGCACGAAATATACGTAGTACGCGACATCATTTTATTGACGTCATCGTATAAACAAGTAGTAACGACCCAGTCAAAAGCGACGTAATTAACGTCATGTGTATTTAAGGGCCAATTAAATGCACTCTTACAAATAATGCCACACTGTCCGTATTGCACGTACATACAATACGGATTTTTTTCTGTCAGGCCGTATTTGATGGTTGAATAAAGGCTGTATTTTTGACAGAATATTTATAGGTATATAATAAATTATAGGAATAACTGTTTTGTAATTTTGATATTTGCGACTGTATATACGTTTTTAATGGTCGCAAATATTTTTAACGGCGACGGCGTTAGCTGGAGCAGTTAAAACTGTTTGCGACCATTAAAACCGTATATACGGTCGCAAATATCAAAATCACTAAATAGTTATCCCTTTTCTAACGCACACTATGTTTAAATGCGATAATTAAAACGCCGTTCGATTTTTGCGACTATATATACGTTAATTAATAGTCACAAATTCAAACGACGTCACCAATCAGAAACGACGTTACAGCGAAAGTGCGATAGAATACGTTATGAACGTTCAAAGGATAAATATATAATGAATACGGTATAAAAAGTAGGGTTTTTTGTATTTATCTTTCTTATATAAAGATCAAAATATAAATATCAATCGTACAGAGTCTGTTAAAACTTTTATAAAATTGGTATCTATCTTGAGAATATATTTATTTTTGTTGACTTTCATTTTATCCAGATTATTAAATAAATTAAAAACTAAGAATTTATATTGTTCTATTTGATAGCTATTGATATAATAAAATTGTTTCAGACCATGAAGATCTGGTACGATGTTATCACTGTGGTATTGGTCTTAAAGATTTCTCAGAAGGAGATGATCCTCTCCAGGAACATGTGCGACATTCAGGAAACTGCCTATTTCTGCTGGAAAAACTAGGACCATCAGGGCTATCTGCCATGAAGGTAAAATCTCAATTAAAAATATGTCAAAGCATCAAGGGTATCCTTGTCGAAGGAAGCTTCCAAAAATGCATCGCACTGAATTTCTTATAATGTTGTTAAAATTTTCTTCGAATATTCAAAAATATATATTTTGAATAAGGGGTTTGGGGGTCAGTGGTTTTTTTTTTCAGAAAATATCATACTTGAAATACAAAGATATATTATTTAATATTTAGTGACCACTGAATTAGCTGCGACGAAGAATTTTACCAGAAGTATACAGTTATTAAATATTTGGATAATATGTGGTCAGTAGAATCGGCGTAATCTGCGTAAATGTTATTATTTATGTTGTGTCACACTTTAAATATTTTTTATAATTACATCCGTTAAGGTAGAGATTTTCCAGACAGCGCCACTCTTTATATTATTAACATGTATCTATACATAGAAAAGTCAGGTTATCTTTTGAAATACGTCGGAATATCTCTATCTATTGTGTTCAGTTTATCATAAGTAATGCACATCTTATTGGATAAATACATGACAAGCAATATTTCGTTCATTATATGGGTCGTTTTAATCTTTGGGTTTTTTTAATCATGAAAAAGTTTATCACAAGTGGCTATTAAATATAAACGTTATTATTATGGCCTTATTTCAGACAATATGTGAAATGCAGCAACAAGAACCTACTAGAATAGGACATGAGCAGCAGCGTAAGTTCTTTCAATATTATGAAATCACGAAGTGTTTGAATGTTCTCAATATAGGCAATTTTTCTCTCTTTTCTTTGCAACGTCTTTCCGTATACTTCATTATGTGACGTTATTATAGAATTCACATTTACAAGTCCTCATGCTAAATAAAGCCTTCTTTTTATACATTCTTTTTAAAATTTCTTTAACTATAGTGCTTGAGGCTGTATTTTTTGTTTTGTCTTCACGAAAACCAAATATAACTTTTAATTAAGGAAAAAAGGATTAACAAGACATATCTTTACTGTAGTAGCCAATGTGTTCCTCAGGCATGTAAAAGTATATAGTTCGTTTTATGTGTATTACTTCCTGTCATTTTTTTTATATTTTCCCTTTGACAGAGTATTCACTAAACCTTGTCCTCCAGATTCCAGACAAATAGACAATTTGTAGATAATACGCCTCATACATACCAGGCTAACTGCTTTCTACAGAGAGCAGTTAATTTTCAATTATATTTTGCACATTTATCTTAAGTATGTATTTACAAATGGAACTTTATTTTCTTCCCGCTTCTGTGAGAGTATAGAATAAACTTAGTAATTTTGGACTGAACGAAAATGTAAACAGACCAAAGACTCTAGACAGGGAAACTCTTGATTCCAGAAACAATATCTGGAATAACTGTCTTGAATACCTGTTTACTACTGAAAATTATAATCACACTGTATTACTGACGGGTAAATCAGGGTAGTGAATGATGCAAATTTTAATAGTTAATTGGCTTGCCATAATCACAGGTACCTGGCTTGTGGTATGGACCCCCCTCCCCAAATATACATTGTTATTACTATATACATAAAGTAGTAAAGGTATAGCACTCCTGGGTACGGAATTCACGAAAATATACATTTGACTTATTCAACATGGACGTGTTATAATAACTTCAGTTCGATTTTCAAAATCTTGATCTTGTTCGACGGAGAAATAATTATTCCATAACGTTTCGCTTATATTTTGTCCTCATATAGCTCCCGAGCCAATAAACTAGTAAAATCACTCTTCGATGTGACCTAGGCAACCCCTTCGTGATTCCCGGCCAAGACCGACTTGAATAAAAAGAAAATCAATTTTGTAACTACTTACCAAATCGTTAAATCCAGATAATAATACCGAATTATTGTCCATGCAGTATGTCTGTATGATATAATATAGATGAAATAAATCTTGAATTAAACTAAAACAGAACAAATCTCGCAATGCCGGCACCCAGAGTATATGACAGTAGAGGCTCGTATTGCATCGTTTGGTGGATGGCCAACAGATAAGATTCAGACTCCAGGGGAGTTGGCCGAGGCAGGTCTTTACTATACAGGTAGGTGCAATTAAGAACAACATTGTAAAATTAAAAGTAGAGAGCAACAGACACGCAACAACAGAGGTCCCATATGGTTCAGTCATAAGTAATATTACTCCTGAAGAAGGATTAATATCAGTAGAGAGGATTCATTAAGTATTAGAGCAAACACAAATTAGTATAAATGAAATAAGAGACAGAGTCACATACCTACAAGTACTTGCCATGTTTTACCACTGACCATGACAGGACAGTGTTTTAATACAAACGTTTGAAAATACATGTTTTGTCAGATCAGGTGTTTTGTGAATGACGTTTACGTTTGATATAACAATATGCTATTATTTGTACTTTTGGTATGAATAGGCTTTGAAGACCGCGTGCGCTGTTTTATGTGTGATGGTGGCCTACGGCAGTGGGACCCAGAAAAGGTTCTTTCTATGCATGGTATAATGTTGACAACCATGTAGTCTAAGCATGGCATAATTTCTGTACTTTTTATGCATGGTGGAATGTTTGCATTTCTGCAGTTAATGCCTTTTTTTCAGGTTCTGTAGCTTTGAGTCTATGCAAGAATTGATATGTGTATTTTAGGCTATATGCAAGCTACAGTTTCTGCAGTATATTTTGACAGTGCTGCAATGATGCATGCTTTCATCGTAAGCATGTTGTTTTGGCTAATTCAATAGATGGTAGTGTTTACTCAGTATTCAGTATACAGCGTAATAATAACAATGACTCTCATAACAGTATTAACTGTTTTATTTACATATATATATATATATATATATATATATATATATATATATATATATATAAGGGTCCAAGGGTGAGGAGCAAAAGAAGAACAAAAAAGTTATTGGATTGACTGAATGTTTGGTAGTGGTCAGGCTTGTGTTTTAAGTCGTATTTGTCCAATTATTGAACCAAAAAAGCATTCTGCTTGAGTTTATTTGAATGTAGTCTGTAGCAATATTAATAGATCTAATGTTCTGTCATTGGTTCCATGTTCTAAAAAGCCGCTATCGCACTTTATTTTCCGTTTCAAGCAAATGTTCATGTATATCGTTGATATCCAAGACAATCTGCGGTTTGTAAATGCAACCTTACTATAGAGGAGTGTTACAGCAACAAGCATGAAATACTAGTTTTAAATTTACGTTTGCATTGGACACGTTTATATATTTATCACGAACACATGTCATATAGATTTTATCATAATAAAAAGCCTTCGATTTTTTTTGTGAAAATGGAAATCAAATAAAAAATCAACAAAAACAACAAAAAATACAAAACAAACAAAATTTGGGGGGAAAGAAAAACAATGGTGACTCAGACATGTTTTATTAAGCACCGTGAGATCTATTCAACTTGAATATACAAAGTAGATAAGGCATGAGACTACTAAATATTACCATCATGTTACATCTCCCCCTGTAAGAAAGTTATATGTATTAAAGTTAAAAAACAACTAGAATATTTAGATGTAGAATATCTAGAGTCCAAATTCAAAAATTGTAACTATTCGTCTCTTGATCAAAATATTACATATCAATTATGTCTTTTTTCCAACTTTTTTTGTGTAATTGTCTGACTAGAGTCTATATGTTATGACTAGAAACTAAACACTGATTTATCAAATGAACAAACAAGTTAATGCATTATTAACTACCTTGTATAGGTAGGATGCGTGCACGGGGATTATTATGCCCCAATCAGTGTACACATCATTGTCAGCACTAATAAACTGTATAATAAACTTTATATAAAAGTTTATGTAATAAAATCATCATATTTCGGTTGCATCTTCACTGTTCTACCAGGTCGTGTAGTCTGTGTTACTGAGCTAGACTGTTGATCAGGTTGTATTTCTCTTTGTGTTATCACTGGGAATTCAAAATTATCATCAAACGTATCTCTGTTGAACTCTGCTCTTGTTGGTTTCAGGTGTTTACGATTTCTACGAACGTTTCACCACGGCCGTTTTCAACAGTATATGACCTGTGTTTGTGACTATTCATAACTGTTCCTGGTTCCCATTTATTTTTCTTTTTTTCATACGTTTGGATTAATACATTTTCTCCTTTTTTAGTACTGAAAGTTCTTTTCCCGCATGTCTGTCATGATAATGTTTTTGTATTTCTTGTTGTTTAAGCTTCCTTTCTTTCACTTTCTTATTGGATTTAGAAGAGGCGTTGTGACAGGAAGTGGAGTTTTTAGTCTTCGTCCAAGGAACATTTGAGCTGGTGACAAGCCAATGCTCTCAATGTTAGTGTCTCTGTATATAAGCATTGCTTTATATGGGTCCTGTGCTTTTTCAGTAAATTCTTTACAGTTTGTACTCCCCTTTCTGCAAATCGATTCGACTGAGGGAAATGAGGAGAGCTTGTTACATGACGAAATCCATAGCTTTACTTAAACTTGTCGAAGCTATGGGAACTGAATTGTGGACCATTGTCAGAATATAGGTCATCTGGTATTCCGTAGCATGAGAACTGACTTTTCAAATACATGATAGTGTTTTCGCTGGACAGGTCATCTAGCTTTACAATTTCAGGCCACAGACTGTATCTATCGATAATTAAAAGGTAATGATTTCCTTTAAACCAGAACAAGTCTGCACTTATTTTTGACCACGGTCTATCTGGTATTTCTGTTTTGACTAACGGTTCTTTCTGATTACATTTTTGACTTAAATTGCACAGTTCACATTTAGCCACTTTAACTTCAATGTCCTTTGACATTCCAATCCAGAATAATGCTTCATTAGCTCTACTTTGACATTTCTGAATTCCTGTATGAGCTTCATGGATTAACTCTAACATACTTGCACGTAATGTCACCGGCACCACCAGCTTGTGTGACTTAAACAAAAGTCCATCAATCATAGTAATTTAATCCCTGAAGTTCCAGTATGGAATCATTCTTTGTGAAACTTGCTCTTTCGAGACCGGCCATCCGTTCTGTACATTTTTAATCAACTCATTCAGTTCACTGTCTGCAGCAGTTTCTTTTGGCAAAAGCTTCTTTTCTCTTCTGATATTGGTAGGTAACACAACAGGCTATTAATTGAGAGTGCCTCTGAGTTTAAATTTTCTATAGTTTCATTCAAATATGCTCGACTTAAAAAGTCTGAGATATACATTTCTTTTCCAGGTTTGTACTGAACATTTAAGTCCTATTTTTGTAAAGTCAAGAGTATTCTTTGGAGTCTTGGAGGAGCTTGATATAATGGTTTTCTGAAAATTGCTTGAGGCGGCTTGTGATCGGATTCATCTAAGACTGGTCTGCCATACAAGTATGTGTGAAATTTAGAACATCCGAATGCTATCGCAAGACACTCTTTTTCAATTTGTGCATAATTTTGTTGGGACTTTGTTAATGCTCTTGATGCATATGGTATAACCTTGTCATCTTGTTTAATTGCTGCACCTAGACCTGATTTGCTCGCATCGCATGTTAATACAATTGGCTTCTTTTGATCAAAGTATGCTAACACCCGTGCTTGGGTAATCATTTTCTTCAATTCCTCAAAGCTTTCCTGCTGTTCTTTTTCCCAGTGCCATATGACATTTTTCTCAAGTAATTTCCTCAGAGGCGCACTGACTTGAGATAGGTTTTCCAAGAATTTTCCCAAATATGTCACAAACCCAAGGAAATTCTGTTATTCTTTCATGTTTCCAGGTGTTGGCATTTCTAACACAGCTCGAATCTTTTCAAAGTCTGGTTTAACACCATCTGCGCTCAAGACATGTCCCATGTAATTTACCTGAGATTTTCTGAATTCGCATTTTTCGCAATTAAGTTTGAGATTATTCTCTGTTATGCGCTTTAATACAGCATCCAAGCGTTCATCATGTTGATTCATGTTTTCACCCCATATTAATATGTCATCAATAATTGCTTCACAGCCATCTAGCCCATTTAGCATTTTCGAGATCAGTTTTTGATATACTTCTGGATCTGACTTTATTCCGTATGGAAATCTTGTGAAGCGGTAGCGACCGTATGGTGTATTGAACGTGCAGAGTTCTTGACTCTCCTTGTCCAGTTTGCATTGCCAAAATCCAGAGGTGGCATCTAATTTTGTAAATACTCTTGCATTTACCATTTTAGGGGTCAATTCTTCGATTGATTTCATTGGGTGATGCTCTCTCATTATTGCTTTGTTTAAGTCTTTCGGGTCAACACAAATACGTAGTTTTCCATTGGGCTTTACCACTGTTACCATTGAGTTCACGTATTCAGTTGGTTTTTTCTTGTTTAATTATCACCTTCATATTTTCCATACGAGTTAACTCTTAACTTATTGTTGTAGAGCAATTGGTACTTTTCGAGGTGGGTGTACCACTGGTTTCATCAATCTGAATGTGATGTTTCCCAGGGAGGCATCCTAGACCCTTGAAGATTTCTGGATATTTATCAAGAATGTCTTTTGGCGTTTTGTTTGCTCTGGAATTTTCCACCTTATACTCACGTTGTACAATATTCAGAGTCTTACATGTATCAGCACCCAGAATTGTTTCTGCATTTAAGTCTTCTATTTGAAATTGCACAAAATTTGTTTTTTCATTTATTTCCACTGGAACTGTTGCCACACCAACGGTTTTTAATAAATTTCCACTGTACGATTTAAGCTTAGCAGACGATTTTTCTAATGATTTTGAATCTAGCTTCAAATCTTATGTATGTGTTCATAGACATGACGTTGCATTTGGCCCCGGTATCCAATTGCATGGTAATAGGTTTTCCCTTGACTTCCGCGTGAATGATCCAGTCTTGCGACAGTGATTTTCTGTCATATTCAACATTCGAAAGTTCTATTACCATACCAACATAGAGGGAATCTTCCCCGTCTGAGGACTGTTCACTAGATGAATAATCATCAATTACATGTACCTTTTTTGGATTTACTGATCCTCTTTTGTATGTTTTTGTTTTACACTGTGCCGCGAAGTGAACATTTAATTTACATTTCGAACATTTCCTTCCTATAGCTGGACACTTCTCTTTTTCAAGTCCAGTGTGGCCCTTGTTTCAACATCTTGTGCAAAATGTGTCCTTGTCTACACTTTTTCTTGCACTTTTATTCTGTGTCGACTGATTTCTTAACCTTGACTTTGGGTTTTTACTTCTTGTTTACACTGCATTTACTTGAGGATCTTCCTTTGAAGCCATGCTATGTGCTATATCTACAGTTTTGTCCAATGTTAAGTCAGAACCTTCACTAAGTAGCTTTTCCCTGATCTTACTACTTTTAACACCTATTACAATTCTGTCTCTTACCATTTCCTGCGGTTTATCATATCCACAATCTTTCACTAAAGTTTTCAAATCCGTTACAAATTGGTCAAAACTTTCCTATCCTTGTATTTTACTGTGGAATTTATACCTGTTGAACGCTTGGTTTGAGCGTGGTTTCACATAGGCTTCAAATTTGTCAGTGTAATTTTTTAGGACTTTAGATTCTTCAAGTGTTAAGTTCTAGGTTTGGAATATAGTCCTTCCCTTTTCTCCAACCCAAAGCATGAGGTAAGCACAACGTTCTGCCTCTGTTTTCTTGGTGAGTGGGCCCATAAACATGAAATTCACGTGTTGAATAAATCGCTTCCAGGCACTGTCCAAATCCTGTGCATCCCAGTTTATGCACGGATCATGTCGTCCAAGATCACTCATTGTTGAAAATCAATATTTCTTCTTACAAAATATTTCAATTTTCTCTTATTTGACTCTTTAAATATCCATATTTTATCAAATTTCTGACACCATGTAAAAGTATAACAATGGTGACTCAGACATATTTTATTAAGCACCGTGAAATCTACTCAACATGAATATTCAAAGTAGATAAGGCATGAGACTACTAAATATTACCATCATGTTACATTTGAGTACAGTGATAACTGATGTCACAGCACTTACTATCTGTAAACATGAAAAATATGTTTGTATCCGGCAGTACTTAAACTTTGAACTTTTATTTCGCAAAGCGTCACCACCACAGAAGCGAGGTTAGTAGTGTCGTATTCTACTGATATACTATTATCTAGTGACGCATTCTACTGACATATCCAGTGCATCTGAAAATGCATGCCTGCCAAAATCTTTACCGTGAATATACGGACATTTTCTGTTGTATTATCACAACCAAGTTCCTTTACTACTGCCGACAGTAAACACAGAAAATTTCGCTTATGAACTGTGTTTTAACTTTCAAAGCCAGTGGTTTCTCCCTTCCTTCAATTTCCGGGGTGGGGTCGGGGTGTTGAGTCTGAGAAAAAGTTGCAAATCAATAAACAGGGACGTAGTTACTTCGGATATGAAAGACATCAAAGTAGTTTATTGACGATCATCTAATTTATTATACTTAATCTCATATATTTACATGTGTAAATTGGTGGATGTCTAAAAGTTAACTTTTACAGTTGGCAATATGAAAATCTGTAAATGAGTGTAGGATACTGCACCCTGACCAATGCAATTTACCACCCGGTGTCATGCATGAGCGAAATGTTGGACACATGACTGCACTCAAATCTTTTTTTATAACTCTTTTAACTTCCTACAATTATTTCGGCTATTGTTCACATTTGGGTGCAGAAGCATTCGAACGAGTATTGAAGAAAACATTTTCAAAGGTTCATTTTGTATTGCACTGACCGCTGTGTCGTCAGTGTCACTGAAGTAAAATATACACAATAATTTAATGAATCCTGGATATACTCATGCATACTAATTTATTTCCAGTGTTAATGGCTATCAACACATCCATAATTATAAACAAGAGGGCCATGATGGCCCTTTATCGCCCACCCGAGTACAACTGCTTTTAACAAAGTTGCTAGAAATCATCGAAACAACCTTTCTGACAAATTTCCAGGATATTTGGGCTGAAAATGTTACCTCTAGAGTATTAACAAGGCTTTTCCATATTTGAGCTCTGTGACCTAGTTTTTGACCCAAGATGACCCATATTGAAACTTGAGCTAGAATTCATCGAAACAACCTTTCTGACAAATTTCCAGGATATTTGGGCTGAAAATGTAACCTCTAGAGTGTTAACAAGGTTTTTCCACATTTGGGCTCTGTGACCTAGTTTTTGACCCAAGATGACCCATATTCGAACTTGAGCTAGAAATCATAGAAACAACCTTTCCGACAAATTTCCAGGATATTTGGGCTGAAAATGTTACCTCTAGAGTATTAACAAGGCTTTTCCATATTTGAGCTCTGTGACCTAGTTTTTGATCCCAGATGACCCATATTAAAACTTGAGCTAGAATTCATCGAAACAACCTTTCTGACAAATTTCCAGGATATTGGGCTGAAAATGTAAAATCCATAGAGTGTTAACAAGGTTTTTGCACTTTGGGCTCTGTGACCTAGTTTTTGACCCAAGATGACCCATATTCGAACTTGAGCTAGAAATCATAGAAACAACCTTTCCGACAAATTTCCAGGATATTTGGGCTGAAAATGTTACCTCTAGAGTATTAACAAGGCTTTTCCATATTTGAGCTCTGTGACCTAGTTTTTGATCCCAGATGACCCATATTAAAACTTGAGCTAGAATTCATCGAAACAACCTTTCTGACAAATTTCCAGGATATTTGGGCTGAAAATGTAACATCTAGAGTGTTAACAAAGTTTTTGCACATTTGGGCTCTATGACCTAGTTTTTGATCCAAGATGACCCATATTCGAACTTGAGCTAGAAATCATAGAAACAACCTTTCCGACAAATTTCCAGGATATTTGGGCTGAAAATGTTACCTCTAGAGTGTTAACAAGGTTTTTCCATATTTGGGCTGTGTGACCTAGTTTTTGACCCCAGATAACCCATATTAAAACTTGAGCTAGAAATCATCGAAACAACCTTTCTGACAAATTTCAAGGATATCTGGGCTGAAAATGTAACATCTAGAGTGTTAACAAGGTTAATCCATATTTGGGCTCCGTGACCTAGTTTTTGACCCCAGATAATCCATATTCAAACTCAAGCTAGAAATCATCGAAACAACCTTTCTGACATATTTCCAGGATATTTGGGTTGAAAATGTTACCGCTAGAGTGTTAACAAGGTTTTTCCATATTCAGGCTGTGTGACCTAGTTTTTGATCCCAGATGACCCATATTCGAACATGAGCTAGAAATCATCAAAACAACCTTTCTGACAAATTTCCAGGATATTTGGGCTGAAAATGTAACCTCTAGAGTGTTAACAAGGTTTTTCCATATTTGGGCTCTGTGACCTAGTTTTTGACTCCAGGTGACCCATATTAAAACTTTCGCTAGAAATCAACCAAACAATCTTTCTGACAAATTGCCAGGATATTTGGACTGAAACAGTAGCATCTAGAGCCTTAACAAGATTTTGCTATTTTTGGGTCATGTGACCTAGTGTTTCATCCGAGATGACCCATATTCGAACTCGTCCGAGTAATTACTGGGACAAACATCCTGACCAAGTTTCGTGACAATTGAGGCAAAAATGTGACCACTAGAGTGTTAAAGAACTAATTGTGGACGGACGACGGACATTCATCGATCCTAATAGCTCACCCTGAGCCAGCTCAGGTGAGCTAAAAATCATTAGTATTCAATGTTTCAAGACATATGATTAACTCACGCACGTATGCGAGTCGGTGAATTCGCAAGAAATTATCGGAAAGACAATATTTAATGTATAGTAATCTATAGTGAATTGTACATGTACGAGAACATGTTCAAATTACTAATACTAATAAATAAACAAGAAGATTATAACAAGATAATGTGACGATTATGTTAGTGGAGTGCTGCTGTATATGTCCAACCGATAGTACACAGGGGTGTTGAATTCGTATCATCCGACTTGTCTGACACGGGACTTTCTGCCGTCGGACAAGCGGATTTTCTGTCTCGGTTGTCCGCAGGCAAGCCGAAATTGTGAGGGGAAAAATGAAAAACGAATAAATGATGTACGGAAATCCTGTTTCACCCCGCCGAGACCCATTAGCTTAATCAAGCCAACGTTGAGAGCGTGCTGTTAATGTGTTTTACTGTGTTTTGTATGTACATGCATTATCTCGAGGAGTAGCCTCAATATTTCGACTTTTACAAACTGACAATACATTCAACTAGTCTGCCATTGTTAAGGGCTGCCATCGTAAATAGCAGAATGCTCTTGTGCACAATTAGTTTGGCTACTCGTGGAGATACGCAATAAAACTTTAATAGTCCTGTTCGTAAAATTTGAGAAAGTTCCACCAATTAGTGTACACCTGGCTACTGCATTGTATTAAAGTGCACTTTAATATCTACTGATACTGATTCTGTCATGTTTCCACGTTTTTCTGATCAAAGGAGTGTAGGTCTTGAATGCGGTATAGGCGGAACGTGACGTCAGAATCAAATGTCATTGAAAGAACGGATGGGGCGGAGTTAACCGATATAAATGTCCTAATAATAATGACGTAAGATTGTAACTGTATTGATTGATAAAATAGCGTACGGACAAAGCCAACTGCAACCATATCTACTTATATATCTATTAACCTACATTAATAAATTAAGAACCATGTACTGATATTGACTCTGAAACTTATTGTTTGTATCTATCCTTTCAGATCAAATTTACATAACGTAAAATATAACACGAGTCTTTAATATATTCTCTTGGACGTTTGAAAATACATATATCAGAAAAACGAAATTTCATGAAATATCGAAAGGCAAGTATATTATCACCGATATCAATATAGATAGCGAGAAACAATATGTCTATCTATTGCCTATAATATCACAGTATACAGTGCCAATTTTATGTATAGCTCATAGGTTGTATTTTGCTATTGTTATTCAAATGTCTTTCGGATTTTTGTAAATTTTACTTTTCAATGGAAATTGTTGGTACCAAATCAATCTTTTACGACATTAAAAACATTTCATGGAAAAACTCTTATTTAGGTATAAGGCAAGTACCCTTTTTTATAAACAAATGACTGACAATTATCAAATATCATTTGCACAGATATTTTATGACGAATTTACAGTTTCAATACCACAAATAGCCGGTTTCAATACAATACAGATAAGTTTTGTAAACTTATGAATCGATCATTTTTGCTCAAAGGTTTTTTATGCTGATACCACAATATTTGCAGAGATTTCTACCTATAATAAGACAATGCTATTTTATAAGATGTTTTCCACTGCCCTAGCGTAAGCTTTGTTTCAGTTTGTTATCATTTAGAAATGTGTTTTTTATTTTAACAGTTTTCTATGCGTTGATAGAAATATTAGATTGATTTTCTATGATTTTTGTGCAATCATTTTCAGGAATTGTGATTTATAATTTATTGCTATGATTTGTATGTGATTCGTGTTTTGATTCGGTTCAAGGATAATGCCAACCTTGTAAATGATATGTCGTTACAGTTTATAGAAAATACATCATACGTTTAAGACATTATCTTTTAATCACATTATACAAAACCATATCTTCCTACTGAAAATCAATTTTTGCTGGCACTTTCCTTAACTACAGCTGTGATAATAGAAATAAACTGTGATAAAGTTTTCCTAGTTTCATCGTGTTTTATTTTAAAGTTACATTAAAAATATGGTATGGAACATGTACACTGGGTGTTTTATCATTTACCAACTTAAAGCAAGAAGACGACCCTTTCAGGATATTGAAAACGTTTAAAGTTCCTTT
Source organism: Saxidomus purpurata (assembly GCA_022818135.1). Taxonomy (NCBI): domain Eukaryota; kingdom Metazoa; phylum Mollusca; class Bivalvia; order Venerida; family Veneridae; genus Saxidomus; species Saxidomus purpurata. Next base: position 56,058,933 of record JAFMSR010000003.1, read on the forward strand.
GCCTTAAGATACACATTAGTAAATGGTTACATCTTTTAATACCATAAAGACAGTACAGTGTTCTATTTAAACAGTTCTGATATACAGTAAACTCCGCTTATAACGAACTCATCGGGACCTATCAAATTTGTTCCTTATATCCGGAGTTCCTTATATCCGTATATCGAACAAGTTCCTTATATACGATGTATATATATCGAACTTAAATCTATATCGAACAAGTAGTTTTATAGTCAAATGTAATAAAATCCTAACCATCAACTTAAAGATTTAGTTGCTTTTGATTTTTCTACCTCCTATAAACGTTATCCTTTTCTATATCCGCAAACCTATGTAAAATCATTGCATGTATTAATAAAACATTAAAAAACGGTTCTTGTTTTAATTGGCAATACTTAAACATATACAATTGAAGAAAGCTGATTTTCGCTCATTTGCCATAACTTGAAATATTTAACAAGGTACTTTTCCCAACATGGGATTTCATCCCGTCTGCATGCTTTTAAAGAAACGCTCACAATTATTTACGTAAAGTATTATTACTTGAATATCGTAATTAGTAATTATGTTTGTACTCTCATTTAACTAGTTTACCAAAAGGTAATACATGTGTAATGATTTGCCTTTATTAATAATAGCTACAAATGTGCTATGAAAAATACAATGCAGACGGCAAAAGAAAAATGTAAAATCAATAGATTTTTTTAACTTTTCGGAACATATTTGCAGTTCGATATATACGACTACTTTACTGTACATTTATCATTGTTGGGCCAGAAAATAGTGTTATATATATCCGAAGTTTCCTTATAACCGGAGTACGATATAACAGTATATTTTTACATTAAACAAAGAAGGGAAAAAATCGGGCCCCAAAAAAATTGTTCGCTATATCCGAAGTTACGTTATATCCGGAGTCGATATATACGGAGTTTTCTGTATATTTTTTTCTTTCATAATTCTGTAGTTTTTCAACAGCAATTGTTGTCAAATACTGTTTCTTATCTTGCAAAAAGTAATTTAGGAATGCTTTTCGGGCAAATAGAGATTAATTTGGCGGTAAGACATCTTTAGAGCCACATGTCTTGTTGCACCCAATGATGCACTGGGACTTTAAAGATAAGCTATTTTCATACAAACATTTGGATAAAATACTATAACTTTTAAATCAAATAAGCTTGTACATTCAATAATTATATGAAAAATAAAAAAAAACTTCAGTGGTATACATATTGTATACTGAACATTTTTCTCCATGTCTATCTGGGGTGAAACTGTTGGGTTGTACTGCCCTACAATTCCGTCTGGAAGTTGTATACGAGAACTCTCTGTAAATGAGAATGTTAACTGTTATCATATTTTAACTGAGAATGTGTATATTTAAACTATGTTTTTATCAAATCAACTGTGTAGATGTTGTTTGAAAACATAACCATCATTTACCTTAATTATTACTAAATGTCTTCCATATCAAGACCCGGTCTGTACGTTGGCAGAAGCTTGCTTTCATTTCGTCTTGCAGTTTCCCAACGTACCCCTAACGTGCCCCTGGCTGTCGCATTCCTACTCTACTCCGTCTTCGCCTCCTTTGTCTTTGGCTTAATGCGAAGTCAGCCAGCGTCGTCAAATTCATGGTCTCTGCAAAATCATGAATCATTTTATAATGTCATTTCCTCCGAATTCCATTAATGAAATGCCTTTTATGTTGTCTGTTATTACAAAACACAAAACTAATAGTTCGAGCCTGCAATTCATAGACTGATATGTCAACCAAGCTAACATACTGTTTCTACGACAATTGCACTATGATAGGTATCTATGCATATAGTTTTAGTTATAGTGTATGTCCGTTATAGTATACAGGTATTTCTCACGGATGTCGGTGTATTTTGCTTGAAAAGGTTCTGTCAACCGTATTAATTTACTCAGATGTGTTTTGTGATTTGATTGCACAAGGCATTTAAGTACATTATACAGCTTCTACCGTCAGCTGAAACTATTTCATTTTGAGATGCTATATTACCCCTGAAATACGGCAACAATAACATGTAGAATGCCGTCACTATGCGCCAGCAATGCAACAATGGCGTAATGATACTATTAATAATCAGAACAACCTCGTAATAAGCTATACCATATATAATGACTGGTCCAATATATGAATTTGTTAAATTGTTAAAATAAATCGGTAAGATTTAAAGATATTGAACCATACAATTACCTCACTGTACTTGTACCATTTTCGTCGTGGTCTTCACAACTGTCTGTCTGGGGTGAAACTGTTTGGTTGTACTTCCCTACAAGTTTATACACTTTCCGTCTGGAAGTTGTATACGCGAACTGTCTGTAAATGAGAATGCTAACCGATAGCATATTTCAACTTAGAATGTGTGTACATTTCTTATATTTTAACTATGTTTCTGTCAAACCAATTGTTTTACTCAACTACGCAAGTCAATGCCGTAAATTTATACCGTAGTACGCATCAGAGCGCAATAGAGAATTTCTGTATCAAATGAAAAGCCAGATACAGTATTAAGAATATCGTAAAATAAAATTATTCTTAAAAATTAATTATCTTTCAAAGTTTACCTAAGGATTTAATAGATATACAATTGTGTTCATCGCATGAAAGTTTGAATATTAAAATATAAATTAGAGATTTAATAAGCATGAACATTTAATGATATAAGTTACACGCACTTGCTTATATTTTGAGGTCAATCTATAATTTTGATTCCATTTCTAAAGGAAATCAAACACATATTTGAATTGATTATCCATTTAAAATACCTATTTGGGTCCAATCTCATATGAAGCTTTTCTATCGTGGTATCTATATACTGCCCAAATTCTTGACTTGTCACGGTTCCCTGGCCTCGTCGGTCGTATAAGGTAAGTTCGGAGAAGAAGGTCTCTCCCATCATACTGGAAAAAGCCCTTACGTTGTATCTGTTATTGGGCGTGAGATTGTAAAGAATCCGTTTAGCATCGATGCTGGCTATTGTTGCTTCCCAAAGCTGTGTCGGCCACCCGTTTATGAACATTCCTGGAGGCGGAAACTTTGGCAAGTCAGCACTGCTGCTTAGATGAGTGCGAACGTAGGTTTAACCTTTGCTGAGCAGGAATTCCTGTCTCGTCTTCTGCCCGCCACCATTCTCTAATGTTTTTACATAAATCAGCTTCCCTGAAATCGCTATTTATGCGCATTTCATTTTCCACCGCTTCACTAAAGTGGGTATTTGCTACTGAAACTGTCATCGGCTCTAGAACACAATCAACCATTCCTAACGACAATGCTGTCTTTCTAGATTTAGCTACTTTTCTCCAAGCCTCCTTGTTTAAGCGATCAAGACCTCCTCTTTGTCCTGTCCTTCTTTTGACAATGCTTCCATAACATCTGGAACCATGTCAATCATTTCAGACACGAGTGTGTTGCTGTTTTCAATAGTGAAACAATCGAAATCTCCATCACTGGTCAACGATGCCCTGTTTGTTTTGAATTCATCACTTTTGTTTTAGGATGATTCTTGAATGTTTGGTCTTTCATTTTCAGTATTTGCTCCCGATATACACAGTGATCTTCGAACCTTTTTATTGCATGGTAATTTTGATGGTGTTTTCACATCTTTTTTTGAACTTGTCTCTGGCTTATTTTTTGTAACAGAGGCCGTTCTCTTTATTACTCTGTTACGTTTCGGAGTGGTATGTTTCAGTGGCTATAATATATTAATAGTTCGAAATGTCTTTGAACGGGGACTTCAGGGTAAATACGGCTCTTTAGCACATGGCTGATATGATACTCCATGGCATATTTCATCCTCTATTTTTATCCATGATGATAGAGAATAGGTGTTAATGACACGCCTCTTCTGTGTCCGTTGACTTCGCTTTCCTAGTGAAAGTGATGATTTTGAAGTCCGCATGATTCTGGAAAATGAAAAAACAAAATTGAACATGTATATACTTTATTTTATATCAGGTGTATTTGGAAACTTCGCTAAAAAGGGAACCTAAGTGCATTTAACAAGTTAAAAACTAAATAATATATCGTGTCTCAGTAGGAGTTTTTGAGTTATAAATCACGGTTATAACAAGAAGATTACCGACCGCATACGAAATATTCACGAGTGCCAGTTCAATATTGTCGCACAATCTGCAAAATCAATTTTATTTTCACATATTATTATCAATTGAGGGATTATTATATCCCAAAGGAATACAATCAGTTGCGGAAATAACTTTTTGCACCGTACTCTAAAGTGACTTGTCGCATTAGCCCTTACTAAATTTGCTTGCACCGTAGCCCATTTTCAAAAGAACAAATATTTACCTTTTTTTGGCGTGTAAGTCGTTTTTTTAATCATTTTTCAGATGCGAATTATCCATGTGAACTCTCGTTGACTGATAGAAACATTGTTTATGTACATAGTAATGGGCTAGGTTACAAACTTTATGAACACTTGTCACATTAGCTCCCAAAATTTCTCAAATTTGACCATTTGCCTCATTTTGAGGACCAAACGATTAAACTGGTGAAGAAAAGATTATAATCTATGGAAAGAAGACTGTTTTCCGCTTAGAATAAGCTATATTTCAACATAATAGACCTAAAAATGAAATACTTACAGCCTTTTGAATCTCCGAGTCGGGAACTTTTTTACTTGGCGCAGTAGCTAAAAATGACGTGACACATGCACACTGAATACTGTAAGGGCATTTTACACGAGAAATGTATAGGGCTTTGGTCGTGGATGAAGCTTACACGGTAGACAAAGATGATAATAAATGTACTGTATCGAGAACTGTTTCGTTTACTCATAGTAACGACAAACTAGAACTCGTATGATCTTGCTAGTCTTACTGATGTATACTGGACTTTCAGATTTCGTAACAATCATTTTACTTGTTATTTGAATTGATCCCAGATTTATGGTAAGCCATTTTAAGATTCGATCGCTGCGTAAAAACATCGCGTAGATCTACATATTTTTTTTCATTAAAAATACTATTAACAAGTACTATCGTCGCTTTCACATAATATGTATCTTGTCAGTAAATTTCGAATTACAATTTACATACATGTAAATCATTCAGTCAACATTTTATAGATCTGAATACTAGGCTATTTGATCAGCAAGCAGACTCTCGCTTTACACTGCATGGCTTTTATAAGAGGCATGGCCATCTTTTCTCCCTGACAAATCTGACTTTTGACATTTCGTAAACATCAAAATCAGTTTTTTTAAGAAATGATAGGAGTTTTATTTAAAAATTAGCTTTATTTCTTTGCCAAAACTTCCGAAAAGTTTGAATGCACTTTGAACAAATTCTCTTCAATAGTTTTAGTTAATCCCCGAACATACTTATAGATTTATGACTGGTATATACTGCGCTTTCTTTGTTTGCATTTAATCCTTGTTATATAAATCAAGTCGTTTCAAAATGATCTAGTTAGATTTAAAATATTATGTCTGTTAATATTTAGTCGGTTGTAAAATCTCATGAGAGCTTATGTTAATATTAAATGAATTGCTGACTCAAAATAAATCTTGTCTTATCGTATCTTATCTTATCTCATTACCATGCACTTTTCAAAAACTTCCGAAAAGTTTGTATGCAGTTAGAATAAATTATCTTCAATAGTTTTAGTTAATCCCCGAACATACTTAAAGACTAATGAAGGGTATATATTGCGCTTTCTTTGTTTGCATTTAATCCTTATTATAATTATAAATCAAGTCGTTTCAAAATGATCTTGACTGTTATATCTTGGAAAAAGTATAATAAAATAAGATAAAGAGAAATGTAGGAATTAAATAATAGCTTAAATAATGATTTCCCTTTAAATAATTTCCTTTATTAAACTATCAAATTAATTTATCAAAATGTTGAGTTTAGTAATTCTCCTTATAGAAATAAGAAAGCATGACAAAGGAGTAAAATTTTAACAAGCGATATGGTAATCAAAGTATAAAAGGTTTAATAATACATACTGAAATCCTGTAATCAGTATGTTGTTCCCAGTTAACAGTAACAGTATTATCTACATATAAACTTAATGTTTTTTTACATGTAAATGTCTTTTGTACATGGTTTTTTTAATTTTCTTTTTTCGAGGGGGGTGGGGGGGGGGGGGGTAATTCGCCCTTTTGTCGATTTCGTCACTGAGTCGAACATTTTTAGCATAGCTTATTCCTGATTTTTACTACATTTAACACATTTTCTACATTATTTTTGTGTTTTATGTCCTTCCCGCTGCTTACAATATTAACCTATTGCGTTATTTTGGCGATGTTCGATCTTTATCTCCTAAAAGCTTTTGTGAATACGTAAAAGCAGGTTGCCGAGGCAGTAATTTTGAATCGTTTACAGAATCCAAGGTCAAAGAGCTCTAAATGTAAGTAACTTGCACCGATTTATTATACTTTTTATTGACGCTTTGTGTATATCATTGTGTATTTTATCAGAGAAGCGACATTTATGAGAAAATTGTCAAACAATTTAGATTCAGTGTTAAATCTTGGTAATTTACTGTGTTGGTCTGTAACTCGAACAGGAGTGGCCCTTGAGACGAAATAGTTTACGACTCAAGGACAGTTGAAAATGGTGATAAAACTTTACCTGTACATACAAGTAAACAATAATGAGACAAAAGTTTGAAAGTTTTAAGTCCAAATTACATTTTGAATCTTACTAATAGTCCAGTCAACGTAGCCTAAAATACCACGTAGGTGTGAAGTAATTGCGAAAGAAACGATGTATGCGTTTTCTTTCAGGAAAATATGTCCTCTAGTAGAAACAAAAAGTTGCACTCTGAACTCCAATGTGAAATCTGAGGTTTTGGTAATCTAGATGTTATTGAAAGAGTGCAGTTGAAATATTTGAAACATGTATTAAATTTGAAAAACTGCACTGCAAACTATATGGTATGGTGAAACTGGTGTAAAACCTTTAGCTGTCGATATCAAAACCAGAATTGTATCATTTTGGGCAAAACTGGTAAAACCTGTAGAAGTATGAAGAGTCAATTCAAATTGTTTGATGTCGAAACATTTCAACTGATTACGAATGTCAAGGATATCTTTATTTCGTGTGGATTGAATAATATATGGGAAACACATGATTTTCCAAACCACAAAAGGCTTACAATGACTATAAATAACAAACTCTCTTATTTATTCATTAATGAGTGGTATTCCTTAAAAGAACACTCTAGCAATAGTTCAAATTATAGACTATTTAAAAAAATGGTTTTGAAAAATATTTACTGTATACGCCGACAAAATATCTAATATATGTGATCAAATTCAGAACACGAAATCATAAAATGGCCGTAGAAACTGGTAATTGGAATAGAATTCCTTTGTCAGAAAGAATATGTACACTTTGTAATTTGAGTATAGACGACGAGTTCCACTACCTTTTAGAATGTAGCTATCTTGTTGATATTAGAAAGCAAAATTAAAAACAAAATATTATAGATTTCCAAATAAATTAAACTTCGAGGCACTGTTAAATATGAAATGTAAGACTACTGAATATAGAAAAGTATGTACTTTTATCTAGAACATAATTCAAGTATTCAAGTAAATTATGTTATAGTCGTATGTATATATCAAAATATACAATGTTGAGATAGACAAAATACAATGTTTAAGCAGTAAACACAGGTGAGAGACAGCCTTCTCAATTTGATGATAGTGTGTGAGCATTAATATTGATACACGTATGTTAGAATTGGGTGTTTAATGATGTTTATTGATGATACATGTTCTTACGAGCCCTGCATCTTTATCAAATGTTTATAGTTGTACACCTCTTGGTGTTATTTACCTACATGAAATGAGTGTAAATACAGAATTGAATTTAATTGATGGGAAATAAAAGATAATTGACAACAATAACACACTCAGCAATTTCAGACATTATAAAATACAAATGAATACTTTTTATGTATAATCATTTTATTATGCTGTAATTCATTTATTACAAATATAAGTAATTCTAACACAAGCGGCTGCGTTTCCTATATAAACATGTTAGACCACCGAGGTCTGTTCTGTTTAAGCACATTGTTCCACTACATTTTGTTAAAACACGGAAGGAATATTTGGGCGGAAAGGATTGAAAAACACCAGCAACGATTGATGATATTTAATTTGGGTGTTATAACACCAAATAAATGTCATAACTGAATCAGTTTAGAGACTGTCCCGAAAATCAGAGCAGAAACTACTCTGGCTGTAATCAGTAGCGTATCATTTCATGTGGTCAGTTTCACAACAGAGAGGGTCATAAAACTGCCATTAATCATTCCCAAAATCTTGTCTGCACCAGGTGGTGAGTTGCAGGAAATCCTGGCCATTTATACTTTATCCCTTCACTTGATAATTAGTAAAGCATATCTATAATACAAGAATTTATATTGAGAAACAAAGTGTCTTGTAGACCTAGTCCAGTAAAGAACAGAATTCTTCAAAATCGATGAAACTGTTTAGTTTCATGTTTGAAGTAATTAATCAAAAAGATACATATGTTAATATATCTCAATTCTTATAAATTCGAATAAATGCACCATCTTAGATATCTTGAAGTACTTCTATGCGTATTACACAAAAGGATTATCTGAATGTGTGAAAGCGAACAATAGTACTTTTGCTGTCATTGGTTCTGGAATGTTGCACCAACCTGCATACAGGTCTTAAACGGAACATTAAAAAAGTATTATCCTTCAAAAAGGCCATACTGCATTATAGTCAAGTAAGATGCCTGAAACACATGTTGGAAGATTAAATGATTTTAAAATGTGCAAGAAATACTTGATATTGAGTCATTTCTCTTATACTCTGATAAAAACTAAATCAAACAAAAAAAAAAGTAAATTTGGGTGGTGGAACCATTATACAGTGATGAAAATTATTTTCACTATATTCAATAGAAATAATACAGCACAGATTAGTTTATTTCTGTTTTTGATGATATGCACTTTCCAATGAGGCTTGTGCCAAATATCTTTTTATGCTCCCGAAGGGTTGCATATTAAAATCGCACCGCCCGTCCGTCTGTCTGTCCGTACATGCCCAGTAGACATTAGGGGGTTAGGGTTTGAGTACAACTTAGCATTGTGAGGTTGTTTCAGTTCATTCCATCATTATGGGGTTAAAAATGGTATTGTGGGGTTAAATAATTCTATTGTGGGGTTAAAAAAGATCAAAGAAAGATCAAAGGGATAACTTCTGAAAGTCCGTCAGGTGAGTACCTCCTTCTGTCCATCCGTCTGCGTCTGCCCTTACATTTTTCCGTGTCCGGGCTGTAACTTTGTCATGCATTGAAGGATTTTGAAATAACTTGGCACAAATGTTCCACACATCAAGATGATGTGTCGCGTGCAAGACCCACGTCCCTACCTCAAAGGTCAAGGTCACACTTAGAGTTTGAAGGTAATGGAATCCTCTATATATGCACACATTCGTGTCTGGACTTTAACTTTGTCATGCATTGAAGGATTTTAAAATAACTTGGCACAAATTTTCCACACATCAAGATGATGTGTCGCGTGCAAGACCCACGTCCCTACCTCAAAGGTCAAGGTCACACTTAGAGTTTGAAGGTAATGGAATCCTCTATAGATGCACACATTCGTGTCTGGACTTCAACTTTGTCATGCATTGAAGGCTTTTAAAATAACTTGGCACGAATGTTCAGCACATTAAGACAATGTGTCGCATGCTAGACCCACATTCTTACCTCAAAGGTCAAGGTCACACTTTGAGTTTAAAAGTAATGGAATCCTTTATATATGCAAACATTTGTGTCCTGACTGTAACTTTGTCATGCATTGATTGATTTTAAAATAACTTTGCACAAATGTTCAGCACATCAAGACAATGTGTTTGGTGCTAGAACCACCTCAAAGGTCAAGGTCACACTTAGAGTTTAAAAAGTAATGGAATACTGTACATGTATGCATGGTAACTCTGTCATGCATGGAAGGATTTTAAAATTACATGGCACCATTTCACCATTTTGTTTCACGTGTGAAATTAAAATTTAATGGAGTTGTCTTTCTTTGACCATATTAAAATATATTGAACTATGAATAAGTAGTTAAATATAAAGGACATACGAACAACTATCTGTATTAAAATTTAATGGAGTTATCTTTCTTTCACCATCTCAAACGTTTTGAACTATGAAGAAGTAACTGGTAAAATATAAAGAATATATGAACAATTATCTTTATTTCATGAGTCATATCATTTAAATAGCTTGTTTATATGAGATAACGATGTATGTACAATAATATGTATTTACTTGTTTCAAAAGACACAGAGAAATTATGTATTACTAATTGAAATATTGTTCTCAACAGTACTTCCAATAATTAAAATTTATATAGTATTGTAATAGATTTTGCAGAATTTAAAAAAATAGATCTGCGTTTTCTTTTCTGTTTACTTTTTTGCATTCATTTTAAAATGGACATAATAATAAATAAAATTCTCAGAAAATGAACTTTTAAAAGAGAGATGAAAAGTTAATTCATGTTTTATTATTAAACTTGCTAGTGGCTAAATATATTTAATAACAAATCTTATTACATTACGATAAAATATAATTTGTGTTGCTAAATGTCTATCTCATCATAGATCTTGCATAGCTGCAAAAGTTTTGTCCCATTATTTAAAATGTTCCGTGTACAAAATGCTTTTCCAATTTATTGTGTATTCATTTGCTAAATGTCTATCTCATCATAGATCTTGCATAGCTGCACAAGTTTTGTCCCATTATTTAAAATGTTCCGTGTACAAAATGCTTTTCCAATTTATTGTGCATTTATAATATTTAGCCAACACAATCTTTTTTATTACTTACCTATGGACTTACCGTAGCACGTAAAAAAGCAGTAATAACAGGCATAGAAAAGAGCTCTGGTAATTTCGTTTTATTTCATCCAGAGTTTCTTTTTCGTTTCACAAACTGTCGATACTGTGCCAGTACTATTGAGTAATAGGTTGCTGACATTTATTTATAAAAGGAAGGAGTCGATTTTTTTTAATTAGCCAGCATAATGTAAACAAATAAAACTAACAAAATATAGAAACTTCTCCAATAGATTTTTTTCTATTTTCGTTTTCGAGAAGTTTTTTTTATCTTTGTTGATCAGAGTAAAGGGAGTGAACCTTGTATGTTAGGAAGTAATAAAAATATAGCCATAAGTAGTTACGCTTGGGAATTAATTTCAAGAGAGGAAATTTACTACATAACCCAATATTTATGATTGTATTATATATATGTGTGTTTACTATTTGAGTTCAAATGCTTCAGTTCATTTGTTTTGTTTCATGGATGTTTTAGATCATTGACTTATTTTTCTGCTATGGTTTTGACCATTTTGTACATATTGCATTCTGTGTTTGTCCTTCTGTTTGATGTGCCAGTAACGCCGATATGGCCTTTCCTTCTATATATAGTATATACGTTTTATGACTCTGTAAGCACATTTATACATATTTTTATTTACAATGAATGAATTAAAAATATTATCACTAAATTGCAGAGGCCTGCAAGGTATAAAGAAAAGATTACAAGTATTTCAGTACATAAAAGAGATGAAATGTGATATTTATTGTCTTCAAGACACTCACTTTCTTCAAAATCAGTATAATAGTATTTATAGTCAGTGGGGTGCGGAATGTATTTTGAGCTGTTCAACCTCTAACGCAAGAGGCGTTGCAATATTGCTAACAAAAACAATAGACTATAAAATAAATAAAGCTGTAGTGGATGATTTGGGAAATTATGTCATACTAGACTTAAATGTAGGAGAATTAAGATTTACATTGATATCGTTATATGGACCGAATTCTGACAATCCGTCTTTTTATGATAAAATCTTCCAAATCATTGATAGTATTGGAAATGACTGGTACTGCTTGTGTGGAGACTTTAATCTAGTACAAAACCCTGATTTGGATTATAACAATTATAAGATCATTAATAATAAAAAAGCACGAATAAACCTTTTACATCATATGGAAGAAAAGAACCTGGTAGACCCATTTAGAGACCTTTTCCCTGATATTAAAAGATATACTTGGAGAAAAACAAATCCGCTACAACAAGCAAGACTAGATTTTTTCCTTCTATCTCCGTTTTTACAACCAAGTTGTTCAGACATATCTGTAAAACCTAGTTTTCAATCAGACCATTCGATTATTATGATGAAATTAAAATTAAATGACTTAAGGCATGGTAAAGGGCTCTGGAAGCATAATAACTCACTACTAAAAGATAAACATTATATCGAGGTAATTAACAGAAAGATTGACGAAGTAAAGGTTCAATATGCATTGCCGGTATATGATTTTCAAAATATTGAAAACATACCCAATAGCGTAGTACAATTTAATATAAATGACCAACTATTTTTAGAAACCCTACTTATGGAAATAAGAGGGAAATCCATATCATATAGTTCATATAAGAAAAAATCTAATATTCAAAGAGAATCCGAGATTAAAAAAGAAATTCAAATACTAGAAGGAACTGAAACAAATGCAAGTCTTGAGAAACTTGAACAATTAAACAATGAACTGAAGGAAATTCAAGATAATAAGTTGCAAGGCTATTTGTTAAGATCGAAAGTAGATTGGATAATTGATGGGGAAAAGCCCAGTAAACTTTTCTGCAATTTGGAAAAAAACAACTATGTAAATAAAACAATTAACAAGATTGTTAAGGAGGATGGAAGTATAGTTACAGATCAAAAAGAGATATTGTGTGAAACTGCTAGATTTTACGAAACGTTGTACAAATCATCCAATAAAGATATTGATGATAATGAGTTTATAAACTTTACACAAAATATTAAAACTCCTACACTCTCTAACATTGAATCAGAAGCCATTGAAGGCAAAATAAAGATCGAAGAAGCATCTATAGTTTTAAAGAACATGACCAACAATAAAAGTCCAGGATCATCAGGGTTTTCTGCTGATTTTTATAAGGTCTTTTGGAGCAAAATAGGTGCTTTTGTTTGCAGAGCTCTTAACCATGCTTTTAGTTCAGGGGAATTATCAATAACTCAAACACAAGGTATTATAACATGTATCCCAAAGGGAGATAAACCAAAACAATTTTTAAAAAATTGGCGTCCAATTACGTTGCTAATACAGTATACAAGATTGGGACAGGCTGTATTGCAAACAGAATAAAAAGATATTTAGAAAAATTGATAAATAGTGACCAAACAGGATTTGTAAAGGGAAGATTTATTGGAGAAAATACAAGACTTATTTACGATTTAATGCAATATACTGAAGAAAACAATATTCCTGGTCTGCTTCTTTTGATAGACTTCGAAAAAGCTTTCGACTCATTGTCTTGGTCTTTCGTTCACAAAACCTTAGCATGTTTTAACTTTGGTGATGATATAAAAAGATGGTTTGATATATTTTATAAAGATGGAGTTTCTGCTATTAGTCAGAGTGGTTTTTTATCTAATTTTTTTCCTGTACAGCGTGGCTGTCGTCAGGGTGATCCTTTGAGTTGTTACATCTTTATTTTATGTACTGAAATACTGTCCCAGAAAATAAGATCTAATGATAAAATTAAAGGTATTAAAGTAAATGACCTTGAACACAAACTGTCTCAATTTGCTGATGATACTACAATAATTTTAGATGGTTCGGCCTCTTCCTTAAATGAAACACTAGAAACCTTATCCACATTCACTGCTCTTTCAGGCCTTAAAGTTAATTTTGACAAGACAAAGGTTGTTTGGATAGGAAAGGAAAAATATAGTTCAAATAGTATTAAAACTAAATGGAAACTAACTTGGAATCAACAGAGTTTTGACATGCTTGGTATCAAATATCACGTAGATCTGACCAAAATGATTGACCTTAATTACAAAGAAAAACTAAAAAAAAGCGGAATCACTTCTAAAAAATTGGAAAAGACGAACCATTACGCCAATAGGTAGGATCGTTGTAACTAAAACTATAGTCATTTCGCTTTTTAATCATCTATTCATCGCATTGCCCGACCCACCAGATATTTACATTAAAAAAATGAACGACTTAATCTACGATTTTATTTGGCAAGGTCAAAATAAAGTAAAGAACGATATTTTAACGAAAAGCTTTTCAGAAGGTGGACTTGGCATGATTGATATTTGTTCTTTTATATCAGCTTTAAAAACAACATGGATCAGACGTATTTTAAACAACAATGGAAAATGGTTAGATATTGTTAACAAATTGATTAACATAGATATATTGCTAAATTGCGGTCTACATTATCCAAAAAAAATAATAAGGTCTATTACAAACATATTTTGGAAAGATACTCTAAACGCATACATAAAACTGAATAATTGTCAAAATGTTGAACATAAAAATGTCCTAAAATATCCTCTTTTTTATAATGCAGACATATTAATTGGTGGTAAAAGTGTCTTTTTTAAATCATGGTTCGAATCTGGTGTTCATTGTATAGGAGATTTAATGAAACCAGATGGAAAACTTTTACAGTGTCTACGAGTTCAATCATGTATACAGCTTAAATGCAAATTTTGTACATTTTAAGGGTCTAACACTTTCTGTGACCAGATACCTTAAAAAGATAGATTATGTATTTGACAAGCAAATAATTCGACCATTTATTCCACCAAATCTCATTAATATTTTAAAATACCCGAAAGGTTCGCAACCAATGCATGACATCCTAAAAACTAATATCCATGAACCTTCTTGTAAACTGAAATGGGAACAGAAGCTAGAGCTTAAAATCAAAGAAGATGAATGGAAGAAGATATGTTCACTTCCTTTTAAAATTACCAGAGATACTAATATACAATGGTTTCAATACAGAATAATACATAGAATCTTAGGAACTAATGAACTTTTATTTAAAATAAATTATAAAGATAATCCAAACTGTACATTTTGTAAAACTAGTAGCGAAAGTATAGAACACCTGTTCTGGAACTGTCCTGCTGTCTCGATTTTCATTCAAGATCTCTTCTCAAATCAACAAGAAAATTTGACATGTAAAACATTTATTCTTGGGTTCATAGACTCCAAAGAAGTAGAAATTAACCTTCTCGTTCTTATTATTAAAAAGTATATTTACTACTGTAAAATGAATGATAAGAAACTGTCAGTTTCAGTTGCCAAGATCTTTATTAACCATCAGTACAACACTCACAGACAAACAGCTGTGACCTTAAATAAACTAGAAAATTTTGAAAGGACATGGGACAAACTCAAAAATATATTTAAATTGTAACATTTTTCCTCTTCAATTAAATGATCGTGGTGAATGTGGTTTAGGTGTTCATTCGATTTGACACAATTCATATGAAACAAAATCTATTTTCCCTAGGAAATTACTAGCTTACAGAGCGAAAATAAAAACGATTTTTATATTAATATAATTCTACAAATAACTGGCAAAATACTTGTGTGTGTGTGCGTGTGTGTGTGCGTGTGTGCGTAAGGGTGAGTTCAAATGTGAGCGAGTCTTTTCTACGTTTCTCTCGAAAATCGAAACGGGTATCCTACAATTTATAATTTAATTAATGTATTTAATGAATTGAATTTATGAAATTGTGCATT
Source organism: Saxidomus purpurata (assembly GCA_022818135.1). Classification (NCBI taxonomy): domain Eukaryota; kingdom Metazoa; phylum Mollusca; class Bivalvia; order Venerida; family Veneridae; genus Saxidomus; species Saxidomus purpurata. Next base: position 56,074,559 of record JAFMSR010000003.1, read on the forward strand.
GTATATATTCAAACATGTATGTATCTTTGATTATCGAGAGAACAAATAAACGAGGTTACCCGTTTTTGGGCCTCAAAAAAAAAAAAAAAAAAAAAAAAAATTACATGGCACAATTGTTGAGCACATGGAGAGGACACAGACTGTGAGACACCTCTTTCGGGGGCAGCTCTTGTTTAAACTCAAGATGACCACTTTGGAGGGTAATATAACTCTAAGAGTGAAATATTTATTCATAATTTGGAATTAACCAATATAATTGAATGTATTAAAAGAGGACCCAGATTGAGGGACTGCACCATAACCACAATATCATTATTATAGATAAACAACATACTATTGTTTGACAAAATATCTCCTTATAAAATGATCGAACATTATTTTACTCGGATTACTCGGACGAGTTCGAATATGGGTCATCTCGGATGAAAAACTAGGTCACATGGCCCAAAAATAGAAAAATCTTGTTAAGGCTCTAGAGGCTACTGTTTCAGTCCAAATATCCTGGCAATTTGTCAGAAAGGTTGTTTCAATGATTTCTAGCTGAAGTTTTAATATGGGTCACCTGGGGTCAAAAACTAGGTCACACAGCCCAAATATGGAAAAACCTTGTTAACACTCTAGAGGTAACATTTTCAGCCCAAATATCCTGGAAATTTGTCAGAAAGGTTGTTTCTATGATTTCTAGCTCAAGTTCGAATATGGGTCATCTGTGATTAAAAACTAGGTCACACAGCCTGAATATCGAAAAACATTGTTAACACTCTAGGGGTAACATTTTCAGCCCAAATATCCTGGAAATTTGTCGAAAAGGTTGTTTTGATGATTTCTAGCCCAAGTTCGAATATGGGTTATCTCGGGTCAAAAACTAGGTCACAGAGCCCAAATATGGAAAAACCTTGTTAACACTCTAGATGTTACATTTTCAGCCCAGATATCCTTGAAATTTGTCAGAGAGGTTGTTTCGATGATTTCTAGCTCAAGTTTGAATATGGGTCATCTGGGGTCAAAAACTAGGTCACACAGCCTGAATATGAAAAAACCTTGTTAACACTCTAGAGGTAACATTTTCAGCCCAAATATCCTGGAAATTTGTCGGAAAGGTTGTTTTGATGATTTCTAGCTCAAGTTCGAATATGGATCATCTGGGGTCAAAACCT